>JAEQBA010000800.1:0-242068 GCA_019434445.1 Phalangium opilio
AGAGAAAAAACTGTTTCTATCACTCCCCCATAAGTTTAATTGTAATTAGTTTAAATATTTTCATTTGTTTTTTTTAAGCGACATTATCTTATTACTCCCATCAGAGAGAGAAATCACAGCCGTCTACAAAAAGATTGTCAAAACATACTACTCTCACAACGGAGCAAAACTGCCTGCAGTAGTATAGTTCCTACTGTACGAGGTATGATAAAACTTCTAGTGAGGCGATAACTATTTTTAATACGCTGTTTTGCCTATCCCCCATACATCACTTGAGAAACTGTCCTGGAAGTAGGGGTATGACTTCCTCAAAATACATATTGAAAATCTGGAAATTGATATTAGACTTTTGTACCGACAATGGGAACGCAACGTAATCCAATACCGATTGAGAACCACGAGCTCGGGCTACTGTCAACCTCCGATAAGGTATCAGGGCAGTTGAAGGAGCTGCAGAGTTGGCGTATTCTTAGACTTATTACAGTATTTAAGCTTTGATAAAAAAACGATTCTATTAATTCCTATACAGTAAATCAAAAGCTACCGCCCTTCTTTAGATAAGGTAATTTGAAGGCTTTCATTTCGTCTGCACATTTTTGAGTCCTAAATTTAGGTGCTTCATTCCGTATGGACCTTCTTGCGATTCTAAAAATTATTCTATTATTCTTTATAAGATTTTAAGATAACACTGGTTTCTTCGTCATTATGCATTTTTCTGATATGCTAGGAAAAAATTTAAATCGGATTTATGTGATTTGGTAATGCTTTATTCCTAAAGGTGTTACAATTTTGAACTTGAAAGCTTTATTGCATCACGATATAACGTCGAGAACTTCGTTATATTACCAATGTGTTGCGTTCTATTATTGTCAGAAGAGGAGGGTAACTGGTACTAATAAAACAACAAATTTTGAACAAAAGCTAAAGTCTAGGCTTGGCTAATACAAGGTTTATATTACAAATTTGGTTAATATTAGGTTGACTTATATTTTATCAGACGTTTATGACTTCTTATCCTGGGAAGTATTGGACTGACCATATCCGCATCCATCTCTGTTAGCCAACTTCTTATTAGGTCCGATCACCGCGCCACCTACAGCGCTTCTCTCATTTTGTGCTGGCAGGCTGATTTGCGCGCCAGCAGCGGGCAAGTAACGAAACTTTAAGGTCTCTCCTTGGTTTGAGGTAACGAATCATAAACGGTGTCAAGAACAGCTGTTTTAATAGAGTCTGCTAATATTTCCGTTCAACTACGGATTGTAATGGATTTTCAGAAAGTTCTAGATAGACGGCTTTTCAACGATTGGCGCTGAAGAAGTTTTGAACACGCCCCACAGTTTGCGAGCCACAGCCTCTCGGCGTGGGAATTTTTCAGTAGACTAGACCGTTTTCCTAGTGGGGAGGAAACTTTCGACCCTCTTTTACGAATGCCATAGGCAATTTTAACTAGCAGGGATGGATACTATATAGAGCCTTAGTGTCCAATACTTCCCAGAATAAGAAGTCATTAGCTTCTGATTATATTAATAATTTTCTATTGTGAAAATTCGGGACCTAACTTGGAAAAATTTATTGTAAAAGTCTACCGGAAATAAATATAAAACAGGAAGTGTTTCACGGAACCTTGGAAGAGTGACATGCAATATTGGGGATGAAATCCGTGTTCGTAAAATGACTCTCATCCCCAGGCTTATTTACTGGACCTATATCTAATCACGGACTATCTCATTGAAAAGATTTATTATTGGGCTAGCCTCTATTACGTGCTCTTCTGACTTTCAAATAGCCACGGACAAAGGCAGGAAAGAAGTCAGATTATCAACTCTTTGTTTTTTATTTATTCGTGCTACTACTCTTCTATCGGCTAGTGATTTTGCTACCTCGAGGTCAAGCTTCGCGTTTTCTCCACGCAGTGGCACAAAAGATACTCTTTGTTGCAAGTACTATTTGAGAATTGGGAACCAGTATCGAAAAAAACATGAATCGCCTTATTTTTGGAGCCATTCCTATAATTTGTGGATGGTTGCTCCATGTATCGACTAATATTAGTTTTATATTCACTCGAAAGCACTAAGTGTTATTTGAGTAAAATATTGATATGTAATCAATATGAAGCTTGATTGAGATTTCAATTCAAGCATATTTAACTGCGCATACCTCTTCAAGCACAGCCCATAAGTCGTTGTCATTTCTTTCGTTAAATGGATCAATGTTTCCCCTCACAGGTCCGCTGAACAGTATTGGGTCCTTAAACAAATAATAGAAGATTAGTCGCTACAGTAGTTTAAATAAAATCTTTTCAAATTGCGAACAAAGTATATTCATTACAAGAATACTTTTTAGTTTCAAAAATATTGGGGGCGATTCTCTAACTTTTTAAACGAGTTATCACAAATGATAACTATCTTCTAAAGGGTTGTTGTCAACCTCGTGCGTTCTATGAGAGTGCGATATCTAAATAGGCAATCATTTATAGATGTCATCAAACCTTTAACGAAAAGTGGCGGATGTCTCGCGAATTCCCCTCGTGGTAATAAAAAACAAGGTAGGCCGGTTAAAATTTTACCGTCTTTAGTTATAAAGCAAGCGATAACTTATCGACTAGTTTAACCCTTTCGATAAGTTATCACTCTCGTGGAAATTAAAACGGTAAAATTTTAATTTGCCCACCTTGTTTTTTATTAGCACCAGGGGAATTCGCGAGTCATCCGCCGCTTTTCGTTGAAGGCTTAATGGCACCTATGACTAATCACCTAATTGTATCGCTCTCTCATAGAATGCTCGAGGTTGACAGCAACCCTTTAGACGAGAGTTATCACAACTCGCTTAAAAAGTTGAAGAATTGCCCCATTTGTTTACTTATCAGATCATTTTCTGATGAATTAAAAATATCGGTTGGAAATTTGTTTTATCAAATCATCCAGGTATAGCGTCACCCTTGTATCAGCAGTTCCCGAAATAGCAACCGTGATTCACAAAAAGAGCGGCTTTGTTCAAAACTGCTTTTTTTTTAGAAATTTTGAACAATTCTTAACCATACAGTCTATCTTACCTATTAAGCACAACTAGATCATCATACGCTAACCTAACTTTACCTGACCTAATAGTATTTGGATTTAAAAAAACAAAAGCGAACCTAACCTTACCTGACGTAATTCTATCGGGGTTTAAATAACCAAACACACACCATCTTAAACAACTCGTTTTTCAAATCCCGTTTGTACTGCTCTTTACAGAACAGCTTTAACGGTACACTGCGTTTACGTGAATCGGTGTACAGGCAACCATGGACAAAGCAACACTGAAGGACCGATGGCAGCCCACAGAGCCCCACACTAAGAAAAACAACCAATGTTAAGATTACTTCCCCTTTTCAGCCCCAAAATGGAGGGGGTTATGAAAAAATACCGAGTCAAATCCCGGAAAAGCTAGCGCCATCTAGACAAAATTAGACGTTTGCTGCTTCTTTCTTTAGAAAATTTATTCTCTAATATCCGCCCGCCCCCCCACACTATCGGGTTTGCTACTATCTGCTCCTAGAAGACGAATTAACAAGTGTTTTTCAACTTTCTCCCTCTGCCATCGCTTCTTCAGTATTGCTTTGTCCATGAGGGAACTGCCGTAACTGGTAAATTGCGTTTTCAGGAAACCACTATATAGGTAAACGCCGTTATGAGGACCGCTGTTATGGGATCCGCTTTTGCGGGATCATCCAATGTGAGGGCTTCCCGCTTCGTGAGTTAATCAGCAGTAATTGCTAAGGTTTTGTTGGTTTTTTTTAATCTCTTTGCCTCAATAGTACGATGAAAAGCGACTATTTCTATTAACATTGAATCACATGTGTTTAACGAATATGTAATTGGTTTACGTGCTTATGATATTTGCTAATATTTTCCTTCCTAATTAGACGAACTTTTAAGTTTTAATAACCATTTAAAATGAAAATTTTGTTATCACCTGAGGAATGATGGAAATTTTACTACGAAGATCATGGAGACCAATTTCTTGAACATTAATTCCGTCGATAAGCAGAGTACCATTTGGTTCAGCCATTCGGAACAAGGCAGATATAATGGAACTTTTCCCAGCGCCTGTGCGTCCAACGATTCCAATTTTTTCACCCCCTTTTATATGGCAGTTTAGGTTTTTTAGTACTGGAACATCGCCACTGTCTGGATATGTTAGGGAGAAGTCCTTCATCGTTATAGAGCCATCTTTTGGCCAATCCAATGGAGGTTTCTTATCTGTGGTTGCTTCAAGTTCTGCTTCAGGAGTTAATTTGCTGTACTCCAAAACTCTCTCCACAGCTGTCATCTAAAGTGCACAATCGAAAGACACTTAAAATCGTTTCATGAATTTTTACTCTTTTTATAAAGGGTATCTTTGTTTGAAGGTTATCCAAAATTATACGTATAGCCATGAGTTAATAATATGTTAGCTCCCTATAAGTTACTCAGGCTCCATAGGCGTAATGTATCCAGCGATTTCTTCTCATTTCGCCCGCGCGGGAAAAAAAATCCGAATGTTGCGCTCTCTCTAGTCAAAAAAATCCCGCTCGCACGGCTCCTCGACCTCGAATCGTCGGCTGCTTTTTCACCAAGGGAGTGTTTTAATCGTGAATGTTTATGTTTTAACAATTTAACATTAAATCATGGCGTTTGTGTCTTTACTGAGACAAAAAAAATGCAGGAACTCAATGCAATTTGCCGAAATTGATAATGAATGCTAATGATATGAGTTGTTATTGTGACTTGAAACCATAAAATTATACAACTGAGCTAAATCCAATCCATTGATCTCTTAACTGCTTTCTTAACCGAGGCCACTGAGCGAAATATTCGGCTGCTTAAATAGCTCCGATATCATTGGCTAGCTTCCACTACACGCGCTTCCGGGGAAAAACCGGAAAGAAGAGTAAATAAGATTTTCGTTCACGTGGCGGACGCAGAGCGTCGCATATAATTGGGAAGCCGGCGGCGCGGGAGAAAACGCTGGAGTATAAAAATGAATTGCTTGAGTAACTTATAGGGAGCTAACATATTATTATATAAAATAGACTTGGTTTGCCCAAGCCTTAAAAACAAAAGGATAAGAGTTTTTCCAGTTGTCTGAAGCGCGGATATTTTTTCTATTGAATTTTAAAGACAATCCGTATTTTACTACTCTTTAGAATTTAATTCAATCACCTGATTTTACTGCTAATGGACTAGTTTCCTAAAAATTAATTGAAATAAAAAAATTACTTATCTCAGATTTTTCAACAACAATTCCATTTTCCTGAAACATTTTATCATGAATTTTTTTTTCTTTTCAATGGAGAACGTACTTTAATTTTCAAATAATATTCTCATTAATTATGTATTATATGCGGTCTTTTCGAATACAAAAGGGGGCTGTTATCACCTTTCTTATATTTGATAAAGAGGTTCGTTTCTTCTTTAAGCACAGTCACAATTATTGAACTGTGTATATCAGTACTTGTGGGGAAGATTTTAGAAGTGTTGGTTGAGTTTACACGATATCCCTCAAAATAATAAATGCATGATTAAATGTTTCAGGAAAATGGAATTGTTGTTGAAAAATCTGAGATAAGTAATTATTTTATTTCAATTAATTTTTAGGAAACTAGTCCATTAGCAGTAAAATCAGGTGATTGAAATAAATTCTAAAGAGTAGTAAAATACGGATTGTCTTTAAAATTCAATAGAAAAAATATCCGCGCTTCAGACAACTGGAAAAACTCTTATCCTTTTGTTTTTATGGCTTGGGCAAACCAAGTCTTTTTTATATAATATCTGTTCCTTCAGCCTTAATTTGTATTAATCTATTATAAAAATAATAATATGCTTGTCAAACGTCATTAATTCGATGTTCCAGTTGGCTCACTCCAAGTGCCTCTCATTATTTTATGGGAAAGATTAAAATTTTAAATCATTTGGCAGGGAAGTGGTAAATTAATTCACAATTGGTAGAAGGGTGGTAAATTAATTCACCATAGATAGGCGGGTGGTAACTTATTTCACACAAAAAGGCGGTTGGTGGCTCAATTAAGTTTAGTTGACCTTTTTGTATAGGTTTAAAAAAACGTTATTTCTAAACCACGCGCCTATTTCATTGAAAGTTTGTTATTTAAGGATTTTCCCTTTTATATACTAAGATTCTTCATCAAAAATAGACAACGCGGTTTCCAAGACTCGAACCTGCAATGTTTTGCCTCGAATGCAAACGCGTTATCCATTACGCCACAAGCCCGTATTTCGTGACAAAAAAATTATCCAAACATTGTATTTATAGGATTATATCATTTATGTCGAATAAAAGATCTGTTAAAATAAACACCGAGCTTGCCAGGACTCGAACCTGCAATGTTTTGCCTCGAATGCAAACGCGTTATCCATTATGCCACAAGCCCGTATTTCGCAACAAAAAAATTATCCAAACATTGTATTTATAGGATTATTTCATTTATGTTGAATAAAAGATCTGTAAAAATAAACCTCCGAGCTTGCCAGGACATGAACCTGCAATCTTCTGCTCCATAGGCAGACGCGTTATCCTATGCGCCACAAACCCGACGAAGGCTGAATAAAATGATACGCAAACAGTGTAATATATGTAACGGTTTTACCATGATTTATAAATTAATTAAAATAAAATACTTAGAATTAATTGTTCTTAATCAAACTTCAGAAGTTCAACACTCAATAGTTGCTTGATAATTCAAAAGTGTTCCGAACCTTAACTTCGAAGTAGTTTCTGAGTTATTCGATGGAGTGGACCACCAAAAATCCCATGCTTTTTCTATGGGACGCTAAGCCTAAAATCTGTGAATTATTTCTTTAACATTACGGGAGGGTGTGGGTTCTTATCTAGAAGGGCCTACCGGCCCTCTAGAATTAACTCATGGTATAGCTATAGTAAAATATTTGAGCATATTGTAATAAAAACAAGTTGGGAAAACCAAAATATTACCTCTCCGAGTCAAGAGGTCTACTACTACAAAGTTATTTACCTAGATATGGAATTATTTCTCTTTTTTGAAGTAAAAATTTACGAAATATTGAAGCAGTATTCCAAGCATAGCGAATATACAGTAAAGCAGACGACATTTTACATCCAATAAGGATAAATCTTGGACACATGGAAATCAGTCAATGGCAAAAAGAACAGGAAGTCTACGCTTCAGCTGTTTACTCTATATTCTGATAGCTACATTCGCAACTAGTTTGCAGTGTAAACACTACCGTCTCGTCTCACCTCACCTCAACAATATACTTAGTTTGCCAACATGAGTGTTAACGTTAAATAATACCAAAGCTAAATTGTAGCTAGACGCACTATAAAGAGAATAAAAACTCTGTAGCTTAGCCCTGCTAATCTAATTGCCACCATGATCTTTTCTTCAATTATAAAATCCTAACCTGATTATTTAAGAGTGTATTTAACTTTCGGCTCACTCTGAACCGTTGATGTCTCTTCATTTCAGACACGAAAATCAAAACCCAAAGTTTACTTCACCTCAGGCCTCAATTATTTAATCTTTATTTCATTAAGCCTATTGCGGGTAATACAACATATACCCGCCGGATTCTAGATCTTAGCTTTCTTCATGAAATCACTAAACCAAGGATTATTCTGTATACAGATGTAGTATAGCTTAAGTAATATATAAACAGCCATTTCAAATAAAAATATTAAAAAAGATCTTTGGAATATCAAAATGAAACAGAGGTTTAAAGCTACAAAAGTACTAAATGCATCATAATTACGAAAAATATTTCCACATATTCACTTTATATTATGGATAAAGGGAATATTATGGTTCTGTAGGATTTCTTTACACATCAAAACAAAACGAACTTCTAACGCAGCGCACTAGTGTAACAACGAACGGACACACACAGACAAAAACATAGACTGCTTTTTAGCTCTTTCCGTATTAATTTTGAATTGAGAAACAAGATTATCTTAAATATTAAAATAAATATAATTAATATTTAATATTTTCTTCGTTAGTTATTCGCCTTATTGAACGTTACATCGTTTTAAAAAAGAACAATTAAACATTCTTGAGAGACTTGACTAATATTGGCGTTTGAAACGAAGCATACGCCGGTTGCTTCGCCTTACTCAAATAGGTAGTATATAAGGGTGTCGAACTACAGCTAAAAGCAAGAACAACCGCAATTGCGAAAACCTTTGGTGGCGATCCCACCTTAGGGAGGCTAGACTAGGGCCGTGCAGACTATTCGTTACTATTTGGTCGGACCAAATAATTTGGTCAAAATTGACGTTTACTATTCGCACCGACGAATCGAATAATGATTTTCAAAATTCTAGAATACCAAATAATGAGCTTCGAAAAACCGACTATTCTATAGCGGATAAAACAATTTGAAAGTGAATGTTTTTAACAGTCTATTGACCAAATTATTTGGTATTCGCAACCAGTTTTTGAATTTTTCTGTTGATTTTGTGAATTTGAGGGCGCTGTCATAGAGATAGAAACATAAATGTTATGCTCCTATCCCTATGGGCGCTGTGATAATGTCCGTGACCGCTGGACCATGGCCTAATAGATGACGCGACTGGGAAGACACACCCTTAAAATTCTGACGTGGCTACTGTTAATTATTACCCGCGTTCACCGAGTCGCGTGATCTAGGAGGCTATAGCTGGAATCAGCCACTCAGTCTTTAGAAGTTCACAGACAAGGATAAATCATTAAAGGTTTTAACTTAAAGGTTACTGGTTATTATCAACTTCTCGCTGCCGAGCTAACTATATTGAACTTCCTAATAATATGTCACTATAGTATACCTATTAAAAAATATAGTATCATGGAAGAGGTCATACATTGCAAAGCGAGTAGGGATATATTGACAACTAACCTAATTTTGATTAAAATAAAACCTTTGATTCGTTCAAAAATGAGTTTTCAGCTGTTCAAAAGTACCTTTCCGTGTCCCATTATTTATAAATTTGAAATTTGGTAGAATAGTTTTATAGAAATTTAAATTTGGTCGAATTTTTGAACTTCACACTATTTGGTCAAATTATTTGGTCATTTTCCTATTCCGAGCCGAGAGATGGCTCCCAAAAACACTGCTATTGGGAATTCGACGAATACCTTAAAAAGTACTATTCGCAAAGCCCTAGGCTAGACGTTTCTCGTAACCCTAGCTGATCGCCGCGAATGTCTTAAACCCAACGATGACGATGGAGTAGAAGCCAGGTGTACAGACTGGTGTCCAAGTGGAATGAACGAAGACCAGAAGATTGTGGTGATTAGAAGCCAGTATGTACAGTACAGACTGGTGTTCAGGTGGGATGGACGAAGACCAAAAGGTGGTGGTGATTAGAAGCCAGTATGTACAGACTGGTGTCCATGTGGGATGGACGAAGAACAAAAGATGGTGGTGAATAGAAGCCAGTATGTACAGACTGGTGTCCAAGTGGAATGGACGAAGACCTGAAGATGGTGGTGATTAGAAGCCAGTATGTACAGACTGGTGTCCAGGTGGGATGGACGAAGACCAGAAGGTGGTGGTGATTAGAAGCCAGTATGTACAGACGTGTCCATGTGGGATGGACGAAGACCAAAAGATGGAGGTGAATAGAAGCCAGTATGTACAGACTGGTGTCCAAGTGGAATGGACGAAGACCTGAAGATTGTGGTGATTAGAAGCCAGTATGTACAGACTGGTGTCCATGTGGGATGGACGAAGACCAAAAGATGGTGGTGATTAGAAGCCAGTAAGTACAGACTGGTGTCCGTGTGGGATGGACAAAGACCAGAAGATGGTGGTGTGAGAACTCAAGTAGAGGAGCCATTTCCGTGACTGTGAAAGCAGTTCGGAAATGGCGAACACGTTTGCTCCGATTTGGAAACTGCGAACGCGGTCACGTGGGTGTAACAACAGACAAACACACACAGACAGACAGACACACAGACAGACACACACGTCGAAATTAGAGCTTCTCCGTGACATACGTCACTCGGAGAGGTAAAAATCATATTTGTTAGCCGGCTCGCGGGTCGTAGTGGCTCTACCTTAAAAAAGCTCACTCGTTAATCAATCGAGCCGCCAAAGTGTTGGCTCGGCTCGCTCGTCACGAGCCTGAGCTGGCTCGAGCTCGTGAACAGTCCTAATAGAACCAATTTTATGCTAATAGCGTGGTTAAGTATGATCAAAATTAAACTAGGGAAAATGCAATAGCTTATGCCGTGTACATTGATTGAAGGAGAAGTAATAATTTAAATGTATGAGTTATTTTATAAGTAAATCAGGCTGACAATTCCAAAATTATTCATATAGAAAGTGCTGACTTATAGCTCTCCACCACTCCACCTAATAATCTTTCAAGGAGGAATAAGTTGTTCCAGACTATTTGAAAAATTACAAATGTACCAATTTGTGTTTTCTTTGGAAAACTGATCAGGTTTTTTTTATTGATCTATATTTCATTCCGGTTGTAGAAATCATACTCACTTGACTTTCTAGTTCAGCTGACTGTCTAACTGTCCATTGGAAGGTACCAGTCAGAACTAATGCGGATGAAATAGCCAAACCAACATTACCTCCACTTGTTCCTGAAAATGATATTTAAACACTATGTTGTTGAACGGCCAATTCCCGATAATGTTTAAGCTCATATGAAAATATTACTTGGCTACTGCGGTTTAAGACTTGTAAAAATTGTTTATATAACATTGTGCAATTTATTGTGATTTTACCTGTATCAAAAGTCATCAAGAAAATAGTAAGGCAAGATATATATAAGACTGTTAATTGATCCAAATTTATAGCAAGCCAACGAGCTATGCAGAGAAAAGTAAACCATGTGGAAGTGTGGTTATCTTGCAGTGAGCAAAAGTCTTTTTCAAATTTCTTCTGTACACCAGACGAACGGATGGTAGTTATTCCGTATAAGGAAGTTGACAGATGTGAAAATACAGGACTCCTTGCTGAATTTTAAATAAAAAAATAACTTATAACTAGGGTTTTTTCGTATAATTTAATAAAAATAATTCCCAGATATAGAAAACCAAACTGTGACCAAACAAGGATAGTATCTGTATCCAAAAAGTTTATAGTTTTTAGGTGATACCGTGTAGTTGCGTGGACCCCACTATTCGTTACTTGTAAAAGTGTACAAAAGTAGTTTTGCTACCCAGAGCTTCACGGGGGTTGTAAGGGAATGTATAACCGGGAAAAGTTTTCTGTTCATGTTGAGACTAAACACAAAGTAGTCTTTGGATCCGCCCCTAAGGAATACGTGCTCGATATTTTTTTTTAATCTAAGTTTTACAACTTTCAAATTCACTAAAACCCTGAAACGTATATATCATTTCCTTAATTCTTTTCCCTCAATTCCCAAGAGCCTCAGAGACAGAGGGTGGTATTTGTTTATAACTTAAAACTGAACTATAGAGAAGTAGAATTAAACTTTGGAAAAAGCAAGAGCACTAGAATGTGCATAGTTCGCTACCAGAGCTACACTTTTTTTGTAAACCTTGACTTTTCCAATTCTATATTTTTAAAATCTGGGATCTTTTGGTCAACATAATAATGTGAAAACACTTGAAATAGGGAATATGTCTGGATAATATATCCTCAAAGACGGGTCTATTCAACAGGGAAATTACTTGTTCCTTCGAGACGTTTCAAATCTCTCGCTGTTGCAATGTAAAACCTTCGAATAAAGATGAACACGACGACAAGGATGAAAGTAGGTAGAGAAATTAAAGGGCTGACATAGATAACAATAACCACCGTTCCGAGCAGAGTTAAACCATTCTAAACATAATTAAGAATAATAAACAAATCTGTGAGAAAATCATTAAGTAACTATTTCTGAACTTACTCCCAGAAAATCTACAAGCGTAAATGGTAGAAGGTCGTCTATTAGACCTAAATCTTTCGTGAATCTGTTTAAAATTCTCCCTGTAAATGTTATAAAAGGGATTTAGAAATATGGTATAGTCGCACATGGAAAGCTGAGTGATAAATTTCATACGAATGAAATTATTGCTTATCAAGTGCGCTAGCATAGTAGTACAACTTGAAAAATTAGTAGTCAAAAATATTATAAATTAACGGAAATATTTTGGTTAAGTTTTATTTATAATTTTTATATTATTTTATCGATATTAGCCGATTAAAAATGGTTCTCAGACAATTTCATTCTTTCTTTAATTGATATTTGTCTTCACATTGTAGCTTAAACCCATGTTTCATGGAAGGTTGGAAGAACCGTTAATTTTCAAGTAGTTTTAGCTTACCAACTGGATTTTTATCAAAGAAGGCGATAGGTGCACGACTGACGCTTCTGAACATTGTGTTATGCAGGTTGACGGAGGCCTTCATGCATATCAGGAAAGTTGCCATAGTTCTTGTGAGTGATAAAATGAACAACCCCACCATGAGGCCAGTGTAAATGTAAATATTGGTGTTAGTGTTGCTGAAATCCCCTGTTATACTTTCCCAGGTAAAACCTCTGGTGTACTGTTCTGTGGAAACTGAATCCTCCGTTTCGTTAGCTGCCTTTTTACCTTTTCGTTCTTCTGCATTGGTCCTACAATTACAGAATAATATGTGTATTTCTAATTTGTAACTGTAAATCATAAACTAACCATAATGATAGCCAATAGTCACTGTAGGTGTAAATAACCTGAGCCGTTAGGTTTAGAATGATAACCAAAGTGATAAATAAGACACCACCTCCGGCTTTGAAATAATTCAAGTACGTAAAGGCTTTCACGGAGCCCTCGCTTTTGTGTTCCTCAGCTTGCTTTGGGGCGTCAACCTGAGATAGGTAAGAAATTAGTCAAGTCTCTTCATTAACATTTCGCCGAAATTGTTAGCATTTACTACAGCCAATTTGTGTTATAAGTGTCATGCACAGAAATTGTTATGAAGAATGTTTAACCCAGCACTTCCTGCATTCGTAAGTCTTACGCTACGTCCGAATGCAGCATTTACCAGATTGGGTTTGGCGAATTTAATGTGCCTAACACACTTGCAGACATTAGGAGAAGAATTCGGTAGATTCTTATTACACAAATTTTGTCCAGGTTTTTTAATGGATCAGGGAATGTCTCAGCATAAAATAGGGGTATATAACCATTGAACAGAATTCCATTGGAACGAAATTCCATTGGACCGAAATAAAAAATAAGTTGTTCTAATCGACCGAAGCTAGCCGGCTGTTCCCAATGGACCTAATTCCCATTGAGCAGACTTTTCATTCCTGTTGGACAGAAGTCCCGTTGGAGCGAATTTCCCATTGGTGCGATTTCGCATTTTATCGTATTCCCATTGATCCGGATAAAATTCAAATAATTTAATTAAAAAGTACAAAAACTAAAACATTGAGTGGTGCAGCGACTTGATGGCGTAATGGATACGGGCCTTTTCCAAAATATTCTTATTTTCTAGGTTGGCCTAGGTTAGGTTAGGTTAGGTTAGGTTAGGTTAGGTCAGGTCAGGTTAGGTTAGGTCAGGTCAGGTCAGGTCAGGTCAGGTTAGGTTAGGTTAGGTAAGGTTAGATTAGGTAAGGTTAGGTTAGGTTAGGTTAGGTAAGGTTTGGTAAGGTTAGTTTAGGTTAGGTTAGGTTAGGTTAGGTTAGGTTAGAATAGGTTAGGTTAGGTGTGTGGAATCGGATATGGACGAATTCATTTATTCCATAAATAAGCCGGAATTCTCGTTAACAGCAGCTTCAAGCTTGGGCCAAAAAGCTACGCCAGTCATCGTTCAATACCTCTAGCGTTGGCTCTTGGCAGAACGAGAATGGCTGCTTGCCCCATGTACTCTTTTTTCCCATATAAAAATACTTAATTTTTACTGTTCGTGCAAACGGGGTTCTTCCTATTGGGATACTTTGCCGATCAGTCATCGGTCGAATGGGATGCGTTCACATGACCAATCTGTCGAATGGTATTTCCGACCGAATGGGATTTCTGTCGAATGGGATTTCAGTCGAATGGGATTTTTGTCGAATGGGATTTTCGGCCGAATGGGATTTCTGTCGAATGGGATTTTCGGCCGAATGGTATTTCTGTCGAATGAAATTCTGCCCAACGGATTCTATCCAATGGGATATAAGCTAAAATAGGTAGCAAACGTTTCACCCTGGTAACTGAAAGATATATTGGAGTCCTTGTTAGTAACAGTGACAGTGCCAAAATACGATATATTGACGATCAGCAATGAGCGGAATTGTATCGTTTGTTGTTAAAATCGTCCCATTACTTATCATCAACGTATAAGGAAGGTTTTTTGATTGGTTAGAACGTTTTTCGTATTGCGTTTGCTGCTTTGAAAAAATTCCACTGAACTAAGATTCGGGCCTTTAATATGTGGTTAAAATTTCAAGAAGATCCACTTAACAGTTTATTTTATGGCCGTTGCTACTTCTGCCCGGGACCCGGGAAGAAATAGCCTATAGTCGACAAAATCTGCCCGGGTCCCGGGCAGAAATAGCCGCCCATTTATAGCAGACTAAAACTGCCCGGGTTCAGGGCAGAAATAGCAATTTAACTAAGGACCACTATTTCTGCCCAAGGGCATAAATAAGGATTAACCTATATACAGCTATATATGCCCGGGTTTCAGAAATTTAGAAACCCGGGCAGAAATAGACGGCCCACAGTGGAGTGGCTATTTATGCCCGGGTTAAAAATCCGGGCAGAAATAGCCCTGAAACATTAGTCGGCTATTTATGCCCGGGTAGCCAAAAATTAATTCAAGCCCGGGCAGAAATAGACGGTCCACAGTGGGCCGTCTATTTCTGCCCGGGTGATCAAGTGTTCTTTCCAGCCCGGGCAGAAATAGTCGCCCATTTATGAATGGCTATTTCTGCCCGGGTGATCAAGTGTTCTTTCCAACCCGGGCAGAAATAGTGGCCCATTGATGGATGGCTATTTCTGCCCGGGTGATCAAGTGTTCTTTCCAACCCGGGCAGAAATAGTCTCCCTTTTATGGATGGCTATTTATGCCCGGGTGAACAAGTGTTCTTTCCAACCCGGGCAGAAATAGTCTCCCATTTATGGATGGCTATTTCTGCCCGGGTGCTCGAGTGTTCTTTCCAACCCGGGCAGAAATAGTCGCCCATTTATGGATGGCTATTTCTGCCCGGGTGAACAAGTGTTCTTTCCAACCCGGGCAGAAATAGTCTCCCTTTTATGGATGGCTATTTCTGCCCGGGTGCTCGAGTGTTCTTTCCAACCCGGGCAGAAATAGTGGCCCATTGATCTATGGCTATTTCTGCCCGGGTGCTCATGTATTATCATATTTTTTGCGATGACAACAACCCTTTCTATAAGCAAAATAAAGCAAACTCCTTTTATTTTTTTAAATTTTTAGTCTTTATAATATAAGCTAGCTATATATTTTTTCTCTTGTATTTAAATTTCAATGGAAGGGAGCGAGATCAACTTTCAATAGAACCGAAAGTTCATAGATAACTTTTGATAATTGCTAGTGCAATTATGATATCCTTGTTATAGCGATATTATACTGTCCATTTATTCCAAAATCAATTTATTTTAACAATAAATATTCTTCAAAATGTTTGCGTATCATTTTGGCTTCGTTATGCCTTTCGCCTTTTTCCCCATACCGGATTTTTCAAAGTTTATGATGTGTGTCCCCCCACCCCCAAGTTGACTTGAACTTTGGAAAAAGTAATAAAATAATCATAAGCCAGGCCTTGAGATTTTCGTGGGCCAAGGTTACGATATTGTATCAATAGCCTGCACTGTACTTTTCGTTGAATTTAATTTATTGTTCGTGCACACATAAGAAATGCATCAATATTATTGAAGTTTTCAGCAATTATAATACGCACCTAATTCCTACAAAACACATTATTTTGTTATTGGCTCAACCATCGCCCACTAAATTCTTAAAAATAGCGTATGTTTGTTACATTTTAACGAGGGGAGGGCCAAAAGCCAAAAATAAAACAAAAACATTTTCGTTATTTCAAATATGAAACATTCTGTCGCGAAGTGATTGGCTCCTCGAAAAGTCACCGTGGGAAACATTTTCCGTTTAAAAGCTGTAGAGAGGTTGAGCAAGATTTTATAAACCTAGACATCTACCGAAATAAAGCATAAATAGCAATCAAACCCAGAAGGTCCAAACTGTTTTCCAAGCATAGATCAACTAAAATTATCCATAAAACACGATTTAACGTTATAACTTTAGACTTATATATTCTAATTAAGGCGGAGTTGCCATTTCGAGTAAAGTTAACCTCTCTATAGAGATGAATCAGCTACAATAAAGTTTTAATCCGCTGCGCAATTTCAAGTTGGTTTCCCAGTTACAGCACGGACTCCTTTTCACAACGCGAATCTTTCAGTTTCGGATTGAAAGTGTAGTTTTCCCACCTAACACGTAGTGAGCGAGAATCGAATGAGCTTTTTTGTCAAATTAAAATGACGTTAAAAGTGAATATGCTTTTTGAGGACTGGGAATCCCTCATTAAGAACCATCGTGATTATTGTGACGCTAATAATTCCCCCATCTTATCGAAAGCACCGCATTCAACAACAATTGAATCAGAAAACCAAAGATCATATCGAAAGAAACCATTACCAAAGAAGCTCAAATATGCAAAGGTGAAATATACATGCGTGAACTACGGTTTTTATGATTCTAAAGCGTCGGGAAAACGCCAATCATCAACATACAAGAGCGGCTGCCCAGCTTTTGTGAGTTATTCCGTAAACACTAAGTTTGAAAGACTGTACATTCATTCGTTGAATTTGGAACATAATCATGAAACGGGACCATCACTCTACCCAAACTATCCTCAAAACCGTGCTTTTCGACGCATGAATGAAGAATCGAAAGACTTTTTTGCTAACTAGTCCAAGTCGGAGCGGATAACAAAAAATTGCTACACAAAGTCATAGCATCAGAACAACGAGTTGACTTTCCAAAGTCATTACACAATTTTAAATCTAAAGTATTATCAAAAAGCAAGGAGGATAACGCAAAAAACTCTGCTCAAAGGCTTTTGGATAAGCTTGCAAGAGACAAAGAAGCAGATACGAACATGGTAAATATTTTTGTTTTATTGATATTGTTTTCAAAATATCTTCAGATAGTTTTATTTTGTTTACAAAAAAGGAGTCAATGTCGAAGAGTGGTTATATCTAGATTGCTCTCATAAGCTTTATTATTTATTTGTACCGTATAAGCAGCGTAGTATTTGCTTCCCAGTAAGTCATTACTAGTATTTAAAATTAATAATATGCAATGCATACTATGTGCTCTTTTTATTCACGGTGTACGAATATTTTCGCGGTAATATCTATTATAAAACGTGCAAATTTTCAATTTTAAAAGCCCTTTTTCAACCAAATATAATCAAGAGTACTTGTTTCAAATGTTTTGGTTGCCGATTGTAGATCAGAAGTAAATTATATAGTGTACTTATGTAGTGTTGGAATTGAAATTTTCACATAAGCGGAGCTCTAACCTTTGAATGTTATTTGAATCTAGTATCTTTTTGAAACGTTATTTGCGATGACACGCATGGTTTTAACGCGTGTCCTAAATTAATTCTAGGTGGTCGAGTTCGAATATGATGAAAAAAGTTTCGAGTTAACTTTTGTTTTTTGGCAAACTGGAGTTATGAGGGAATCCTTTGCAAAGTACCCTGAGCATGTCTTATGTGACGCTACGTATTGTTTGAATTTTTGTCGTATGCCTTTGTACATAATAATGGTGGTTGACGGAAATAACTTAAGCGAGATAGTAGCCTTGAGCCTAGTCAAAATGGAAACCAAAGAAGTTATATTCAAACTTTTCTCTACGTTCATAAAGCACAATCCCAACATCGATAAAATTGTGACCTTTATGGTTGATAAAGATTTTACAGAGATCAATGTCATTGAACAACTTTTCCAAAATGTAACTGTTGAAATATGCAAATGGGCAAGTCTTCCGAGAAGAAGGCTAAAATGTACGTTCAGAACATTGCCTATTCTTTTACTGAACTTGATTTTCAAAAAAATGTGGATTCACTATTGTCCGATGAAGAGTTGAGTCGTGAATTTCTAAAATATTTCCAAGACAATTGGTTGGTGATCAAGGAGAAATGGGTAATGTTTTATCGAAGGCAACACTTCAATTTGGGAGACACAACCAACAATAGATTGGAATCTTTGAACCAAAAAATAGAATCAGCCGTTTCAAAACGTAACAACTCGCTTGACCAATTTTATGAAGAAATGAAAAGCCTTTGCTCCTACATTAACTTAATTCGAGTGCAAAGTAAATTTAATGCAAAGATGAAAAAAAAATTCCATCCCATCCTTAAAGATCCTGACATGCAGGAGGCAGCTGAAGTGATTCGGGACGTTTGCGTGCCAAATTTTTCTGAAGAAATTGTCGAAAATATGATTATTGGAATGTCAAATTACACGAGTTGCTCACCAATAGATAACTGTTCGAATTATTTGGTGAAGTACAAGAGCAGTTCAAACGCAATCTGTGACGGGAAAACATGCTCTTGTTCTAAATTTAAAATGATAGGAATTCCCTGTTTGCACATCTTTTCAGTACGAAAACATCTAAAATTATTTCCCTTTGAAATCAAAATGCTTTCTCCAAGACTAAGTAGAGAAAAATGGGTTGGGAATCTAAAAACGGAGATGGTAGTGACCCAAAGCATGGCTTTCAAATCCACATCAAGAACTTGTCAACAAATATACGCGTCAGCGCGTCCAAGACTGAATCAGCTTTTCGACGTAGCCACATCGTGTGGAGAAAAAACTTGGGTGAAAAGGGATAATATTTTGAATATGATGACTAAAGCCTGGGCCCTTCAAGAAGAAGTTAAGCTTCTAATAGGTAATAAAGTTTACGACGGAGATGATGAACTTGATGCCACTGAAATAATCGAGTCTGGTGCGAAGGACAACAGTGCAAATGAAGATTATCAGGCTAGTTCTAAATTTCACGGAGAAAGTGGTACTATAGATGACAACGAAGAGAACGACAGCGAAGGAGAAAGTGACAATGAAGAGAACGACAGTGAAGGAGAAAGTCACATTGCAGGAAACAGAGGGATAAAACGAAACAATAGTGAAGACGGAAGCGATTCAAGTAGCAGCGAAGAAAAATGTAATTATGATATTTCAATGGAAAGAAAAAAAGACGAACGTGTTAAAAAGGTTGATTTGGACCATGAAAGAAGAAATTCAGCTAATAGTATGAAAAACATCATTTCACTTATTAAAGAACCCATGATTTTGAAAGGACGAGGTAGACCAAAAGGTATACACCAAACCGTAATGGGTGTGGAAAAAAAGAAAGCTGGTGATAATGCGCGAACGGAGTTTCGAAGTCCAATACGGTTGCTTCGAAATCGTGAGGAAGTCGCTTACATTTCCAAAATTTCTTACGCAAAGGAAAATCTATGGATCGAAAAACCCTTTCACCTCAGTAAAGAACATGAAAAAAACGTTCTTAGCCACGCTTATATGTCAAGCGATATCATCGATGTTTCCCAAGAACTTTTTAAGCAGTCTTTTAAAAATGTAACAGCGGGGTTTGTACCACTACACAACTTTTTCCCGACAAAAATACCATTCATTGTTAACACCGTGGAAGATGAAGGCTATCTAGTTCAAATTTTGGGAATTGATGACCATTACATATGTGTAGCTGGCTATTACAGCAATGGTCAAGCTGAAATATCCGTTTACGACTCTCTAAACGGTACTGTAAGAATACCGGAAATAATATCGAGACTAAGTGCACAGTTCAAAAATTCAAAGATTAGCAAGATAGTTCTTAAATGCGTTAGAGTTACGCAACAAGTTGAAGTAGAATGTGGAGCCCATGCTGTTGCCAATGCTTTTAACAGTTGCCTCAACCTCAACCCTGGTGCTTTCACCTACCAAGTCGAGAATGACGCAATGAGGAAACACTTACATATGTGTCTCACTCAAAGCAAATTCACACCATTCCCTTACACGAAAGTTAACAATTTAACAATAAATATTTATCATGAAGGAGTGTACGAGCTGGTTTATTGTGTGTGTCGTAAACCTGAAGATGGGAAAAAAATGTACTGTTGTGACATTTGTCACGAATGGTACCATGAAGAGTGTTTAAGATCAAAGAAAAAGCTATCCAGATTTTATGAATGGCGATGTGATTTCAAGTGCGCTTTAAATTCGTCTGAAGAAAGTGTACCGATAGCAATAAAATGATTATAAGCGCATTTCGCATTTTCTCAAAAGCCTGTAACTTTGTTCATAATATAAATATAAGTATTAATAAAAAATATAATTTAGTATCTGATTTTAGCTTCGACTGTAGTTTATATAGGTTGGACAGATATAACCCAAGAATAGAACTATCGACACCAATGAAAACTCAGGGTCTTATTTTCTCCAATTTATGGGGAGATAATCTATGGTAATATCTAAACCGCACATTTACGTAAATGTCATAAAAATACTTCAATAATCCAGCTGTATGACGATTTAAAAGGTAAAATGAATGAAGCAAAAAGGGACATTCACCACGTTAAATTACCAAACATTTTTAAAATTTTACAACGGTAAATTACAATTCTAAAATTACGGTAAGATATAAATTGGTAATGTACGCGGTATTTGATAAATAGCCTAGGCAAATTATGGACTCATAATCTATACGACGGTGCGAGAGAAAAAACTGCATGGTTGAGAAAGTAAACTTAGGTTTAGTTTAGTAGTGTTTTTTTTTCGTTTTTTCGAGGTTGGCAGGTGGGGAAAACATATCCATTAAGCCTGTCCTATTGTAGATCTGCTTTACGGTTAATCGCATAATTAAATAAATGGAGTTTGCTTTATTTTGCTTATAGAAGGGTTCTTGTCATCGCAAAAAATATGATAACACATGAGCACCCGGGCAGAAATAGCCATCCATCAATGGGCCACTATTTCTGCCCGGGTTGGAAAGAACACTCGAGCACCCGGGCAGAAATAGCCATCCATAAAAGGGAGACTATTTCTGCCCGGGTTGGAAATAACACTTGTTCACCCGGGCAGAAATAGCCATCCATAAATGGGCGACTATTTCTGCCCGGGTTGGAAAGAACACTCGAGCACCCGAGCAGAAATAGCTATCCATAAATGGGAGACTATTTCTGCCCGGGTTGGAAATAACACTTGTTCACCCGGGCAGAAATAGCCATCCATAAAAGGGAGACTATTTCTGCCCGGGCTGGAAAGAACACTTGATCACCCGGGCAGAAATAGACGGCCCACTGTGGACCGTCTATTTCTGCCCGGGCTTGAATTAATTTTTGGCTACCCGGGCATAAATAGCCGACTAATGTTTCAGGGCTATTTCTGCCCGGATTTTTAACCCGGGCATAAATAGCCACTCCACTGTGGGCCGTCTATTTCTGCCCGGGTTTCTAAATTTCTGAAACCCGGGCATATATAGCTGTATATAGGTTAATCCTTATTTATGCCCTTGGGCAGAAATAGTGGTCCTTAGTTAAATTGCTATTTCTGCCCTGAACCCGGGCAGCTTTAGTCTGCTATAAATGGGCGGCTATTTCTGCCCGGGACCCGGGCAGATTTAGTCGACTATAGGCTATTTCTGCCCGGGTCCCAGGCAGAAATAGACACTCCGTTATTTTATATAAAAAAGTATAGATTTTAGTATCCATAAAATTAATCCGAGTTTTGGTGAAAAGGACTAAATTTTCCCATAGAGATAACATGGGAACTTTTTTTGGAAGTGAGGGTCAATTGGGAACCGTTATAGAGAAAAGTATTCCTTCGTTACATTTCGGAACGATCTTAAATGAAAGGTAAAACTTTAGGGTAGTGCCTTTTCACAGTTTTATTATCAACATTAAAATATAAGTATTGGTTTTTTAATTTTAAATCTATATTTCAACAAGCATTTTCCCCGTAATTTTTCATGTTGGACTTGCAAAGTGTTTTTGGTGGTTCTCACTATTGGAAGGACTTTAGCTAGAAACAAATGAAGTTTGTGACTTGGGATTGTTGCTCGCTTCTGTTGGTGCACGAGTCTATGACACATGTTTTCACAAGTCTTTGACACATGTTTTCACAAGTCTATGACACATGTTTTCACAAGTCTTTGACACATGTTTTCACAAGTCTTTGACACATGTTTTCACAAGTCTATGACACATGTTTTCACAAGTCTATGACACATGTTTGTGCAAAAGTCTATGACACATGTTTGTGCAAAAATCTATGACTTCTCTTTGAGCACAAGTCTATGACTTCTGTTTGAGCACGAGTCTATGACTTCTGTTTGAGCACGAGTCTATGACTTCTGTTTGAACACGAGTCTATGACTTCTGTTTGAGCACGAGTCTATGACTTCTGTTTGTGCACGAGTCTATGACTTCTGTTTGAGCACGAGTCTATGACTTCTGTTTGAGCACGAGTCTATGACTTCTGTTTGTGCACGAGTCTATGACTTCTGTTTGTGCACGAGTCTATGACTTCTGTTGGTGCACGAGTCTATGACACATGTTTTCACAAATCTATGACACATGTTTTCACAAGTCTATGACACATGTTTTCACAAGTCTATGACACATCTTTTCACAAGTCTATGACACATGTTTTCACAAGTCTATGACTTCTGTTTCTGAACAAATCTATGACACATGTTTTCACAAGTTTATGACTTCTGTTTGTGCACAAATCTAAGGCACATGTTTGTGCACAAATCTAAGGCACATGTTTGTGCACAATTATATGACACAAGTTTGCGCACAAGTCTATGACACATGTTTGCGCACAAGTCTGTGACACATGTTTGCGCACAAATCTGTGACACATGTTTGAGCACAAGTCTGTGACACATGTTTGCGCACAAGTCTATGACACATGTTTGCGCACAAGTCTGTGACACATGTTTGCGCACAAGTCTATGGCACATGTTTGCGCACAAGTCTGTGACACATGTTTGCGCACAATTCTATGACACAAGTTTATAAAATCTTTTGGTGCACAAGTTTATAGAATCTTTTGGTGCACAAGTTTATAGTCTTTTTGTGCACAAGTATATGGGGTGTTAAGAAATTTTCACCTCAGTCCTCAGACTTCCGTGGGTAATATTGTTTGTTGTTAACAAATGTGAATGCAAATTTAAGTCATCCCATTATTTTTGATAAATGCAATCTTAGCGAATAATTCAATGCACCAAATCTGCATCTCTACGCGTAGCGTACAATTTCTGAATCAATTTCTTAAAATCGCTATTTACCCTGGTAAGTCGTATATTTAAAACCATATCTATGGAATTTTACTTTGAAAGTGTTTTCTTCGGATGGTGTAAGCCCAATTGATTCGAGTGAAGTCATGGACCCATAAATGGAATTGCTACGGCTAATTGAAGCTTCTGAAGTTTGAAGGGCAATTAAATCTTCTTTTTGACTTGTTGATACGCTTTTCTTTTTCACAGTTTCCTCGTCGACAATGGCCAAAAGGTCGAAACCTTGTGAAACCAAGTCGTGGTAACCGCCAACGGCAAGAATAGAACCCTTAAGTGAAAGAAATACATTATTTGCAAACAATTTATGTTTTATTCATTTCTATAAAAAGTTGGAATTCAGCTAAAATAATTTTCATGTATTCAGCTAAAATAATTTTCCTGTATAATACATGTATTATACATGTAGAGACGTTCATATGCTATACTTGGTTATTTTAAATTTTTTATTGTAAGCATAATTGTGTCTTCCCATTGGATCGAATCCCATTCGACAGAATTCCCAATCAACCGATCTATCTGAAATAAGATTTCAAATCCCGCCGTTTGTGCGGTTTCTGCTTATTGGGATTTTTTTATTAGATATTATTTTTATTACTTATAGTGCTATCACCCGAAAACCTCGTCTAATGGCGATCAAGTCTAGATACTCACACCCAAGCAAATACTGCTTAAAAACTACGACAAAAAACCTTGCTTAAACCAATTGTCAACCGAGTATGTTGAAGCGACGTTAAACGTGAATTTAATTCTTTCAAGCTAGATTTTAATCTTATCAGGGATAGATTTGATTTTAGAAGTGGGAATCGAGAAAAGAGTAATCTGGGCGCGCGTGAAAGTGGCGGACCCCTTCCACGGGACGGATTGGCATGAAAGAAGAGGCGGGTCATAGCGACAGAGATAAAAATGAATTACGTACTTTTCGCCATCCCCGTCAGGAACGTTATCAAAACGCAATTTAAGTGAGCCAATAAGATCATTTAAAATTTTCGTTAACTGTTGGAGGGAAGAGCTCTATACTGGAAATTGAGTCGGACTGAAGTAAATGCTAACCGTTCTCCATTCCTACTTCTAAAATTAAATCTATCCCTGTTCAAATTAAGAGGTTTTTATAATTGTATTTTAGTAGTTAATTGCTGTATTGTTTTTTTTACTGGATTGAAAACCTAACCCCGTTGGAAATTGTTTCAATTATTTACATTCCTACATTCGTGACTTCAATATACCCCTCTGTAGGCTAATAAAACACTATTGACTTACGTGCTTTAGGATGATGATCCTATGTGCTGACTTAAGAAACTGGACTTGGTGAGTTACGAGAACGCGAGGTTTTCGTTTAATGTATCCATTTATGCACCTTCAAAATTGTTTTTAGAATGTTAAATACGTTCTAAAGTACTATTGAAAAATTATGGTACAAAACTAACTTATCAAACAAGTGCTTCGCCACAGAGACATCAACAGCGCTTAACGGATCATCCATTAGATAAACATCGGCGTCCATGTAGATCGATCTGGCCAAATTAACACGAGCCTTTTGACCTCCACTAAGTGATACTCCTCTCTCACCAACCATAGTTTGATCTCCATAAGGTAAAATCTTAATATCTTTGTCAAGAGCACACACGTTTAGCACTCGTTGATATTTATATTTATCCATTGGTAATCCAAATAACACGTTCTCTTCGATAGTCCCACCAAAAACCCAAGGCTCCTGCGCTGCATATGCAATTCTTCCTCGAATTCTAACATCGCCATTACAAGTAGGTAGCTCACCCAGAATGGCCATAAGCAAAGACGACTGAAATATCAAAACATTGTGTTCACAGTTATTCACATATGCATATCTGTTATGACAGGAAATTTGAGGACGGTATGCTAAGACCGTAATTAATTTGATCAGAGTTTCTAAATTACCTTTCCAGAACCAACAGGTCCAACTACTGCCCATAGTTCTCCAGGCTGGACATTCATATTGATATTGTTTAAACTGGTTTCTTCTGAGTCCTAAAGATAATGTGTTTAATTAGTATAGGTAAGAGAACAATTGCGTGTTCAATATTACAGTCCGTTCCACCTCGAATTGTCAGCAATTAAGCTTTTTCCTTTCATTGTAATTTTCAAGGGGAAATAGGGTAGTTATTGAAACACGCAATACAAACAGTGATTTTTAAATCGTGCATGACTGATCCAAATATTATACATCATATTTAATTTAAAATATAATTAAACTTAATAGACTTTTAAAACATATTTGACAACTATTATTTCCGGTACGAAAATTAGGCAACAAAAATTGGTCCTATCACCTCGTGCACCCAAAGACAATTAAATTTTATTACAATATTTAGCACATTTAAGTTATTTTATTTAAATGTCATGATTTTGAGTCATATTTAAAGTGAACGTTTTGCAAACGGTAATTGTTCTACCTCATTCCATTTAGCAGAGACGGAATTAAGCCAAATGCCACATTTTTCAGGTTCATTTTGTAATTCAATTTTATCAACTGTAGAAGTGTCCTCTTGTTCTTCTAACTCCAAGAACGCCTAAAAATTAAATAAAAGTAATTAAAAAGCTGCTGGTAAAATTTAAGGTATGTAAGGAACAACCAAACAACTATTTCGGTAAAAAAATGTTAATGGATTGTAATTGGCGGAACGAAACCCCCTTTCTAAACAAAGATATCCTGGCAATATTTCTGTTATGACGGATATTGAATAACTGAACTTGTTTTTAATGTTGCATCCATGCTGTGCCCTTTCTTACGAAAAATAAAATGTATACCGATTCGAATTTACAATTTGGATGTCTTCTAGTGCTGCTGGTAAGAACTGGACAAATTGAATTTTAAACCAAAGGGCCAACATAAGCTTTTCTTTTTCCATTCAGAACAATTAGTAGCAAAAATATATATTTTTTTATAGTTATGTCAAATCGTTACTAGGCCTATCAGTCCATGAAAAATATTCCAGAAGAATGGAGCAATGAAATTTTCATACTGCAGCGTTTGCGTTCGATCACACTGTGATACACAAGGTGTTCAGGTAATGAATTCTATCGAATGACGGATTTCAATATAACTCATAACTGTAACGCCTTCTGTTTCACTGTTTACTACTCATCACAATAAATAAACTTCACTCCTAGTATCATCGTTAACATTCTAGATAGGTATATAGTAGGCCTGTGCGAGTACTCGAATGAAGGCGAGTACTCGATCGAGTCTCGAGTCGAGTACTCGACTCGAGACTCGAAAATCAAAATTTTAGGACTTGAAAACTATTTCGAGTCCTTAAAAATCTTCACAATTGGACTCGAGAAGGACTCGAACAGAGACTTGACGCCTTATCAAGTCCAAAAATATTTACTTTGTGACCCAGAATTTTAAGTAGAGCGCCGCATCTAGTGGGGTTTAATCGATTTAAAGTTAAGAATAGTGAGGTGATTGGACAAAAATTTGACTTCAGCTAAAGGAGTTAAGCAAACCAGAACCAAAAGTTATTTTCGTCGTGAGATTTATACTTTGTGAGTAAAATTTATCCTTATTAGAAATGAATTTATTATAATTCTTGTATTTTTAATTATGTAAAATTAAACTAAATAAATTAAATTAAAGTTAGTATTAAAGAACTAATTTAATAGGACTCGAGTGTGACTTGATATAATTTATCAGAACTCGACACTGGACTTGAAACCTAGTTTTGAAGCTGACTTAAGGACTCGAGGACTCGATACCAATTAAAAGACTCGACTCGAGATTCTATAAGAGCTTTTTTAAGGACTCGAGACTCGACTCGAACCCCAAAAAACTGGACTCGCACAGGCCTAGTATATAGTTCCAATAGGGAGCTAACAACCGGCTAGGGGGAAAAGATAGTCTGACGTCACGCAGACCCCCTCTGGTTGGCATTTTTGCGCGTAGAATACTGTTTCCAACCGATAGGGGGATGAAACTTTAGTAAGAGATAGAAGGGTGTGACGTTTCAGAGTCAGAACTGTTAGCTCCCTATACCAAAAAACTATTTTAATTTTTTTTTACAAATAATATAAATCACTTGGATATTGAACTTATAATGGTTCGTAACCATACCTGAATTCTCTTTAGGGATATTTTAGATTCAGCCCAACTTGTAATAGCCAATGGGAAAAAGAAAGTCATGGTAAGTCGTAGGTTGTTGTAAAGACTCATACTAACGAAGACTATTTCGGAGGTAATTGTATTTCCCATTAAAATATAGGCTACGAAGCAGACAAATACTATAAATTTGGACGCTGCAAAATAAACAGCAACGTTAAATCCTCGAAGTAGCGATGTGTATCGAATTTGATGGATTTCTTTTCTGAATAAAAATTGTATTGCGTATGTGTTATTTTTATCTTTAAATAATAATAATATTCAGATGGCATGGAGTTTTTATGTGTGCTGTGCTAAATGAATCACTTGTCATTTCTTCGATTCTTGAGCTTCTCTTATCGCTGAATTATTTAACTTTCTCGTTCTTCCATCTCCCCATACCAGATACATTATGGAATAGTAATGCATTTTGCCCAGACTACATTTTCCGTCTGCCATCGATCTCATAGAGGGAAACTTCGCAGTGACCAAAATTATACTACATTAAATCAGTCTTCGACAACGAAGAGTGAACAGTTTCAATAAAAAAAATTTATGAAGGTAACAATAACGTGATTCCTTTCAAACATCACCCAACGTTTAACTCCATGCCATTTTCTTTGCTATTTTGTAAATTACCGTCTTGCCAAGTCCACCATACTAGCGAAAGGGTGTTCCCAAGAATACATCTTAATAACTCTCATCCCAGCAACAATTTCGTTCATGAGGCGAACCCTCTCATCAGTCAAAATTGCCGTTTTCGATCTGCGTTAATAAGACGTAAACTACTCAACTACTATTATAATTATATTAAATTTTAGCTACATACCTAAGAACTGAAAATAATTTCCCCATGTAAGTTTGGAACGGGATAAACAGAAGAAGGACCACCAGACCAAATAGACTGGACACTTGTAGATGCGTCCAGAGCACGGCGAGAACTACTAAGGTTTGAACGGGACCCACGATAAAATATGGTAAATACACAACAGCCAGATCAAATCGGTTGACGTCGTTAGACAAGAGGTTGACCATTTGCCCAATTGTGGTTTTACCCATAGCTCGTTGACTTAGCTTTAATGCCTATTTGCAATATATAACGATATAAATTTATGCTAAGGTATTCTTTCGGCGCAGCTAACAGTTTCGAAATTAGTAATAATATACATTTATACGTCAGACAGTTGAGCTCGTTAATACATTATTCATTGAAAGCTTACTTTTTTATAAATGAGTGTACAGGCTGCTATTCTAATTCTCATGCCAATTAAATAGCAAACGAAAACAACTGGTTGGTAGAAAGAAACTTGGATAAGAGAAAGGAGGCATACACCTGCTGCAGACAATATGCCTTCGGTTTCGCTCATCGAACCAGGATTGCTAAAATAACGTATAAGCCATCCCAGACACAAAGGCTGAAGAACACGTATCCCACATTCCTATATGTATGAAATTTTTCATATAAATTTTAATCAATGCTTTTGATTTTAAATACTTTACTCGCCACAATTAGAGTGAAGAAAGTCTGTATGATGTAAGTTCTACCAAACGCCCTCATAACCGCTAATCTCAGACTAGCCTTGTATGTTCCTGATTCTTGTCGTTGTAGTTCCTTCTGCCATTCTCTATAAACCAAAGTAAAAAAAACTATTTTATTCACTATTAACGTTACTTGGAAGAACGGTAACTATCTTCTGTACGCGTAAAACCGTTGTATCGGAATTGGTGGTTGATATTTAAAATTTTACGTTAATTGAGAATGGAAATATTAAGGTATAAAATCAGGGGTAAATAACGAAAGGAGTTAGAGACGCTAGCTTCCGTAGTGTAGAATACAGTGGGACCTTGAAACGTCATAGAATTTGTAACTTACGTAGTGCCATCTTTGGAACTGTATTGTAAATAAAACCAGAACCTTAAAAGTTTTGCCTTAAAATCTCGCTCCGCAAGGTATTCTGGGTAAAGTAAAATGGCGGGTGTCGATGTTGTGAAGTCGTCTCATAATTCAACCCAATATAATTATTATATTCAATCGCGAGTAAACAGCGATTTAAAGAAGAAAGATAAGTCAACAATTTGCAATTTGAAGTCGGGGAAATCCTCAAAATGTGTTCAAACTTGTTTCGCCGTAAGTGCGCGGTTACAGAGTCGGCCCAGTGAGCCAAGGCTTAGTGATTTTTCCGAGTCAGTGCCAATGGGAACTGTGGGATCAGGATCATCGACTGTATCTGTGACCATAAGTTTATAAGATATGTTCCATAAGTATGTCACTACCCATACTTCGTAATGTTAGAGGCTTAATGAGAGCTAGTTCAAGAACGACGTGAGAATTGACTACACTATGTTTTGCAGTCCATCCTCCTCTTTAGTCTGTACTAAGCCTTTGACAGGGCCTCACTAGGCGTCGCTTTACGAGAATCTATGACGTTTCATCTACGTCACTTCATGACAAGCTCTCATTAACGAGTGACACACTTATGGAACATATCTTATAAACTTATGCTGTGACTAAAGAAATTAAAACAACTAAAACTGTATTGAAGGATGCAAAAACGACATTTAATTCCATTTCATTATCGAATAAGGAATTTACCAACTTTAAAGTTGCATGTTTCTAATTCAAGTGCACCTTAATGAATAAACTTTACTCTAAGCCTAATTGTCACTCAGTCGTAAGCAGACGAACACTAGCAGAGAGGAGAAAATCGATATCCCAGCATGACTTTCGAAACTTTGCTGCCACGCCATTGGTTGGAAAATATCATACTTATTTTGAATTATAGACGGCGCGACCGAGGCGTTTTCTCTTTTCTGTGTCTACGTTTGAAAGTCCCACTGTATTCTACACTTAGGAAGCTAGCGTCTCTAACTCCTTTCGTTATTTACCCCTGATAAAATACATAGTGTAATAATAGGTCAATAAAAACAAATTAAAAATGAAGTTTTCTCAAAAACTTTTTGAAATGAAACAAGTTATTGTATTACATACTGAAAAATGGAAATTTTTTTCAGAGCGGTTCTCTAGCTCACTCAAAAAAATATATATTAACAAAAACATTAGCATGGATAAATATACCAAGCTTCGTTTTGAAACTGCTACACCAAGAAGTGATATCTCGTTTATTAGGGAGAAGGTATAAGATGACTAAGTATTCGCGCGCCATAGTCCCAGTACCCCTTTCAAAATACAAGGGGGACGTAAAAGGAGGCCGGGGCTACTTCTCAGTCAGAAAATACGTAATTTTCGTCATTAATTCGCGTCGCCGCGCTGACGTGAGTTTTCAGGAACCAATGAGATGCTGGTTGTAATTTAGAGGCGGGGATTAACTCCGGATCTACGTTTGGCTGGAAATGTGGTGAATTTAGACCTTCTCCCTAATAAACTAGATATCACTTCTTGGCTACACCAAGGTTTATTTGAAGCTTTAAAGAGTTTGTATATCTAGAACATATCGACCATAGATCGCAGGTAAGTACAGTACGTTCATTCATAGGTAATATCACTACCAACGAGATATATAGATGTTGGTAGCGGTAATATTATTATTTTCTAATTTTTATAAACAGCCTAAAATAGAATTATATCATGAATTTATTCATTAACATGAATATATATATGTGTATCATTAGCCTTTCTATCATGTTATTCAGGGATGGGAGGGACCTTTCCATTACAAACTCGTTTAACGTCATCGTGGTAGCCAATCAAAATCGAGACACCTGGAAGTTCGAACAGCGGGCGACCAGTTTAACAAAATTGTACGAGGGATACAATTTTCAGTTAGGTTTACCAAACTGCAAAACTGAATATTAAAAAATTATCGCCGATACGTGAATAAATATCTCAACACGATGTCCGAAGTTGATATTGATCTTTTAAAGGAAATTATAATAAGTTCCTGCAATGTTTGTCCTAATCTAAAACTGAAAACTATTGGTAAAGAAAATGAAACGGTTGAAAATTAACTATCAACATCTGAAGTGGTGAGAATTGATCATGCTGGTTTTTTTTCCTGCTGTTGGAGGTAAAATTAATGCGGTAGTTGATCAATTTACATTTTACAAGCATAATTAGCCTATCGCGTAACAAAAAATTTAGCTTTAAAAGCAAACCGCCGGAAATTCTCTGACGTCACGCAAATTAAGCCCCTCCCATCCCTGAATATGTAGTTCAACTAGTCAATGTAGATATACAGGGTGTTTCTGGAAAGTCTGGAACAAATTAACAGGCATGTTCCTTGGGTCAAAAGGTGTCAAATCTTTAGCAAGAGTTTTTTGTATGAATAAAAATTGGTAAACTTCCTAGCGAAAGGGAGTCGAACTTGAAAAACCCAAAAGCAAAAAATACGAGGACCTCTCTACCTATTTTTTGACCCCCCCCTTTCGCTATCCCTCTCGGACCCGAGAAAATAAGAGAGACTCTCTCTCAACCCTTTTTTTGTATAAAAAAAACATTCACAACCAAAAGAGATCTCGAGAGGTCAGGTTAGGACCTAAAAATAAACTAAAATTATAGGCTCTACGCAAAATGAGCAATTTAAACTTAAAATAAAAGAAACAAATGAGTAAATGTAAACTCGCGAAACTAGAATATTGATTAATAAAAACAAATTAAACAAAACTAAATATTTTTGAGTAAACCGAGTCGAAATCAACCTAAACATTCGACAAAATGGTGCCGAAACCCGGGATTATGAACCAGGGAAAGGATAATAGTTTCGTGAGTAAATAAAACTAAAATCGAAAATAAATTAAATTAGTATAAAGTAAGCGGTAAAAGACTTGAGCCAAACAAACGAAAATGGCTAACGCTAACGCAGATAGAGACTTGAAACTACAAAAAGCTAAAGTAACGCGAAAAACAATACGCAGTGCGGTCACTAAAGTAACTACAAGCATAGACACTTTACTGAAAAGTAAAAACCTAAGACAAGATGATCTAGAAGACAGCCTAGCATTATTAATGCAGAAAGAAGAAGATTTAAACAAAGCAGAAACAGAAGTTACAAAGTACATGGATGACTTAGCGGAGCTGGAGAAAGATATGGAACTACGAGAAGAATACCAGGATAAAATCGTCATGGCTAAAACTAAAGCACAACGAGCGACGCAACAACTAATGGGAATAGCATCACCAGCTTTAATAAACTCGACAACAAATTTAATCCAAGGGAACGGACATACAGCTAAAGTGACCACCAAATTACCAACTTTAGTGATGCAAAAGTTCGACGGCGATATCACTCAATGGAACTCATTTTGGTCACAATTTAAGGCAGCTGTTGACGATCAGACGGACTTATCAAAGGTAGAAAAGCTAACTTATTTGATATCCTTATTGGAGGGAGAGGCGGCGAACGCTGTAGATAAGTCAAATTATTCGGATCAGGCATATGACGATGCGTGTACAAGCTTAATTAGTAAATACGCGAGAACAGATTTAATGCAGTTTAGTTTAATGATGAAATTGTTAGACATGGAAGCAATCACTAAAACAGATTTAAAGGGGTTAAGGAAATTAGTAGATCAATGCGAATCACATGTTAGAAGCCTAAAAAATCTAGGCGCAGATCCAAAAACAAACGGAATGTTCCTCTGCCCAACTCTGCTAAGAATAGTTCCAAAAGAAATTAGGCATGATTACACTAAAACTAGGGTCCCCAACTCAGCATGGGATGCCGACCATTTACTTAAATTCTGAAGGAATGATATTGATATGCGAGAAACTACCGAAGTATTAGGAATGGAAATAAATAACAAAGAAAAAACAGTCTATAAAGGACCAGTAAATCATGTTTCTGAAAAAATAAAATTCAATAATTATAATAGAGATTATAACAGGGATAATAACAAAGGCTATAAGGGTTCAGCTACTGTATTATCCACAGGAATAGGAAGACAAGAATTTGGGAAGGCTTTCTTTTGTATATTCTGTAAGAACCAAACACACCCTTCCTCTAATTGCGTAGCATTTAAATTAGTAAAAAAGAAAAATATCATTCGAAACGAAAATAGGTGTTTCAATTGTTTAAAGAGAGGCCACAGTACCAATAGGTGTCCCTCAAATTATCAGGGCTGTTAAAGCTGTAATGGTAGACATAATTTCGACATATGCGATCAAAATGAAGTAAACGGAAATAAACAGGGCCAAGGGTCCAACCAAAATCAAAATAACAATGAACAAAGAAATAGCAATCCTATTCCTACAGTACAAGCAGTACATGCGTCATAAGTAAACTTAAACAATACGGGGACTACAGTTCTGCTACAGACCGCAAAAACAGCGGTGTTAAACCCTTCAAACAAATCACAAAAGACAACAGCCAGGTGTTTGTTAGACCAAGGAAGGCAGGGAACTTTCATAAAAGAAGAAATTTCCCGAAAGTTAGATTTGCCCATAATAGGAACGGAAAAAATAAAATTCAATACGTTCTTAAACGAAGAATCCAAAACACTAGAATGCCGAAGAGTAGTATTAGTCTTACAAAATCTTAGAGAGCCCCAAAAAACCCACCAAATAGAAGCTCTAGAAAGTGCCTTATGTATGTCGTAGTGTTACGTCAGTGAGCGAAACAGAGATAGGAGAACTTGCAAAATCAAAGGGAATTGAGCTAGCGGAGGATTTCCATTATACGAATGACCCTTCTAGTATTGAGCTATTGATTGGGGCGGATAACTACTGGGACTTGGTACCAGGTAAACTGGAAAGATTAGGGAAAAACCTCATGGCCATAGAAACTAAAATAGGATGGGTAGTACAAGGGCAATCACCTATAAAAGGGGGTGAAACTGCAAGCTATTCCATTACTTGTATGAAAATAAGCGTTGAAGAAAAGGAGGTAACAAAAACCCTTAAATCCTTATGGGAATTAGAAACTCTAGGTATTGGCAGCCAAGAAAACCCAAAACTTCAAAACAACTTGGAAATGATGGAAAGATTTGAAAAAGAAACCACTTTCGAAGGGGATAGATATATAGTGAAATTTCCATGGAAAACAGATAAGAGCATTTTACCAAATAACTTCGCCCTAGCAATGAAAAGATTTAAGCCTTTAGTAAAAAAATTCCAGAACGATCCCGTTTTCTTTGAAAAATACAAAACAGTTATAGAAGAACAGCTTAGATTAGGCATAGTCGAAGAGGTAGAATTTGAAAACAACCCTATTGAAAAAAAAGGTATAAACTATTTGCCACATCAAGGCGTGGTGAATGAACAAAGAGCCACGACTAAACTTAGGGTTGTACTCGATGGCTCAGCTCACGAGCAGGGTAAACCGTCCCTAAATAATTGTTTGGAAACCGGACCGAACCTTAATCCTGACCTGCTACTCCTCCTCCTAAGGTTTAGAATAGGAAAAATAGCGCTAGTGGCCGATATAGAAAAGGCCTTTTTGCAGGTGAAATTGGAAGAGGGTGAAAGAGATAGTGTGAGGTTCTTATGGGTAAAAATAGTAGATGGGAAGTTAGTGCCCCATCAGTTTCGGGTATTAAGAATGACACGTATCCCATTTGGGGTCTCCTCCAGCCCATATTTACTAGCTGCGACTATAAAAACACACCTGAAATCCTACCAACAAAGTAACCCCATGGTTTTTGAAATACTAAATAGAGACCTATACTACGACGACCTTGTGACGTCAGTCAATTGTATTAAACAGGCCATAGAAGTAGCTGAAACTAGTAAAAATATATTAAAAGATGCTGGGATGGTTTTAAGAAAATGGAAAACCAATTCTAAGGAATTAAAAGGATATTTGGGAAATAATGACGAAGAATCGGGACTTAAACAACTTGTTGAGAAAAATATCATGCAAGAACAAGAGAAAGTACTAGGGATAAATTGGAACACTAATAAAGATACTTTCACTTATGACCTTTCCAATGTATTAGAATACCTAAGCAAAGTTAAGAAAACTAAGAGGTGTCTTTTTTCAGCCTTAGCTCAGATTTTTGACCCATTGGGAGTGTTAGGCCCCTACACCATCAGGGCTAAAATGTTATTTCAAGAAACTTGGGTATTAGCGGAAAATCAAAACCAAAAATTAGATTGGAACGATGAGCTACCTGAAAAGATGGGAAAGGAGTTTGAAAGGTGGTGTCTCGAAATGACGGAATTATCTAAATTAGAAATACCTAGATTCTATTTAAACGAATTAGAGGGAAAAATAGAAAAACAAGAATTACATTGTTTTATGGATGCAAGTATGAAGGCTTTTGCGGCTGTTATCTACCTTAGAACAGAAACTACAGAAGGAAAGGTACAAACAAGCTTAATAACGGGGAAAACTAGAGTAGCCCCCTTAAAAAATAAATTAACTATCACAAAGTTGGAATTAACTGGTTGTTTAATTGGCGCACGATTAGTTAATTACGTAAAAGGCGTATTTCAAAACCCTGACATAGAGGTAACCTATTGGACTGATTCAGCAGTAGCTTTAGGTTGGATTAAATCCAACGCAACTGAATGGAAACCATTCGTTTCGAATAGGGTGAATGATATACAAAGTATCACAAACAAAATTCAATGGAAACATTGCCCCGGAAATTCAAACCCAGCAGACATACCTACCAGGGGTTTAAAAGCCTTAGAATTAATAAATAATAAATTATGGTGGGAAGGTCCCTCCTGGTTAAGAAAACCTTCTTCAGAATGGCCAAAAGGTAATCCTAGCATCGCAGGATGCGATTCCCAAATTGATAGCGAAAGGAAGAAATTTGTAATGGTGGTTGAGCCTTTAACCATTTTGGGTATACAAAATTTAATAGACCTAAAAAACCACAGTTCATTAACTAAAGTGATCAGAGTTACCGCATACCTCCTTAGATTTGTAAAGGGTTGTTGCAAAATCCCCACTGAGAAGGGTACCTTAACTTCCGAGGAGCTAGACAATGCAGAGAAAAAATGGGTGAAGGACATTCAATCTGAAGATTTCTACATAGAAATTCAAAAGATAAAACAAGGAGATACAATCTCAAATAGTTCAAAATTAAAATCATTGGATCCAATAGTAGATGAGGAGGATATTTTAAGGGTAGGCGGTAGACTAGGGGAATCTAGTTTAAATTACAATCAAAAACATCCGATTATTTTGAGCAAAACGCAGCGTTTGTCCACTCTTCTGATAAGAAGGAGTCATATGAGGATGCTACATTCAGGCGTAACCAGTAAGATAACCGATTTAAGAGAAAATTACTGGATAATATCGGGTCGACAGTTGACAAAAACTCTCTTGAAAAAATGCTTTGTTTGCAATAAATTTAACGCGCGCGCCGGAAAAGTGCAAACCGCACCACTGCCTAAATCAAGAATAATAGAAACACCCCCGTTCGAGACAATCGGCCTTGATTTCGCAGGTCCGTTACTAATAAAAACTGAAAAGAGGAAGATAATGAAAAAGGTGTACATATTGTTAATAACATGCGCAGTTACTCGAGCCGTTCACCTAGAGCTTGTTGAATCAATGAGCACAGCGAACTTCTTGTTAGCGATGACTCGTTTTATGTCTCGACGAGGAATACCAAAATTAATATTTAGTGACAACGCTAAAAGTTTCAAACGCGCTGAAGCCGATTATAAAGAAATTTGGCAAAATTTAAATGACCGCGAAATTAGAGATTTCTATGGAAATGACGGAATCACGTGGCGATACATAGCGGATCGCGCTAGTTGGTGGGGCGGAATGTATGAAAGACTAGTTGGAGTAGTCAAGAAGTCGCTAAAAAAGGTTCTAGGAACCGCAGCATTAAACTTCACCGAAATGGAAACTGTTTTAACACAAACAGAAGCCGTGGTCAACTCAAGACCAATGAACCAAATGAGCCCAGTCCATTGACCCCTGCACATTTCTTAATCGGGCGACGGTTAAAAGCTTTACCTAACCGAAGGGTAAAGGAATCGGAGAACTTCAACCTCACAAGGAAGGAACAAATGGTTCGCTGGAGTTATCGCCAAAAAATTATGAACATGTTATGGAAACGATGGCGAACCGAATATTTAATGCAACTAAGATCAGCTCATCACGTGGATAACATAGTAAAAATGGACTCCATTTTTAAAGTAGGAGATGTCGTCATGGTACACGATGACAAACTACCTAGACAAATGTGGATCATAGGTGTAGTGACGCAAACCCAGCCCGGACGGGATGGTCGTGTACGTTCGTGCATGTTAAAATTAACTAACGGGAATGTCATAAGACGCCCTGTTCAACTTCTATACCTTTTAGAGTTACCAGAACCTTGATATATTTAAACAATTCTGTAACTACTTAACTTGTATTATCTTTTTAACATTGTATCTATAACTAATTAATCTTAAATGCTCTGTAAATTACTACGCATTTGCGGGGGAGTGTCAAATCTTTAGCAAGAGTTTTTTGTATGAATAAAAATTGGTAAACTTCCTAGCAAAAGGGAGTCGAACTTGAAAAACCCAAAAGCAAAAAATACGAGGACCTCTCTACCTATTTTTTGACCCCCCCCTTTCGCTATCCCTCTCGGACCCGAGAAAATAAGAGAGACTCTCTCTCAACCCTTTTTTTTTTGTATAAAAAAAACATTCACAACCAAAAGAGATCTCGAGAGGTCAGGTTAGGACCTAAAAATAAACTAAAATTATAGGCTCTACGCAAAATGAGCAATTTAAACTTAAAATAAAAGAAACAAATGAGTAAATGTAAACTCGCGAAACTAGAATATTGATTAATAAAACAAATTAAACAAAACTAAATATTTTTGAGTAAACCGAGTCGAAATCAACCTAAACATTCGACAAAAGGAGTCCGAAAGGTCCTATGACGTTTTGGGGTAAAGCGCTCCGTTGCGACGTTATGGGCTCTCAAAAGTAGGCCGAAAAACAAGGAGATTTTGCATAATTATAGCACTAGTATTGTGGTTTTGACCCAATTGTTTTCGATAATTGAGCATAAGGCAATGATCGAAATAAGTTGAAACCTAGTGGAAGACCGTGAACGTGTTAAACGGCCAAAAGCGTTAATCACTTTGTTTTATTAATGATTGTAATTAAAGGTAAGGAAAGTAGCTCAGATATCGGTTACTTGTTTGTTCAGATGTACTGGTAACTGACCAGTCATTTATTCTTTATTTCAATTAGACACATTACTTTTACAATAATTCGAATGAACCCCATTAATTTTACAATATTAATTCGAATGAACCCCTTAAGTTTTACAATAATTCGAATGAACCCCTTAAGTTTTACAATAATACGAATGAACCCAATAAGTCGCAAGATGACTTGGTCCAATTAGCTAGCTGAACTTAAAGTAACTGAACCCCTTAAATTTTACAATAAATCGAATCGAACGCATTAATTCTACAATAATTTGAATCGAACCCATTAGTTTTACAATAATTCGAATCGAACCATTACATTTACCATAATTCGAATTGAACCCATTACATTTACAATAATTCGAATTGAACCCATTACATTTACAATGATTTGAATGAACCCCATTACATTTACAATAATTCGAAAGAACACCATTACATTTACAATAATTCGAATCGAACCCCATTACTTTTACAATAATTCTAATGAACCCTATTACATTGTTCTACAAAAAATGTTCAAAATGGGTACGATCAACGTTTAAGCAAACTTGCGCGCGTCGTTTGAAAGATTCACGAACACGTTCGAAGATTTCTGGCGTGTTACGGATGCTATCACATCCATCAATTATCCTTTGTCGTTAGTCTTCGACATCGCGAAATTCACTTCGGTATACCAAGTCCTTGAGATGGCCCCAAAGAAAAAAATCGCATGGGTTGAGATCGGGAGATCTTGCTGGCCACGCAACAGTTCCGCCTCGACCTATCCACCTCCGGGGAAACGCGACATCAAGATATGCTCTAACTTGAAGACTAAAATGGGGCGGTGCGCCATCGTGCATGAACCACATTATTTGTCGTAGTCGTAACGGTAGGTCCTCTAAAAGCTCCGGTAAATTGTCTCACAGAAAGGTGAAGTATACGCCTCCCCATTTAGCCTCGGTTGCAAAAAATAATGTCCAATTAAATGATCTCCTACAATTCCGCACCAGACGTTCAAACTTAACTGAACTTGATGTTTCATGACAGTGGTCGCGTGCGGGTTTTGTTGCTTCCACTCGTGATAGTTATGTAATTAAGATTATCTGGAACTAATCATGGTCTACTTCACGAATGCAAAGTACTCAGATATCCATCTTATCAGGGGTAAATAACGAAAGGAGTTAGAGACGCTAGCTTCCGTAGTGTAGAATACAGTGGGACCTTGAAACGTCATAGAATTTGTAACTAACGTAGTGCCATGTTTGGAACTGTATTGTAAATAAAACCAGAACCTTAAAAGTTTTGCCTTAAAATCTCGCTCCGCAAGGTATTCTGGGTAAAGTAAAATGGCGGGTGTCGATGTTGTGAAGTCGTCTCATAATTCAACCCAATATAATTATTATATTCAATCGCGAGTAAACAGCGATTTAAAGAAGAAAGATAAGTCAACAATTTGCAATTTGAAGTCGGGGAAATCCTCAAAATGTGTTCAAACTTGTTTCGCCGTAAGTGCGCGGTTACAGAGTCGGCCCAGTGAGCCAAGGCTTAGTGATTTTTCCGAGTCAGTGCCAATGGGAACTGTGGGATCAGGATCATCGACTGTATCTGTGACCATAAGTTTATAAGATATGTTCCATAAGTATGTCACTGCCCATACTTCGTAATGTTAGAGGCTTAATGAGAGCTAGTTCAAGAACGACGTGAGAATTGACTACACTATGTTTTGCAGTCCATCCTCCTCTTTAGTCTGTACTAAGCCTTTGACAGGGCCTCACTAGGCGTCGCTTTACGAGAATCTATGACGTTTCATCTACGTCACTTCATGACAAGCTCTCATTAACGAGTGACACACTTATGGAACATATCTTATAAACTTATGCTGTGACTAAAGAAATTAAAACAACTAAAACTGTATTGAAGGATGCAAAAACGACATTTAATTCCATTTCATTATCGAATAAGGAATTTACCAACTTTAAAGTTGCATGTTTCTAATTCAAGTGCACCTTAATGAATAAACTTTACTCTAAGCCTAATTGTCACTCAGTCGTAAGCAGACGAACACTAGCAGAGAGGAGAAAATCGATATCCCAGCATGACTTTCGAAACTTTGCTGCCACGCCATTGGTTGGAAAATATCATACTTATTTTGAATTATAGACGGAGCGACCGAGGCGTTTTCTCTTTTCTGTGTCTACGTTTGAAAGTCCCACTGTATTCTACACTTAGGAAGCTAGCGTCTCTAACTACTTTCGTTATTTACCCCTGATCTTATTTATGGACTGGCTCGGGGAAATGCGGTGGAAGCTCGGCGCTTGTACCACTACCAGGATCACTTTCCTCAACGACAAGTTCCCAATCGACAAACATTTACGGCAGTCGACAGACGCTTGAGAGAAACCGGGAAACTTCAACCGTCGAGACCTGAACCTCGTGCGGCGATTGTTCCCGATGATGTAGAGGACACCGTTTTGACAATTTTCGAAGATGATCCAACAACCAGTACCAGTTGGGCGGCAATTGGGCGTTAACCATGTACTCGTCTGGAAAATCCTTCGAGGACATGAGTTCCACCCATACCATTTGCAAAAGGTACAAGCTTTAAACGAATTAAGCTGATTATCCGAGACGGGTCGATTTCTGAAAGTGGTTTGTGGCACGGGTAAATGACTTTCCGCGTACTTTGCTAGTTTCCGACGAGGCCAATTTCTCGAGTGACGGGATACTTAATTTACATAACTATCACGAGTGGAAGTAACAAAACCGCACGCGACCACTGTCATGAAACATCAAGTTCAGTTTAGTTTGAACGTCTGGTGCGGAATTGTAGGAGATCATTTAATTGAACCTTACTTTTTGCAACCGAGGCTAAATGGGGAGGCGTACTTGACCTTTCTGCGTGACAATTTACCGGAGCTTTTAGAAGACGTACCGTTACGACTGCGACAAATAATGTGGTTCATGCAAGATGGCGCACCGCCCCATTTTAGTCTTCAAGTTAGAGCATATCTTGATGTCGCGTTTCCCCGGAGGTGGATAGGTCGAGGCGGAACTGTTGCGTGGCCAGCAAGATCTCCCGATCTCAGCCCAAGCGATTTTTTTCTTTGGGGTCATCTCAAGCACTTGGTATACCGAAGCGAAGTTCGCGATGTCGAAGACTTAAGACAAAGGATAATTGATGGATGTGATAGCATCCGTAAAACGCCAGGAATCTTCGAACGTGTTCGTGAATCTTTCAAACGACGCGCGCAAGTTTGCTTAAACGTTGATGGTGCCCATTTTGAACAATTTTTGTAGAACAATGTAATTTGGTTTCATTCGAATTATTGTAAAAGTAATGGGGTTCATTATAATTATTGTAAAAGTAATGGGGTTCGATTCGAATTATTGTAAATGTAATGGGTTCGATTCAAATTATTGTAAAATTAATGGAATCGATTCGATTTATGGTAAAATTTAAGGGGTTCATTCGATTTATTGTAAAATTTAAGGGGCTCAATCGATTTATTGTAAAACTTAAGGGGTTCATTCGCATTATTGTAAAATTAATGCGTTCGATTCAAATTATTGTAAAATTAATGGAATCGATTCGATTTATGGTAAAATTTAAGGGGTTCATTCGATTTATTGTAAAATTTAAGGGGTTCATTCGATTTATTGTAAAACTTAAGGGGTTCATTCGATTTATTGTAAAAGTAATGGGGTTCATTCGAATTATTGTAAAAGCAATGTGTCTAATTGAAATAAAGAATAAAAGACTGGTCAGTTACCAGTACATCTGAACAAACAAGTAACCGATATCTGAGCTACTTTCCTTACCTTTAATTACAATCATTAATAAAAACAAAGGGATTATTGCTTTTGGCCGTTTAACACGTTCACGGTCTTCCACTAGGTTTGAACTTATTTCGATCATTGCCTTATGCTCAATAATCGAAAACAATTGGGTCAAAACCACAATACTAGTGCTATAATTATGCAAAATCTCCTTGTTTTTCGGCCTACTTTTGAGAGCCCATAACGTCGCAACGGAGCGCTTTACCCCAAAACGTCATAGGACCTTTCGGACTCCTTTTGGCCCAAGGAACATGCCTGTTAATTTGTGCCAGACTTTCCAGAAACACCCTGTATATTCATGTTAAATGAATAAATTCATGATTATATTAATTGACAACAATAAAAACGAGGTTAGATTTTTTTTTGAATCGGTGCTTTTTGATCCCCCATTTTAAAATAGGTTCCAGAAAATGCAGTTCAGAAGTTAAAAGTGGAAGTATTATATTTGATTCTCAACTAGATAGTAGTTTATATCACTTTATGTTCAAAAATAATATCAATATAATAGATTTAGAGTATATTAAACCTTTGAAGTCTGTCTCCCAAGACATTTGATCCGTCACTAGCGGGACAATCATCCAGGTCCTCTTCTCCAAGTTCTTTATTATATCCCTTTCTAAAAAATGGTATCGTAAACCTATAAGAAATCAAAAACAAAAACGTACACTAATATTATACACGGTGACGCTAACGATCAATCCACCATAAAGCATTATGACATACTAAAGAGAAACCTTTCAAAACTTGTATTTTAATTTAATTTTATTTATTTTTTCATCGTAGAGTATTGGTTTTAAAATCAAATTGACCAATTTTATATACTACTTCTTATCGTGTTGCACACATTAAAGATTTTTCATCCAACAGAAAGTAGATTTAAAACCCGTGAAGTTAATATAAATTTGGAAAAATACGGGAGTTAGGAAAATTTACGGGAATTAAAATAATCAAAGCTTTCTCAAAAATTAAAGAAAAAGTGCAGAAACATTTAATTCTGCGCCGGTGAGGCCAACCTTAATTTTTACTATTACTTTAGAAAAAGAAAAGTTGTTCTGAATAAAATTTTCCTTCACTTACCAAAAAGTGTATTTTAATAAAAATGAAGACGAATCCCACGGATGTGGTTTCTGTCCTTGTTGTTTTATAATCATATTAATACCTTTTCTATTTTCTATCGTATTCTTAAAAACGGTTTCATTTCTACTCAAAATGGAGCAACTAGGTTAAGATCTGTTCCGTACTAGTTTACTTCTTTCCAATCCGTTGCTACCTGTTTAGCAATGTGCGGGCCAATATAATCGACATTGAGGATTATCACCTCTTTCAGAGATAAATTTATTGTCGACATAAATAGATTACGAAAAAGATCTTCCTTAATTTGCCGCAATAGCTCTTATCTTCGAAGAGATTGTTAAATTGCACCTCAATGAAATTGTAGTATCACTTGACTTCGCATACTACCGTGAATATGTAACAACTAAAATAATGTGAGTGGTAAATTGGTTAAGAGAGATTTCTTAACGGATTACGTTACACTAATTTCCTCTGTTATATGAAAATGTTCAATGCATCGTGTAACGTACTCAGCCGAGCTTATCGGTATTATCCCATTGGACCGAATCCCATTCGACCGAAACCGCTTTTTGGTTTTTTATGGAGAATATATTTAAATTTCCAGCCCAATGGCGGGTTTCTGCTGAATGGGAATTTATTTGAAAGAATTAGTTAATTAAATGTCTGTGAGGATTTCGAATCACCGCAGCAGCATGGTAGAATATCAGGCTTTTAATTCAGAGGCTCGGGTTCAAACCCAGAGAAGGAAATTGTAAGATAAGTTAGGTTAGGTTAGGTTAGGTTAATAATATTTTATAAATAATTTAACTATTCTACGCCTTTTCTAAAATATTTATGTTTAGCTTCATTGACTTCTCAAATAATATGCCTTTTCCAAAACATTACTGTTATGTTTGGTTAGGTTAGGTTAGGTTAGTAATATTTTATAAATCATTTAACAAAATATTATATATTTCCAAAATATTGATGTTTTATACCTTCATTGACTTCTCAAATAATATGCCTTTTTCAAAACTTTACTGTTATGTTAGGTTAGGTTTGGGTTCGTTATGTTAGGTTAGTAATATTTTACAAATCATTTTACTATGGTACGCCTTTTCTAAAATGTTCATGTTTAGCTTCATTGACTTCTCAAATAATATGCCTTTTCCAAAACATTACGGTTAGCATGGGTTAGGTTAGGTTAGGTTTGGTTTGGTTTGGTTTGGTTAGGTTAGGTTAGGTTTGGTTTGGTTTGGTTTGGTTTGGTCAAGTTAGGTTAGGTTAGGTTTGGTTTGGTCAAGTTAGGTTAGGTTAGGTTAGGTTAGGTTTGGTTTGGTCAGGTTTGGTTAGGTTAGGTTAGGTTTAGGTTAGGTTAGGTTAGGTTTAGGTTTGGTTTGGTCAGGTTTGGTTAGGTTAGGTTAGGTTTAGGTTAGGTTAGGTTAGGTTAGGTTAGGTTAGGTTAGGTTAGGTTAGGTTAGCTTAGGCTTGGTTTGGTTTGGTTTGGTCAGGTTTGGTTAGGTTAGGTTAGGTTTGGTTTGGTTTGGTTTGGTTAGGTTTAGGTTTGGTCAGGTTAGGTTTGGTTAGGTTAGGTTAGGTTAGGTTTAGGTTAGGTTAGGTTTGGTTTGGTTTGGTCAGGTGTGGTCAGGTTTGGTTAGGTTTGGTTAGGTTAGGTTAGGTTATTTCTATTATTCGAACCTTACAGGAGAGATTTCTACAATTATAGTAACTAGTTTTATCCTTTTTCTTATTCAATTGAAACAAGTAGCCATTATTAATGTAAAGAAAGCCGCCTTTATTAGCAATTCTCTCCGTTATCAATCACTCTTAAAGTTAAATTTTGCATTTCAAACATCAATATATATATACAACGAAAACTGTAGGGTAAAAAAAGTCTTAAAAAAAGTGAAAACGTTTGCTTTTTAAATTTTGATATATATTTTCCCAAAACCGCTCATTTGGGCTGTTTCCGGTTGAATGGGAAACGCGTTCGGTCGATTGGAATTCGGTCGAATGGGACACAAGCAGTTTATCAATGAATAATGCACCTTCAGCTAACGTAATGTTTTTCTGTTATACGTATTGTGTGTATCGCTATCATAAAATGGGTTAAGCATTAGGCCTACCATCTTCAGAGCATACACGCTGTAACGTCCTTAACATTTCAACGTAATTGCCTATTTTCTCTTTATTGCCGCTTCAAAAAGATTAACACATGACACATAATAGCAAATCTACCAATGCCATTATGAACCATATTCATGTAAGTTTGTGGGGAAAAAAATTATTCTACCCTTAATACTAAGAACCTCCATAAGAACCGATTTACCATCGAGAAAATATAGCTGTGGCAATGGATTGAAACACCTGTTCGTCTGCTTTGTTTCTCAACGCAATAGTCAATAAGGAGGCCTATACCAATTCTTATTGGCAAATTAGATATATCAAATGGTGAATAAGCTGGCCCAACGATTAGACAAGAAACGTGCGAGGTCAAGGAAACGTAACCCAAATCTTTATACTTTTCCGGTTTTATATGTTTTTGCTTTCACTGCTAATTTAAGGTATTATAAAATATTAATGAGCAAATGAGATATTAGTTCATAAATCATTTCAAATCTTTTTACTATGCAAAGATGAACCGAAATACGACTTTTTGCTTTCCTTTTGAATCTTCTACCGGAACATAGAATCCAGCTGTCACGTATTAAACATAACAAGAAAATTATGATTCCATTTTAGCGTTAACCTGTACGCTTCTCTCCGAAGCTAAAAGATTTCGTACGCGGAAAAATGATAAAAGTATTTAAAATGAAAGAAACCATAAAAATTACAATTCTAAAATCTCTATTAGGAATTATTTTTTATGTTCGGCAATTAATTCATACTATTAATACTTTTCTGGGCAGTGGCTTAAAGTTTTACTGATTTCTGATCCGAGACATCACGCTTATGGTTATAGAATAGCGGCTTTAAATATTTGGAGAGTGCAAATTAACTAGATATACATCACCAGGTATTAATAGGTTGTATTAGGAGTTCATAATAACGGGGAAGTACGAAACTGGTTAAAAAGCCCGTAACAACAAAGTTTCGCCGTAAAGCTCAGCGGATTTATACACCGCTTACCTCCCAAAGAAATAGTTACCCCAATTTTTAGCGCCCACGCGCATTAAATTCCACACTTCCGCTTTAGCACTATTTTTATCTTGTGACAGCTCGCGTCTGTGTCTGTCGGCGCCGTGGAAATTAAGCCTTGGCTAAAAAGTTTATTGATGGTTTCTTGTTTTTTACAAAACATTTAAACGATCGTCATTAATGTTTTGTTGTGATATGTGTGGGTGAGAATTCCGTGGTTAAATTAAAACGGTATGGACAAATTTATTCCCAGTATCTTTAATATAAGAATTTCATCGTGTTTCTACGTCCACCATAGTCGCCATTTTTCTTGACGACGGAGATCCCTGCCAACGGAAGTTTTGGAAGGAGCATAGATACCACAACAATGTACTGTAAAGGTGTATGTCCATCAACAGGCTAGTCCTTTCTATGCGCAACGACAAAATCTTGTTGTTCGCGATTTTTACCATTAGCTCTATGGCCAGTTTCGTACTTCCCCCCGAAGGGGGGTTATTATTAAAAATTATTTGGCAGTATCTGGCGAGTACTGGATAGATTGGTAACACGTTAATCGAATTTTCAGCAAATCTGTTACAATGGTAAACAGTTTAATTAAAAGAGGGCTGTGGTAACGTAGACCACCATTCCTGAGCTTTAATTAACTTAAGCAATAGTGAGTTCGATGCTGTCTTGCTTAGCTTCTCCACGCAGTTTTCTCATTCTGAATGCTCTTCTGCCACCCTCACTAAAAACCCTCCGTATAAAACAGTATAAGACTCTGAAATTGTGAAAGATTTAGAATTCCAGTCGAGACATCTGATTAGATAAATATTTATCATTTTACCATTTTACCATTTTCCCGAGCATTTTCCATAACTTTCTCCATCGTGATAGTTACTGAAGGTACGGCAAGAGAAGAGTTTTAATTTCTTCAGCCTGAGAGATCTTTATTTTCTTAGCGCTATTCAATTTGTTTTCTGGTAATTATTCCTACAATTCCAATCTTAAGGGCATGCTTGAGGCCCAAAGACCATGACCTTGGGTTCCTGTCATTTGGTTGAATTCCTTCGATGAACGTGAGAAAGTCAAAGCGGTAGCTCAGCTGATAGTGAAAATACTATCACCGCTCTCAGGACATTCATCTTTCTCAAATGACGAAGGAAACAGGACCTTTCGCGTTAAGAATCTTAAGACGTTCACAACCATTCCTTTCTCGTTGTTATACAGGGTGTTTCTGATAAGTCTGCCATAAATCAAGGGGCGTGTTCTTTGGGTCAAACTGAGTGGAAAGTGTCAAAGAACATGGGATGTACAAGAATTTGCAACGAAGATATGGCCCCCCAAACATTGGCCCCTAAAACAAGAAAATATTCGAAAATGTAGACTAAAACAAATTCAGCCTTATCAACTTGTTTAGAAATATGAGACAATTTCAATAGTTTCCCTCTAACATCGTTATTGAACTTTCACCTGGCAGAAGTGTATTAAATGAGTAGAAGTATGCCTACTCTAGTAAAGTAAATTCAAAGTATCATGGTACCTTTCGGTTGGTATTACTTTTATTCTTAACAAGTTAACATGGACGTTACAGGTATTGTTCAAAATGTCCACCAACGGCGTTAAGACAAACATGAACCCGTCTTTCGAAAGATTCTTGGACATGTTGGAAGATTCCTGGCATGTTCCTGATTGTTTGACAACCTTCAATAATTCGTCTTCGCAAGTCTTCCTCATCACGGACTTCATTCTTGTACACGATGTCTTTGAGATGACCCCAAAGATAGAAATCGCACGGATTTAAATCCGGAGATCTGGCTGGCCACGCAACTGGTCCTCCACGCCCAATCCACCTCAAATTAAACGTAGCATTAAGATGTTCTCTAACTGCACGGCTGAAATGTGGGGGTGCCCCGTCGTGCATAAACCACATGTCACGAAGTAATGCTAACGGTATGTCCTCGAGTAGTTCAGGTAAAGTGTCTCTTAAGAACGTGAGATATGCTTCACCATTTAGTTGGGGTGGAAGAAAATGCGGACCTAGTAAATGATTACCGACAATGCCGCACCATACGTTTAAAGAAAATTGCTGTTGGTGACTTCTAACACTAGTTGCGTGTGGGTTTAATTGGCGCCATTCGTGGTGGTTGTGATAGTTCAGAATTCCATCCCGGGAAAAATGTGCCTCGTCGGTTACTAAAAGGACCCGTGGAAATTGATTGTCCTCTACTCTGGCCAAAAACCACTCGCAAAAGTCGATGCGTCTTGGATAATCTGCCGGGTTAAGAGCTTGCACCTTTTGAATATGATACGGGTGAAACTGATGTCCGCGGAGAATTCGCCAGACCAAAACGTGATTAACATGTAATTGTCGTCCAACTTGTCTGGTACTTCTCGAGGGGTCCTCATCGAACATGGCAAGGACGTCTTCCTCGATTTCCTCCATGTCTTCTGGAATGTCTCGCTCTCGAACGTTGTTGGGTTGCACTTGTCCGATGTCCCTCAAGCGCCTGTCAACAGCCTCGAACGTACGACGATTTGGTATGCGTCGTTGCGGAAATTGTTCCTGGTATCGCCGCTGTGCTTCCACTGAATTGCCCTGCGCCAGTCCATACATGAGATGCATGTCTGCATATTCTGCATTGGTATACGCCATACTGTACTACCACACGTTCGTTCGAAGTGATACTGTGACGTTATCAACAACATCGCGTTACTTTATAGCAAACCACCGTTTAGTTTTTACGTTTGCGTCATGACTGTCAGCATTGTTTTTTATTCACGGACTTCATTCTTGTACACGATGTCAAAAAAATCTTTGAGATGACCCCAAAGACTTTTTAGCAAACCACCGTTTATTGTTTACGTTTTTGGCCAGAGTAGAGGACAATCAATTTCCACGGGTCCTTTTAGTAACCGACGAGGCACATTTTTCCCGGGATGGAATTCTGAACTATCACAACCACCACGAATGGCGCCATTTAAACCCACACGCAACTAGTGTTAGAAGTCACCAACAGCAATTTTCTTTAAACGTATGGTGCGGCATTGTCGTTAATCATTTACTAGGTCCGCATTTTCTTCCACCCCAACTAAATGGTGAAGCATATCTCACGTTCTTAAGAGACACTTTACCTGAACTACTCGAGGACATACCGTTAGCATTACTTCGTGACATGTGGTTTATGCACGACGGGGCACCCCCACATTTCAGCCGTGCAGTTAGAGAACATCTTAATGCTACGTTTAATTTGAGGTGGATTGGGCGTGGAGGACCAGTTGCGTGGCCAGCCAGATCTCCGGATTTAAATCCGTGCGATTTCTATCTTTGGGGTCATCTCAAAGACATCGTGTACAAGAATGAAGTCCGTGATGAGGAAGACTTGCGAAGACGAATTATTGAAGGTTGTCAAACAATCAGGAACATGCCAGGAATCTTCCAACATGTCCAAGAATCTTTCGAAAGACGGGTTCATGTTTGTCTTAACGCCGTTGGTGGACATTTTGAACAATACCTGTAACGTCCATGTTAACTTGTTAAGAATAAAAGTAATACCAACCGAAAGGTACCATGATACTTTGAATTTACTTTACTAGAGTAGGCATACTTCTACTCATTTAATACACTTCTGCCAGGTGAAAGTTCAATAACGATGTTAGAGGGAAACTATTGAAATTGTCTCATATTTCTAAACAAGTTGATAAGGCTGAATTTGTTTTAGTCTACATTTTCGAATATTTTCTTGTTTTAGGGGCCAATTTTTGGGGGGCCATATCTTCGTTGCAAATTCTTGTACACCCCATGTTCTTTGACACTTTCCACTCAGTTTGACCCATAGAACACGCCCCTTGATTTATGGCAGACTTATCAGAAACACCCTGTATAATTGAATCAGGTAGTCTGACGAAATTAAGACGAAACAACATATATCTTCGCAAAAACTGTGAGCGTATGTTTTTAATGAAATGGCTTGGGTCAAACCCCGTAATTTTTTTTCACTGTCTAGTGGATGAACAGTTTCGTTGGTTAGGACACCATTGTTCATCTTTTGAAAGCGAATGTGTTTGTCTTAGCATTATCTTCAACAAAACCCACTTCGTTCTACGGCTTCTATGAACTTAAGCACTAGTTCATCCAACTGTTCTCCGTCTAAATTTATCATAAAGAAATATGCAACTGCGAGCCTTAGCTTAACATTGGTGCCTTGTCCCTGAAAGCTAGATGAAGCAGAATGTGTGTTGCTAATTTGTCTTCATTACAACCTGTGGATTTTTTGGAATGGATAAGCTCGTTAAGCAAAAAAAAAATTCTTTGTTGTAACTGTAGAGGTTTTTAGCTTCAATCTTCATCTCATCGATCAAGATCAGAGAGGCAAAGCATTCTCTCTTCATTAATAAGTTTTGAAAATTCACTTGCAAGTCTGGCCACAACCAAATAATTTATTTCGTCTTCTTAAAAATAAAACAGCAAATTGTCAGCGGGTATTCCTGGCAAACGGTACTTTTTTTCCAATAAGCAAGTATTTGCTAGATAAGAAATTTTGCTTTTATGTAGACAAAGTTGGTGGCATCTTCCATAATTTTCTTTATTTGAACAATTTCCTTATTTCTTGCATCTTGTAGTTTTTAGAGTAAAACTTTTCTTCTGCTTTTTTACAATTTTATTCACTGTTAGAAAATATTGTGAAAAATTGTATGTAAAAGGCAGACTCTGAGACAGCACTGTTTTTCATCTATATTTGGATAACGTAACTAGGGTCCAAAATGGGACTGTCGAATGATAAGCCAGATTTGGAATTTCATCCAAAATTGAATCCAGAGTCATCTATTGTGGGATCAATTATTATCCAGAAATGCTCAGGCTATTATCCATATTTTACGCAAGCGTGGAAAAATTAACTCGTATCCTCCCAATATAGTCAACTGGAAAAACAATTATCGTTTTGTTTTTTAGGCTTGGGCAAACCAGTCTTTTTTATATAATTTAATTGTGAATTTGTCATAATTTAACTTAAGGTTTAGCGAGACAAAAATTACGCTTAAAGATTTTTGAAAAATGACGAGACCTTAATTTGAGAACTAAAATGGTGAAATGTGCCGCGACATTTAGCTTGAGACCAGGGTGGGATATAAGGAATTTTTTAACTGGGCATTAGGCCAATAACCCCCCTGGCCCGGAATAAATAAACTGGTCCACAACCATGGACCAGAACACGTCGTGTGCTAAGCTGAAGAAGTGGATAATTAAAATATTTGAGTTAATATCTGGACTTTGGTTACCATTGAAGTTTCTTAGTGGTCTTGTGGACCACTGACCCCCCTCCAATTTAATTTTTAAACTGGTCTTTTGTCCTGTGCCACCGCCTTATTTCCCACGCTGTTTGAGACTATTAAATGAACAAGTGCTGGCGCCTGGTTAATTTTTTTAAACCTATACAAATTAGTCAACGTAACTTTGCACAACGAGAATTGTAGCCTATGCTAGTGCTATGAAGTTAGGCTGTGACAAAAGTGTTGGGACCTCGTAGAGATTTTTATGAAATTTTGGATTGAGTATAAATAGAAAATCCCGGCAAGCGTTAGTTAGAATTGTAGTCATAACAATTTCGCGAGAACTATTCGCTGGCAACCACAGAGGCAAGCCTATACACGTGGTACGTGGAGTTATAACGGATAGTTTCCCAATGGCCAGAATTGGATACCAGGTTGATCGGTATCAGAGGATCTAGTGCGGAACGAGCACATTCTGACTGGTCAATTTCATTTTGATAATCATCGTTGATATCGAATGCGTCAATAGAGGCTCGTTCAATATTGAACGTTCGCTATCATTTTTGAATGCTAAAAGCACGCTCATTTTTAAGAGTGTAGAAGTCAAATGTTAACAATAGCTTTACTTAAAGTGATTTTAGGAATTGTTCTTAAAACGACTTAACTAGAATTAAGGTAAAATACTGACGATTAAAATAATTAATATCATTTATATTTATTTAATTATAGTGTTCGTACAGTATAAGAAACCCCTCTTTCTTCGGAACGACAACCGTCATAGTCTATTTGAACGAGTAATGAAGACTGCTAATATATAAAACATTGATTTCAAAGGTTAAAATCATGGTGACCTAGAACATTTTGGCAACTTTGGCTAAGTCGTAGAACATTGATTGCTCATTCTTCATGAAAGCATCTGGAGAGATCGAGAACGACGAGAACCATCACCCTGTGAAAAGTTAAGAAATATCAAATTAGCTAGTCATTTTAAGCTGGTTTAAAAGGTAGGTAAACTAACATGTCGTAGTCTAAGATGGTGTTTATTTTGTGCGCGATGGTGATGATGGTAGAGTTGGCGAATTCCTTCTTGATGGTCTCTTGAATGAGATCGTCGGTGTTCAGGTCCACTGAGGCCGTCGCTTCGTCCAAGATTAGGATCTTGGTGTTTCTCAACAACGCATGAGCCTAGCAGACCAACTGACGCTCAGATTCTGTCCTCCTTCGGCCACGGGATGATCCAGTCCCTGCTCGAGTGACGCCACGAAGGATTTCAGGTGCGAGTGTTCCAGGGCCGTCCATAGTCGCTGGTCGTCTTTTTGTTCAAAAGGATCCAGGTTGAGTCTGAGTGTACCCGAGAAGAGGACGGGTTCCTGTGGGATGATGGACAGCCGCGATCTCAAATCGAACAAGCCCAATCGTTCCACTTCCACTCCGTCTATGACGATCTGACCGCGAACTCCCTCGGTGAGACGGAAGAGCGCCAGCGTCAACGACGACTTTCCAGCGCCTGTCCGCCCCAAAACTTCCACCTTCTCTCCGGCTTCGATCCTGACATTTATGTCCTTCAAGACCAAATCCAATCCTTCTCGGTATCTGGTGCTGTAGTCCTGAAATATGATTTGTCCTCGTTGAGGCAAGTTTGCAGGCGGTTGACAGTCTGGCTTCTCCCACTCGGCCTCGGACTCCAAACGACAGTATTCGTCAACTCTTTCTACGGAGACGGCATTTGATTCCAAACCTTAAGACTATGATTTGTGATAGTACCTTGCAGAATTCACCTTTCAATATCTATTACTTAACTGCGTAAAGCTGCTAAATTGTGTTAAGATATAATTAATAAAACAAAAGTTAGGCTATGGCACCTTTGGTAAAAGGGTACAGAAATGAAAGAAATCCTTTCATAAATAGTGGGTTTCTGATAAATTGGCATTTTTCAAAAAAGTTCAAGCTAAAAACTTGTAAACTTCAGTTTCTTAATCGTATCTTATTGTGTGCCAAACTTTAAGAACATCAATTGGCCTATGGTGACATCACTGGTCGAAATCGCGTGGAATGCCCCTCTAGCAAACTCAGTTTGGATCTTGGAGTCTTCGGAGTGGGGACTGGGAAAACGCCGGATTGGGGCAGCTCAAAATAGTTTCAAACATAAACATTCACATGTCCACCGACTTCTTTTTAGTCCATTTAAAATTGATTTAATACTGTAGCTTGTTCACAGTGGCGCCGCCAGGGGGTAGGCTGGGTAGGCTACAGCCTACCCGTAAATTTCAGAGGGGCCCCAAAATTAGGTTCCAATAATACTAAAATACCATTATTACTATATTATGACCTACAAGACAATTTAGTTTTACAACGTTTCATAGGGATGATGAACCTTTTGGCATTTGATTTTTAATAGAGATGGCCGATACCGCAGGCTTAATCCGACACCGCTCGATACCGGTGCAAAAATGAACCGATACCGTTATTTACTCACTATGATCCAAAACCCGATACCGATACCGATATTTTTAGTAGTTCAATTTAAAGAGTAATTTCATGAATTATACTACTAAGTACAATGTTTAGAGGTACTTTCAAAATAATATCATTGCTTGTCTTTTTGAACTAGTATATGCTGAGAGGCCCTTTTATACTTATACTTTTAGTAATTGTTAGTGAGTTTTCATTGAATTATTGAGAGCAAAATGTTAATTTTTTTCAAAATTTTAAAAATATTTGCGAAGCTTACTTTCAGTTTAAAAATATGGTGATATAAAACATTTTTTTTTTAGTTTTATCAACAGTTTTATAGCTATTTTCGCTTATTAATTATTAGATAGACTAAATTTAGGTTCTTTTTATTTAAATGAGAACTGATCACGATTGACATTCATAGAAATGAGATATTATCACCATCAATACGTTACTGAAAGACCTAAAATGTCATGTAGCGCCATCAAACGCGCATTTTAAACGAGTATCGGTTTAGTATCGTATTAAACCGGGAAGCCCTCACATAAGCCTTTTCTGTATGAGCGGATTTCATAATAGCGCTCCTCATAACAGTAGTTCCCTAAACAGCGGTTTCCCGAAATGGCAGTTTGCCCGTTATAGCAATAAAGAAAAACAGATATGCGAAAAATGATAGTTGTTTTTAGCCACATCGTATATATACGATGAGGCTATTAGTTTGTCCCGCGAGCCTGTGGGTGTGGGTGTGGGTGTGGTGGTCGTAGTAGTTTTTCGCGATTTGGAATGTGGTCAGAGTTACCCAAAGAAATAGTTAGTCAGAGCTAACCGAAGAAATGGTTATTTTATTGCTTTGGCAGTATAAAACGTTTCGTTCGACATTGAAGGGAGAGTGAATGTGAGAGAATTGTGGTGAGGTGATATTTTTCGTTCGTGTATTTTAAAAGGATGGGGATTATAATAGTAAGTGCAAGCATACATTTAATTGTACAGGTAAGGTTAAGCTTTGTGAAATGTGGTTTACGTTTGCTCCATATATTTAAAGCTAGAGAGAGAGAGAGAGAGGAATTTAGTATTGGCTTAATTTAAATGGAAGGTTTAATACTCCCTTTAAAATTCCTGTCACCCGTCAACAATAAGGGTTTCACGCTTTTCATCTCACCCCCCGATTTCAAAATTCAAAGAAATCGAGGGGGATTTTTAAAAAGCAAAAGGAACTATATACCGACGGTATATTTGGAAAGGTGGTGTTTATTACTAGAAGTTACGTCGTTTCTCCATAAATCGAGAAGAGTTTTAAAAGAAGGTACTAGCTTGGGGCAGCATTCCTTTCCTTTCATTCTTGTAAAAGCTTCAAAACGAAGAGACGTTTATTTTTTTGGTGCTAAGATATTGCGGAATATTTTTTTAACTTCTTTTAACAATTATTTAGTAATTTCTTATTATAATTAATAATTTTTTGTTGTTGTTGACGTTCGTTTAAATTGTCGTGTGTGCGCAGTACATTTTTATCGTTTCCTAGTTCGAATTGAGGAGTAAAGGATTGAACAATCACAGTAGGTTAGGTAAGGTATAGAGGGGTTATCCACTCATTAGGGTAGGTATAGAGGGGCTATTCACTCGTACGATGTGGCTACTATTACGAGCCCTTGGGTCGCCTTGTTATGGTGTAATCTGGGTTATATGAACTCAAATAGAACTAGGTCAGATATGGATAATTTGGTTGGGTTAAAGTTGATTATTTCAGCTAAATATTATTTGGTCAGGTCAGGTTAGGATAGGCTGTGTTGGGCTGCTTTCGGTTAGGTTTTGTTTCGTTTAGTTAGACTAGGCTAGTAATATATGGTAATAGTGTAACAATGTTACGCCTTTTTCAAGATATTGTTGTTTATCTTCATTGACCTCCCAAGTAATAATATGCCTTTTCCAAAAAATTACTGTTCACAATTATCGACTTCCGAAATGAGATAAGCTTTCTCGAATTATTTCTCTATCCTGGTATGAGATTTGTCAATGACACAATCCGTTAGTAGGTGACATTATTGATTAAATGATCACAGAAAAAGGTAGCTTTTGAAACCAACGAATATAACTGTATTGTTAAGAAATGCTCGAAACTCAACACAAACACTGCTATGTCCCAAAATAGCAGCCGCATTTTCTAAAACAGCAGCCTTTATTTCTAAAACGGCAGTTTTGAACAACGGCGCTGTTTTTTGGAATCGTGGTTGCTATTTCAAGAACTGCTCTACCGGAAACTGCTCATACGAGGTACACTACTATCGGGTAACCCCGAGTATCGGTGCCGATACCGATATGGTGTCAGTACCGCTTCATCCATAAGCCGATACCGATATGGTATCGGAACCGCTTCATCCATAATTTTTACAGTATTCTACAAAATGGAAAATGGGTTAACACACTCGTGGTAAAAGTTTTTCACTAGCATAAAAAGTTGTCAGCTTTTTGATTTTTGTTTCGCGCTCTTTAACCCTCTTCTCTCTCATTCCTTCTGCTAACATATAACTTCTATGTCAGACTCCTTTTGGTAAACCGACTTAACTTTTCCTCACCACATCGACAGTGTACAGTGACCTCATAGGGGGCTTAACTGAAAATCCCCCTCAGCTTCCGCTATCTCTCCGACTCGGTGTTTTTATTATTTTCGCAAACAATAGTTTTTATAATAATATGTCTGTGGTCTGGTAATACTGAACTTTAATACATTTAACTTCTCTATATCAATGATATGATGAAAATAGTTGTTAATTTAATATTATCGACGCTGTGGAACTAGATTTTTCTCTTGAAATTTTATAAGGGCCCCCAAATCTTCCTTAGCCTATCTCCAAAAATATCCTGGCGGCGCCACTGCTTGTTCATTCACAAACAACGAAACATCGATAAATGCATTATTCATGGATTGGTGGCTATCCATGATTGTGTTTCACAACCTTCTAAATTCCATCATTCTTGCGAACCTAGTCAGTGGAACCTGCAAGTTTATTGACCAAATAAGTGATATCCACGAGTACGACGACCTTTATTTGTCGACCAATGGTGAATCAATAGGCCTAAACTTAGTCTTAAATGTAAGTAACATATTTCATAATTAAAAGATGAAAGAAACCATACATAAATTCACTTACCTTGAGTTTTACCTAAAATAAATTACGTGATCTAAATCTTTCAGCATACTTATGTTTTCAGGAAAAGTTCAGGTAACATCATAGCAAGGATCCTTGCAATTTTAGAAGCAGGAAAGGAGAACGGTTATTATTTACTTCAATCCGACTCAGTAAAGAACCCCTCGCTTCAACAAGTAACGAAAATTTTAAATTATCTTGTTAGCTCACTTCAACTACGTTGTGATGACGTTACTGACGGGAGGGCGAAAATACGTAGTTCATTTTTACCTCTGTCGTTATAACCCGCCTCTTCTTTCATACCCCCCGTCCCGGGGAAGGGGAACGTGGGCTTTGACGCACGCCCAGATTACTCTGTTCTTCATTCCTACTTCCGAATTACATGGATCCCTGATCATACCTAAAAATAACGGCCTTTCTTTAATTATAAAAGGAAAAATACAAAAAAGATCTCTAATTAAACAAGACGAACCAAGGGCTGGCCTCATAATAGTAGCCACATCGTACCGTACATAAAATTTATGTGAATAGCCCATCGATGGGCTACTATTAGCTGTGCTAAAATGATTACTTGTAATCCTCACTTCAATAAATTGATTTATGTTATAATTGTAATGAGAAATTTTGAGTGAGTAGCCCCTCGATGCGCTACCCTTAACACTGCTAAAATGATTACCCGTAAGACCATTCTAAAAACAGCAATGCTAAAATGGTTACAGTCAAGTAACCCTTAATAGAAGAACAAAGTTTTTGTGATTACCCCCTTTAACAGTGCTAAAATTATTACGTACTTAACGCTCGATTAATACACGCACAGAAAGTTTTAGTTTACAACATAGACTTATGCCGACGCATAATTTTCGCATCTTATAAAATTCTAACATGAACTTATGGCCAGAAGCCCAGAAGCGTTTGAAAGAGAAAGGTTAATCTAGATTGAGGGTTAATTCACAATGTTATGTAAACTGGTTAAGGAGTTAGTTATAAATATTAATTAAATTATAGGATATACAATGATGAGCAGACGAACTGAAAATTTTAATGGTCACATGACACAGGGTACCATAATTTCACGCTTTCGACGCGAGGTGGCGGTTGCTACGCGCTGCCATATGTAAACTGGCGATTACCATTGAGTTTACTGTCCCTATATTAGTGGTCTGAGCTACTATTAAGGCCCAGCCCTTGGGCCATCTTGTTTACCTCTGTCACTATGACCCGCCTCTTCTTTCGTATCTCCCCCGTCCAGTGGAAGGGGGTCCCGGACTTTGACGCGCCCACGTTACTCTAGAACTTGTTGTTAGACTAGAATCCATAACAAGTTGGGAAACCAAAATAATACCTCTCCGAGTTGAGAGGAGGACGACCTACAAGCTCTTTTACCTAAAAATGCAATTATGGCTTTTAATTGACAAGCAAATGCCACTCTAAGACAGTGTGCCCAAAAAGAATGGAATGTTCGACTCTACAATCCGATTACGGTCAGACCTTCGGCAACCACGAACTAGTTGAAGTCATGACACGTAGTTCTATATATACCTAAATCTATTTAGTTTAATGTGTATTTAACTTTCGGTCCACCCTGAACCCTTGAAGTCCCTCCGTAATGTACACGAACACCAAGACACAAATTTCAATTCTTCTCTCGCCTATAGTTTAAACATTCCGGTCCACTCTGAACAAATATTACATCATTAGAATGCATGGCATGCTGTAATAATTTTCTATTTACCTTGCAATACGTAAATTAGCCTTTAATTAATATGTAAACAAACACCTATTTAATATATTAATATTAAAAGATGTTCTTGAAATACCGTAATGGATTCGGTTTTTAGACAGCGAGACGATCGGTCGCTTCTCTTGCGCTTCGCTTAATTGCCGTTCACAACCACGCTCCTCTAGCTCTTTCTATTCCCCCCTCCCCCTTCCCCTTTATGACCAGAAAACGAAAAAAAAAGCAACGCGAAGCCTCGGCCTCTCCCCAAACCGACGATGATTCCCACTCTGACACGGAACAAGGACACAGCACCGACGAGGCGACGACTTGGAACCTTCGGTCGCCTCTGCTCAGGTCAAACCGTTGATCTTACAACCCGCCGTTACCCGCGAAGGGCCGATTGCCACGTCTACACAAGGCAGCACTGTACTTACCTTCCATGATGTCGACTTTATTTCCCTATGTAAGCATTTCGAAGACTCTATCGGCGAAGTGAAAGACCTCCGGGTCTTGAAAGGAGGCGCTCTCCTGGTGGTGCCCGTTTCGCAAACGCAACATGATGAAATCCTCAACTGGGGTACGTTCGACGGTGTCGACTTTTAGATTTCCTTCCCGGGACCGAACCACGAACCAGGCAACTAAGGGGTTATATATCGGGTCCCCGATAATCTCGATGAAGCCCTCATTAGCGATGCACTAAACCGACAGGCCATTCCATGCACCCAAGTGTCCCGCCTAGGGACCACCACCACCTACTTGATCAACTTTGGAACAGCAGCGATCCCTTCCGAAATCCGAATGTACTACCGCCACTACAAAGTCTCCCCGTATGAACGCCAACCGCTCCAATGCAAAAACTGCCGACGTTTTGGCCACCCTCTCAAGTACTGTAAGAGCCCTTTCCGCTGTGTCACGTGTGGGGTCAGCCACGCGGATGCTCAGGATTGTAAGGGCCCGACGCAGTGCGCTAACTGCGGCGCCCTTGACCATATTGCCACAGCCGCCAAGTGCCCTCACCGCCAGAACGAAATCCACATCCTCCGTCTCCAAGACCGTCACAATCTTTCCCGACATGACGCTATCACGGCCCACCGAAAATCACATCCGCCATCCGCCCCGCAACCGACACTCAGCAACTTCCCCTCTCTTCCGACAGGCATCGCCGCTCTTCCCAGTCGCACCGCTACTCCACACGCGCCGTGGCCATCCGCCGGACCCCGACCGCCTCAACAATCAACCGACGACCTTCTCAGCATGTTATATGAAACCGCCTTGGTTCTTGCCAAACCTACCACACCCACCTTTGAAGAAATTTGCCCCCCCAAGAGAAAGCTCTTGCGGGAATGCTTTGGAACTTAATCAGAAGGAAAAAAAAATTTATTCTGTCTTAATTCCGAGATCTATTCCTGTATACATTACATAGACGAGCCCGCGGAATCTTTCCCACCTGGCTCATTTCCCTCTAATAAAAAAAAAAAAAAGAAATACCGTAATGTAACGGAGTGATTTAAAACATGCTCCCATAATCGAGGGGTGGAGTTGACTTTCCCTCTAAGCTTAGGTTAGTTTTAGTCCCGCTCCTATGAACGAGTTTGAATATTAACAGAAGTAAGATGAGACTAGAAGTAAAGAGCTCTAGCATTGGTAGTAGATCCTGGCACTAGTGAACAAATTTGAGAATTTTATGCCGCTTCCATCGCGCCTACCCTACAATACGCGCCGAGCGAGCCGCCGCGTTCGCCACCTAGCGGATTTTCGAAGAACGAATTGGTGTGAAAATGACCGCGTCTTTAAAAGAAGCCATAGGGTTGTTGTATAGTTACTTGTAGGAATTATTACTGATATTCCCTAGAAGGGGTGAAATTTTACCCATTTTCGAAGTTCTAGAATTCATTGCATTTAAAGAAATGAATGAATTAACGCGCTTAAAGAGAAAAAGTAAGTTTTTAGCCATTATCTTATGTAATCCCAACACCCAAATTAAATGTACACAACGCCTACGAGATGTAAATAGGTACAGTCGTACAGTTAACCTCAAAAATGTCTGTATGGAAGCACTTGCAAGCTAACTTAATTAACTTACAATATAAACATATTTATTTAATTTGAGCACTTACATAGATGGTAATAGCATAAACTTGCTTAGTTACGGAAGTCTCCCTAAGCATACGGTATGAACTTCGTTTGGTTTACAAACATCTCTTACGTTAAAAATGTGTTTAGTTTTTATTAGATTTTAGACTTTTCGACGAGGAAGAATCCATAGCTGTCCGCGCTCACCTCAATTTAGCGAGCCCGAGCGCGAATTGAGCGAGGCTCTTCGAAATAATTGATTAAGTCACGAGCCCGAGCCGAGCCCGAAGGTTTATGAAAAAGTTCTCTGAGCTTGAGCCCGGGCTCACAATACGTCACAAACAAAGTGAGCCTTGAGCTGAGCCCAGGTTCAACTGTAAAATCAACGAGAGCTTGCGCTGAGCTCTCTTACAAATGTTTTGGCTTTCCTGAGCTCGAGCGAGGCCAACTGAAAACTATGAGACCGCTCATGGTGAAAGGGCGCTCACTATTTTGAGTCTGCGCTCAGCTTGGCTCAGCGCCGCATTCAGTGCCAACAGAAACTTGCGTAACTCATTGGTAGATGAAGTTTTGAATTTTTTTTAATACAAATGTAGTGTATTGGATAGTAAATATGTATTGTAGTTTTGCATTTATCGCGTAAAAATAGCTGCAAAATAATTTATTTCAACATCTACACTGTTTGGAAGAAATATTCTCCGGCAATATGAGACCAAGCTCGAGCTTGAGCTTACTAAATTGAATGAGCCCGAGCTCGAGGTGAGCCTTAAATTCTATCGATTTTGAGCCCGAGCTCAGCCCGCGAAAGATATTAGAGAGAGTTTGAGCTCGAGCTTAGCCCATCAAAATTATGCGAATGAACCCGAGCCCGAGGCGAGCTCATTTATAAAAACTAACTGAGCTTAAGCTCACATTGAGCTCTAAGGAAACATTGTTTCAATTTTGAGCTTGAGGTGAGCTCGTTGTCAATTTCTATAAAGTAACGTGAGCTGAGCTGAGCCCAAGCGATGGTGGACAGGTATGGTAGAATCCCTAAAATAATTTTGTAAACCTTCTAATGCTAAAAATGCGACGTATTTTATAATTGTAGCGCTCCCCATTTGTAAACTGCCAATCTACCATTCGCGAACTTCACGCCAAGAGTTTTAAATTCAGTCCGCTAGAGGCGCTGCGTGCTAGTTAACGTCTCAATCCTCGGCGCGTATGAGAGGAAAAAATTGGTCAAGTTCCAAAAAATTTCCTACCCCCTTCCCCTCAACCTAAAGCCGCGGAACACGGACGCGGGTGGTTGAATCTAGTTCGGCCGTCTACCGCCGCGAGCGTCTCACGTTTTGGAGGGCCAACCGTTGGTGTGTTATCAAGAATTTTCACTTTCGCCAAGTGAATAATTTGGTTACCTAGATATTTCTAGTCTCATCTTACTTCTGATATTATCCATCACCCGTCATAATTCTGACGTCTTTCCAACTGCAATTTAATTGGTTGGTAGTGACTGTATAGCCTTAGCGCGTTGTAGGCACCTTAGCACATTGAAAACCACATGGAGTATTGTGATATTATCTTTGCACTTGTTTATTAGCAGAGAATTGAGATATTATCTTTGCACTTGTTTATTAGCATGTCTTTTAAACTTACAAAGAAAAATTTCAATATTCGTAATTTGCCTCACTCTAAACCTTTTTTTGGGGGGGGTGTCTTGGTTTAAACTAAGAGTAAGACACTTTTACCTAAAGTTTTAGCCTTTTAGGCAACATGTCCACTAGTAAAGGTATCTTCAAATTGTTCACAGGAATTTTATGGATTAAAATATGATGACGACTCTGCTTGCAAATTTTAATGTTACTACGCCCAGGCCCAGTATTGTGTTAAAGCACCAAGTACTCTAGATTTTACTAAGAATGTAATCGCGCGCTATCGCTGATTCCCGAAAACACACGACTACGTAATTTATCTTAATTCAATATATTTATTAATATAGAAAACCGGTTAATTTATATTTACAGTCCGTTAGTTAACATTAATATACATTACAATTCCGTTAGATAATATTTAAACAAGTAAATAAAGTTAATTTAATATAACAAGAGTATTAACTGATCTTGATGCCGGTAACCCTCCAACTGCCCAGATTCCCGGGCTACGTTTGATTATATCCCCTCGGGCCTCCGGTGATCGACCAATCCCGGCTCTCGAGCAGACGACAGGTCTTACGTTTAGCTTCCTGGGCCGTCTAGCGGGGATCCCTGGTATCGATTATGTCGCTCCCCCTAGTGGTGAACTCTTGTAACGGGCTCCCCATTACATCCTCCCCCTCTGCAATGAAGAAGCAGAGGCCCCGGATGATGAGGAAAACGGCCGGGTAACGCCGTCGGGAGTATCTGCAAATAATAGGGAGGGAAAACACAACCCAAACCCGGGAACCAAATACAAAACTCGGATCGACCTTGGGGAAGGGTACAAAATATTCATATTTTTTAATGACAAACAAAGAGAAGCAACAATAAACGCAACAAACAAGCACCCAAAAATAAATGAAAATATCTTGTAGTACGACTGGGTATGCTTCACCATAGAGCATGGCGAACAATCTCAAACGGGGGATACGCAAACGGTTGGGGCTTCATACTAAAATTCTGCATTCCCAACCGACGGGCTTGGTCGCGATGCGTTCCGAGAAAAGCTGAAATCTGTTTGTATGATCGTAACTTCTCCCTAACTGGTTCCGGGGTATAATAATATACGTCCCCAATTCGACCTCAAAACTATTTCCCTTTTCCACCCATACCGAAAGGGAGCCATCAACACATCGTCCTCATCCTCCTGGTCTATCTCCGATACCGGATCCTTCTGAATACCTTGTTTCCGCCTTCCCTCACCGGAAGGACCTGCCACCGCTAGGTCTACCCCTTGCTGTTCCTGTTCCTGATCTCGACCCCGACGTCGTAGATTATATTCCCGCCGTGGAATCGGGGTGGGAACTGCGTCATTTTCTACTGGAATGTTAAGATTTGGAACGGGTATATCCGGTTCTACATTCATCGAGGTTGATGACCCCGAGACAACCCCTTCTGCCTGGGTATGACGAGGCCGGAAATCATATACTCTAACGGGCACCGTATCCCAGATATTTTCCTGACCGTCCCGGGAATCTGCCTCGATAAATGATCTTTCGTCCGGTGTTGCAACCAACTCACGCCCTGGTTCATCTCCTGGGTCTACATCGTTCTCCAGTTCCTGTATTCCCGGTGGGATTTCAAATTCCGTGGTTTCCTGAGTTTCAAGGACCACAGAATTCAGCAATAGTTTCAACTGATTTATATGCCAGGTACCGGCTAAAGCCCCTGACTCTAAATCCATGATAACATAGGAAACTGGGGATATCTTCTCAACTACTCTATAGGGACCCTCCCAGGCTGGAGCCAACTTAGCCGAGAACTTAGCTGCGGCGTTGGATAAGCTATGACCTGCTTTCCACACTAATTGTCCCACTTCTAGCTCCCCATCGGAATAATTCCTGTCATAGAAGCGTTTTTGTTTGGCACTGGCTTGCTCATTCATTTCCTGGGCAAAGTCAATGGACAACTGCCATTCCCTGAGTGGCCCATCCTCATAACCCCTAATCTCTCCTTCGATGTCCTCGGGTATCCCGGCAAAGGTACGTTCATCCCAGGGTAAGGTAGGCTCATAACCATGATGTAAATAAAAGGGGGATGAACCAGTTGAAGTATGTATGGCACTGTTAATGGCCAACTGAATAAGGGGCAAGCTTTCGTCCCACTTCGTATAGAGATTCCCGGTATAAATACTCATGAGTTCTCCTATGACCCTATTTGCCTTTTCTGTCATATTCGCCTGGGGATGATATGGGGACGTGAATTTTAACTGAATTTTTAACATTCGGCACAAGCGCTTCCATAATACAGATATGAACTGAGGCCCATTGTCCGATAATAAAGCTGTCATCGTACCATGACGTGAAACATACTGTAGTAAGATCTTACCCAGTATAGGGGCGGTAACACTTCGTGCCGGGAATAGCTCTACATACTTGGTAAAATAATCTACCATTACCACTAAGAACCTATTCTGGGATTTCGTTACTGGCAATGGACCCATAATATCAATCCCTACTAAATCTCCGGGATGGATTTTATGAGAGGGGATCATTAAACCTGGTTTCTTAGTATTCCTACTCTTATACCTCTGGCAGACGTCACATCCCCGGACATAATCTTGAACCAGGGAATACAACTTCGGATGGTAGTATTTAGCTTGCACCCGTTTATACGTAGCGGTGCGACCTCTATGACCCGATAGCGGATGGTCGTGGTAGGCTTGACAGATCCGTGGTACTATCGCGGTTGGAATGACTACCTTTTCTGGTTGAAAACCCTGGGCTATCCGGTATAACATATCATCTTGAAGTATATACAATTTTGACGCCTTTCCATGTTCTAAGTCCTGTCTAACAGCCTGCCAGTACGGATCACTAGCCTGTGCTAGCTTAATATCAGCCTTAGTTGCTACGTCTAACGGGAGACCTAACGCTACCGGGTTACACGATACCATATTGACCCGGACTTCCTGGTCCTCCGAACCGGGCGACTGATCTAGGTCGTCCGTTTCTAAAACCTTTGGACTGACTGTATCCAAATCTGATACCGGGCATCGAGATAAGGCATCGGCAACCACATTTTCCCTTCCGGATTTATGCAGGATTTCGAACGGCATAAATTCCTGTAGTTCCAGGGCCCCCCGCATTAGCCGACTTTTCTTATCCTTTAAGCGTAGTAACCAGCATAACGCCCTGTGATCCGATAAGACAGCAAATTCCCGGCCCTCTACATAGTGGCGAAATTTACGTACGGCTTCTACAACCGCTAAGGCTTCCTGTTCAGGAGTACTATATTTCAATTCCGAAGGTCTTAAAAGACGACTGGTATATGCTAGGGGGACTTCTACTTCCCCTTGGATCTGGGTTAACATACCCCCAATACCGATGCCACTAGCATCCGTGGTAATTATAAATTTCCCATCCGGGGTTGGGGCCTGTAGCATAGCTGCTTCAGCTATCGCCTGCTTTAAAGCCTGGTAAGCCTTCTCCTCATCGTCTCCCCACCGCCATCGCTGGTGTTTACGTTTGAGGCGATTAAGAGGGGCCGTCAGATCCGCGAAATGCGGGATAAACCGGGAGTGAAACCCACACATTCCCAAGAAGGATGAAACCTGTTTCATGGTTCGTGGTCTGGGAAAATTCCTAATAGCCTTCACTTTCTCTGGGTCAATCTGTACACCCTGTGCGCTTACTACATAGCCGAGTACTGCTACCTTGGAGACTCCAAAACTCGATTTTCTTAAATTAAGTGTTAAACCGGCGTGTTTTAGCTGGGAAAACACATACCGAAGAGCTTCCAGGTGTTCCTCCCAACTAGCATTAGCTATGACAATGTCATCCAGGTATACACCAACCCCAAATCGTCTAGCATACTTCAGAACCTTATTCATCAACCGAGAAAAGGTGGAAGGGGCGTTCTTTAACCCGAATGGCATTACTAGCCATTCAAATTTCCCTTCTCGTGTGACAAATGCCGTTTTCTCGATATCATCCGGATGCATCTCTACCTGCCAGTAACCGGACTTTAGATCAAGTTTAGTAATGTATCTGGGCTTTCCCATAGAATCTATGATGTCTTCTATACGTGGTACCGGGTAGGGGTCATCTACCGTAACACTATTCAATCGGGTAACATCTATACACATTCGTTTCTCTGTTGTATTCTTCTTTCCCACCACTATCGTAGGCGACGCCCATGGACTATCTGAAGGCCGGATTAACCCCTGCTGCAATAAGTCTCTGACCTGATTATCTATTTCTTCATTAGCCACCCGGCTATGGTTATAAGGCTGTCGGTGAATAGGGACAGTCCCCGGTTTTAACTTAGTACGATGGCGTAACAGGTGGGTTCTACCCGAACGACCGGAGAAAAGAGATGAAAACTCTTGACAAATTCTGATTAAGTCCCCCACCTCTTGTTCTCTCAAAGTACCCATATTTAACTGGGACACATCGACTGTCCCTGTGTCGAGTTCGTGGTTTTGGGTGAACCCGGGCGCATGATTCTCAAATAAATGAGGGGAAGAGTATAGCCACAATACCGGAATTCGTTACGTTCATGGTCGATGCTAGCTCGAAGCTCGTCCAATATGTCCATTCCCAGGATAAGTGGGAATTCTATATCTTTTAGAACGTGAAAGCGTACCGGTATCGTTCCCATCTGTGTCCCCAAATCTATTTCTAACTCAATATACCCTACAGAAGTCGTAGTTATACCTTTTTGTACACCCCTGACCATATTCGACTGAGGAACCACTAACGAAAGGACTCCTAATTTATGTAAAAAATCCCACGCGATAATACTGTGGTCTGCCCCACTATCCAAAAAGGCAACACATGGTTGACATGCAATGTGAATGATTATACCCTTAAGGCCCGTTTTCAATCAAGCTTTTCATGAAGCTTTTGCTTCAAAAACTGAAGCAAAACGCTAAAGCGAAATCGGAACCCGTTTTCAAACGCGCTTTTTGGGCGCTTCTGAATCAGATTCGCGTGAAATAATCGAAAAGCTGGTATCTACCTCGGGTAGATATTTGCTTTCGCTTTTATCCGAAAAAGCGCTTGGCCTGGTAGTCACGTGGGTACGTTATTTCTTTTCGAGCAATTTTTTTGCGCCGCGTGTTTTAAAGTGAGAATAGGCCTAATTTTCAAAAACAATATCGAGTGTTAAGGATATTTAGAAGCGTTTTAATGTTGTTTTTAACTATTTTAAGGATATTTATGAGTATTTTTTAACTAGCCTAAATATTGAACAGAAGACAACTGATATAAACACGGGTCCTGACGAGCGTGGAGAGGCGAGAGAAGTGAATTTGAAAACGGGTGAAGAGTTTCGATTTTGCTTCACCATTTGAATCGCGTTTTTGTCAGACAAATCGCGATTTACTGTTGAAGCGAAGCTAGTAAAAAAAAGCAACTAGAAAAGCTTGATTGAAAACGGGCCTTTAAGTCGACTATCGTTAATATTATCTTCTTTGACTGAATGAATGAGAATGGGGTCTTGTGGGTTCCGGCGCACATCCTGAGACCCTACCAGGATGCGTCCTAAGCGTTTCCCGCACCTGGTACCTGACCTTGGGGGGCCACAGGTGGAAGTGCGGGTAAATTTCTTGTATGCGTCGGGCGAGGAGGTGTACCTGCGGGTCTGGGGCAATCCCGACGAAGATGGTTAAAACTACCACACCGATAGCAAGCCTGGGATAGTGGTGGTCTATTCGGGCCACTCGTCTGTCCGGTATTACTGCCCGTGGTCCCAGTAGGACCGGAAAAACGCACCCTTGGGCCAGGACTGGAAAGATATCCCCCTGTTCCACCCTGGGCATACTTTCGGTCTAAACCACTCTGGATACGGCTAAATTCTTGCTGCACTTGAGTCAGGGTACGACATAAACCTACCGGCAACAGCAAGGTAATTTCCGGTAGAACATTAGTAATTAAAATCTCGACTAATTCATGTTCTGCAAGAGGATCCAACAGGGTCTCGTTCAACTGTGTGACTCGTCTACGAAATGAATGTAGGTCTTCACCCATACTCTGTTTTAAACTATAGAGGGCGACCCTGATTTCCCTGTCTCTTCGGGAGGACAAATATTCTTGGGTGAATTGTTGAAGGAAATATCCCCAATCCCCGGGGCGACTAGCATGGCGGCTAAGATTTTTCCACCAGCTAAGGGCATCCTCCTTTAAAGACAAGGGTATAAATAATGCTATGTCCTGAACTGTAAACCTATGATACTGAATAAACATTTCCATTTGACATAAATACTCTTTGGGATCCTCCCGACCCGAAAAACTAGGCAACATAATGGCTGGTCCCAGAACCGGGTTATAACGCGTGCCACTGGCTGGGGTGGCCACTATCTGCACCGGGGTAGTGGGGTTCACCGGCGGGGGTGTAGTAGTTCCAGACACTCTATGAGTTACTCGGGGTGGCGTTAGCGGCTGATTGGCCACCGGAACATGCTGAGCTAGGGCAGCAGGGGGTGAGGGATTAACCCCCATAGTCCTATACGTTACCCGAAGTGGTGTTTGAGGCGAATTACCCACCGGAACATGCTGAGCTGGCGTAGCAGGGGTGAGGGATTGGTCCCCATCGTCCTATAAGTTACCCGAGGGGGTGTTTGCGGCGGATTGACCACCGGAATATGCTGAATTAGGGCAGCAGGGGGTGAGGGATTGGTCCCCATCGTCCTACGAGTTACTGGAGGTGGTGTTCGAGGTGGATTGACCACCGGAACATGCGGAGATCGAAGAACAGGGCCCCTACCCGAGCTATTACCGGATGCTACCATACGAGGGGCTTCCCCCGGAAAATTACGATTTCTGGACCTAGCCGGAATATTAGGTATGGCACCCTGATTCCTTGGGTTTGCAAAGGGGGGCGGATTGACAGCTCCTGGCTGGACGAAGGGGAGAGGCGGGGCAGAGGCTAAAACCTGTCTCTGATGCAAGGGCGACGAGGTTCTCAGTACCGGGATATGTGACGGAGGGGGTACCCGAAAAGGTGATAAAGGGGTAATGCCCCTCGGTGGCTCCCGAGATGGGTCACCAGTCCCTTGGTCTCTATGAAAATGACCTACGTTGGCTCGAATTCTCCTGGCTTCAACCCTAGCCCAGATTTGCCACTCTTTACGCTGTTGAATATCAACGGCGTCTAACTCGGAAGGTCGTAAAATACTACCCGACCTGGATAATATACTGGAATTGGCCTTATGTGAAGGTCCTGATCCTTTAAGGTCCTTACTTTGCAAATCACAATCCTTGAGGAACCGGTCCATTAAGTCAGATTGTCCGGTACAAGGTGGCAACGGACATACTGGGCCCGGATTTGGATTTAATGTCAAGGGTATGGGAGGCCCGGACTGTTTAACATTGCCAATTGGCAGCTGGGGATTAATACCCTGACGAGGTGGAGGTATGTTAAACCCATGTAACGGGGTATGTCGATCATATCCCACAGTCACACCGATTTCCCGATATATCAAATAGCCCGCATATCCCATAGTCACCGTGACCGCGAATGGGACAAAATATGGGAGAATTATTTGATCCCATATAAAATAGAGCCCCATTTTGAATTTAATCAAATAAGAAAGCCAACTTAGAGTATTTAAATTAAACTTATGTGCACAATAAGACCAAGGCCCAATTCGGCGGCCCCTAAATGTAGGCTAACGGAACATACAAAAATGCAGAGTATACAAGAAACCGAGTAAAGAAATGTAAGATCAACTTATCGTTTGTAGTTTCCCGGTTGGCCGTGCTAGTAGAGTGTTCCCGTTGACTGCGGAACACCCTCAAAGATCCCCCCAGGCCGGATCAGGGGCTCACTGTAGGGTGTTCTAATCCCACGTTGTGCAGAAGGAACACACTAAGATGCACATCAGCCCACAAGTCCAGTAGTATACCAAAAAGTTCACTCGGTGAAACGACGTCCGTATAAAACGCAAGTCCGTAGTAAACACTAAAACCGGGAGATAAAGGCGCGAGATTCAAAAAGTTATTTCCTCACTCGGGGCACCAATTGTAATCGCGCGCTATCGCTGATTCCCGAAAACACACGACTACGTAATTTATCTTAATTCAATATATTTATTAATATAGAAAACCGGTTAATTTATATTTACAGTCCGTTAGTTAACATTAATATACATTACAATTCCGTTAGATAATATTTAAACAAGTAAATAAAGTTAATTTATATAACAAGAGGTATTAACTGATCTTGATCCCGGTACCGCTCCAACTGCCCAGATTCCCGGGCTACGTTTGATCATATCCCCTCGGGCCTCCGGTGATCCGCCAATCCTGGCTCTCGAGCAGACGACAGGTCTAACGTTTAGCTTCCTGGGCCGTCTAGCGGGGATCCCTGGTATCGATTATGTCGCTCCCCCTAGTGGTGAACTCTTGTAACGGGCTCCCCATTACATCCTCCCCCTCTGCAATGAAGAAGCAGAGGCCCCGGATGATGAGGAAAACGGCCGGGTAACGCCGTCGGGAGTATCTGCAAATAATAGGGAGGGAAAACACAACCCAAACCCGGGAACCAAATACAAAACTCGGATCGACCTTGGGGAAGGGTACAAAATATTCATATTTTTTAATGACAAACAAAGAGAAGCAACAATAAACGCAACAAACAAGCACCCAAAAATAAATGAAAATATCTTGTAGTACGACTGGGTATGCTTCACCATAGAGCATGGCGAACAATCTCAAACGGGGGATACGCAAACGGTTGGGGCTTCATACTAAAATTCTGCATTCCCAACCGACGGGCTTGGTCGCGATGCGTTCCGAGAAAAGCTGAAATCTGTTTGTATGATCGTAACTTCTCCCTAACTGGTTCCGGGGTATAATAATATACGTCCCCAATTCGACCTCCGGTATCCTTTCTCAAAACTATTTCCCTTTTCCACCCATACCGAAAGGGAGCCATCAACAGTTTGAGCTCGAGCTTAGCCCATCAAAATTATGCGAATGAACCCGAGCCCGAGGCGAGCTCATTTATAAAAACTAACTGAGCTTAAGCTCACATTGAGCTCTAAGGAAACATTGTTTCAATTTTGAGCTTGAGGTGAGCTCGTTGTCAATTTCTATAAAGTAACGTGAGCTGAGCTGAGCCCAAGCGATGGTGGACAGGTATGGTAGAATCCCTAAAATAATTTTGTAAACCTTCTAATGCTAAAAATGCGACGTATTTTATAATTGTAGCGCTCCCCATTTGTAAACTGCCAATCTACCATTCGCGAACTTCACGCCAAGAGTTTTAAATTCAGTCCGCTAGAGGCGCTGCGTGCTAGTTAACGTCTCAATCCTCGGCGCGTATGAGAGGAAAAAATTGGTCAAGTTCCAAAAAATTTCCTACCCCCTTCCCCTCAACCTAAAGCCGCGGAACACGGACGCGGGTGGTTGAATCTAGTTCGGCCGTCTACCGCCGCGAGCGTCTCACGTTTTGGAGGGCCAACCGTTGGTGTGTTATCAAGAATTTTCACTTTCGCCAAGTGAATAATTTGGTTACCTAGATATTTCTAGTCTCATCTTACTTCTGATATTATCCATCACCCGTCATAATTCTGACGTCTTTCCAACTGCAATTTAATTGGTTGGTAGTGACTGTATAGCCTTAGCGCGTTGTAGGCACCTTAGCACATTGAAAACCACATGGAGTATTGTGATATTATCTTTGCACTTGTTTATTAGCAGAGAATTGAGATATTATCTTTGCACTTGTTTATTAGCATGTCTTTTAAACTTACAAAGAAAAATTTCAATATTCGTAATTTGCCTCACTCTAAACCTTTTTTTGGGGGGGGGTGTCTTGGTTTAAACTAAGAGTAAGACACTTTTACCTAAAGTTTTAGCCTTTTAGGCAACATGTCCACTAGTAAAGGTATCTTCAAATTGTTCACAGGAATTTTATGGATTAAAATATGATGACGACTCTGCTTGCAAATTTTAATGTTACTACGCCCAGGCCCAGTATTGTGTTAAAGCACCAAGTACTCTAGATTTTACTAAGAATGTAATCGCGCGCTATCGCTGATTCCCGAAAACACACGACTACGTAATTTATCTTAATTCAATATATTTATTAATATAGAAAACCGGTTAATTTATATTTACAGTCCGTTAGTTAACATTAATATACATTACAATTCCGTTAGATAATATTTAAACAAGTAAATAAAGTTAATTTAATATAACAAGAGTATTAACTGATCTTGATGCCGGTAACCCTCCAACTGCCCAGATTCCCGGGCTACGTTTGATTATATCCCCTCGGGCCTCCGGTGATCGACCAATCCCGGCTCTCGAGCAGACGACAGGTCTTACGTTTAGCTTCCTGGGCCGTCTAGCGGGGATCCCTGGTATCGATTATGTCGCTCCCCCTAGTGGTGAACTCTTGTAACGGGCTCCCCGTTACAAGAAACTTTTACATAGTTTTAGCCATTTCGACAAGGATGACACACTAGAAAAGGAATCTTCAAATTATTCACAGAAATTTTACGGATTAAAATATGATTATAAATTTTAATATTACTACGCCCTGTATTGTTAAAGTACAAAGTACATGTTATTTCTCAAAAAAAAAAAAAAAAATATTAATAAACCAAAAACATTCCTTATAATTTATCCATCTACATATCATTATCTAGTTAAGACTTTTAAACGATTAATTTTTAATGTTCATAGTTTAATATCTAGATGACATGTAGCACTGATTTTCGTCAAGCAGGCCGAGTGGCTTTGGTATCATTCCCGTAACAAGCGTCGTGTGTAAAAACATCTCTAAGCGACTCAAAGCCGCGTTTACAGTATCTTGTCTCTTCAAAATTTGAAAATAATCTTTACATAAAATATGAAGAATTTTCTTAAATTGCTTGTTATAAGTGATTAACAAATCATGTCCACAAATTTCCAGAAAATCAAGTAAGAGAGTAGCTGTTACACCCTCAAGCGGTTCTGTAGTTAGCAACACCGACATGAACCTCCAACCGTGTTGCAAACCATAAGGATGCGCGCTTCTACGATGAGATGGGGCTGGTGATGTTATCAAAATTGCGGCGTAAAATCGAACAATCCCAGACATTCTTTTCATAAAAAGTTCTTCGTCTTCGGGCTCACCGTCTTCAAAAAGATAACCCAAAGCCTTGAAAAATCCATTCATGTCATTTTTGTCCTTAGGTTGCATTATTGATCCTGGACGCAAATGGGGGCATCGGTCATACAGATGGAACAAGATTAATTCCCCAAGTTTTGGAAAGTGGCTCCACAGTGATATGGCCACTGCGGCTAAGGGAAAAGCGTCAGACTCTTTAGCGGAAACTTGAACCTCGGCCAAATGTATGAATTTTTTCGCAATGGTATCAGCGCAAAAATAGATGGCCGCCGGGTGATCTCGTATTGAAATATTAGTCGGGCCAACTGATACTGAACGACTATTTAACAGCGACGTTAATTTGTCAATTTTCTCGTTGATTTTTCCTCCAGCAGTTGATATACTGTTTAGTGACAAATTTATAACCTTTTTCAAGTTAAATATATTTTTTATTAGCTGAATTGGACAGAAATTCAGCGTAGTCTTTTTCCCATAACTGGTGTTTTAGTTGCAGCGCCTTGTGCAAATTTAAAAAAAAGTTTTCTGATTGTTCTATCTTAGGCAAATTTTGGCAATCGCCAGAGGCCATGGTTTCGGTGTTCTTTACTGGAACTGTTTCGTTCACCACTTCATTTTTTGGAATATCAGGAGGTGTTGGTTGAACGATAGCCTCTTGCTGCGCTCTACAATTTTCGTGTTTAATTTCGGCGTTTTTAATATCCTGAATTACATCGTTTAAAAAATCTCGAGCCATTTGCTTTAATTTTTGGCTCTCCAACAAGGTGGTGTCAGTGAATGTGGTATTATCCAAAATCTTCAGTAAGGAATCCTGAATATTTTTCAACTGTCTTCTTCTGTCATCCGGTGATACTTCGAGGAATTGCGTTGCCAAACATTTCAAAAGTAGGGTGTTAAGTGTTTCTGTAAGGCTACAAAATGTGTTATATTGGTGCGTTAACACCTTCCGCCTCTCTTCGTTTGCTTGATAATCTTTACGTTTCCTCTCTTCTAATTCAATATTCCTTCGCTCAACTTCCTTGATCTTATCACCTAATCTTTTATGTCTTTGATTGTTCTTCATTTCCAGTTCTACTTTTTCCATTTCACTAAATTGTAATTCGTCTAACTTCATCAACTGAGTCTTCTGCAAGTTGTGATTAAGTTGTTGCGCGTCCAGGAATATCTCCATTTGATTTGAAAGTTGTTTGACGTATGTGTCGCTGTATTGCTCCAGTTTTCTATTTCTATCTTTTAAAACCTCATCTATACGCTTTTTCCTTTCTTCTTCGTAGGAAACTAGATTATTGCAACCCTCATGGCCACTCTCTAAGAAAGGTTCTGGCGAATCATTCCCACTGCTATCGCTACTGATACTAACGCTTAACGGACTTGAAGGCGAAACCATTGATCCCTCGTCTTCATAATTTTGGTTTGATTTCTCTAAACCGCCGCTAGCTTTGAGAACAGCGTTATTCGATGCACCTTGTCCCTCTGTACCTTCAGAGAATGATGATTCTCCATCAGCTAGACATAGTAAACTCACTCCTTTTGGCACGTGGATTTTGTTCAGTTGCGTGACAAACTTAAAAATTTCCTTAGATCGTCCCTCTTTCATCCATTCTCGATCATATTTTAGTTTTCCTTTGGATGAGTTTTTCAAAGCTAAGATGGTATTTTCTTTCAAGTCCTTCATTTTCACGTAATTAGCTGTCTCTCTCTCTAACTCAAAAGCAAACCCTCCCGAAAGATATTCAAATAGCGAACTTTTTGGACCGTTTTAAAATTTCATAAGTAGACGACGCGTCTGCTACTTTTGCGTCTACTAGCAGGGCCGGAAATAAGCACAGGACACAAGATATTGACTGTCCAATAAAGTTTTAAAATGTCCCATAAACCAGGGGATCACTGGACAGTTTAGCAGACGACTTTGCCTGGTCAGTGCTCAAGGACCAGTTCATTTATTTCAGGCCAAGGGGGTCGCTACTTGCGGCCGCTGGCCCAATTTAAAAAAATTCTTATTTCCCACCCTGGCTGAAATTGTCTACAGCCTACTACAAGTATTTGAAACTAAGGCCTAGAGGTCCGTGCACTCGAGCTAAGAAACTCACTATCTCATTGGTCGTTAGCAGGGTGGGAAATAAGGATTTTTATAAAACTGGACATTGGCCTGTAATAAATAAACTGGTCTATGGCCATTGACCAGGGCACGTCGTCTGCTAAACTCAAGAAGTGGATAATTAAAATAGTTGAGTTAATGTCTGAACTCTGGTTAGCCTTGAAATTTCTTAGTGGTCCCGTGGACCACTGACCCCCCCCCTCCGATTTAATTTTTAAACTGGTCAAGGCAGTTCTTAAACTGGTCCTTTGCCCTGTGCCACCGCCTTATTTCCCATGCTGGTCGTTAGTCGTTACTCGTTATGCGCGTGATCGAGTGGGCTGTGAGCGAACAGGGTTGCCATATTGGGCTGGAAAGCCGCCAATTGGGCTTCTTCTCAAAAATATTGGCTTGAAATAAAAGGGTTGGCTGTTGGCTGGAAATTGGGCTGGTCGGGGTTTTTCTTTGGCTTTCTGTACTTAAAATACCGCCAATAGGCGAAGATCGTTAGAATGCCCAAAAAAATGACAAATGGTGCTGTCAAACCTTTTGAGCGGATTATAATTCGTCAATTCATGATTAAATAAAATGGTTTCATTTTGTCTTGGGTTTTAAAAATGGTGTCAGTATAGAATATGCATTGAAATTTCTAAAAGAAAAACTAATTTCAAATTTTCACGATAAATTTTTGGCTTGTTTTTGGGCTGGATAGCCTAGATCTTAGGCAGTTTTAGGGCTTTTTTCGAAATACCGATTGGCGGTTATTTGGGCTTGTTTCCAATTTGATTTTGGCGGGTTGAAGGTTTTCAATCTGGCATCCCTGTGAGCGAATAGAGCGGCCCTGCCGGCCATCGAATGTTTTGTTTTATTTGGCGGGTGACATGTGCGTTTATAAACGATAATCTGTCAAATATTTATAATTATAGTAATTTTAATCATATATATATACTAGTTTTATTGAGTTATTAGAATCTGTTTCTAAATATTTGATAGAATATGGGTGTTGTAAGGTAGGAAATGCGCTGAAGTTGCTTGCATGAAGACGCAACTGAAATTTTTTAATAATAACTTTTTTGAAAAGCATACATCCATTTCCAATACCCGAGGGTAAAACTGGACCCCAAACCACCGAAATGCTCCAGAAACGCCTTGAGACATTAGGAGGAACTAAAGCTGGTGTCTTTAGTGTAGACTGTGAAACATATTACTCCGCTCCTCAAATAAGTCAGTTTATTTTATTTATAGGGACTTGGCAATTCAGGCTTAACTCCGCCCCCAGCGCCATTATGGTATGTTTTTTAACAGAATGAAAGCTATATAAGCCCCTCCTCCTGGTATGTTTTTTAGCACTAATGGAAGGTAGCCTGAAGTTGCATGACGTAGTATAGAGAAATGGCAGCCCTCTGCCTTCGACTGTATTAATCTCTATGGGGAAATAACATGGGGTGCCATTAGTCTATTGCCAAGTCCATATTGAACCTCGTGAAAGATATTATAATTGGCGTCTTACAGATCCCGCGCGAGCAGTTAATATAATTCACGATAGCGAACATCCTGCCACTTGTTTCGCTTTGTTGGACACGGGAACGTGTTTAGTTGCGGATATGAACTTTGACATGCTTATGTTAAAAATGACAACTGTATATTCATCCAAGAAAACCACTAAAATTGAGTCTAGAGGAACTCGCTTCAAAGTCTCGGATTTTCTGGTGAAAATTGGGAGCGTTAGTATGGGTCCTAATTTCAGAGGCTTGTTGATAGAGGTAATGTTGACAGTTGCCGAGATTGACCGTAACAAATGCCAAAATCAGTACAGAATAGGGAACTAACAGTTCTGACCCTGAAACGTCACACCCTTCTATCTATTACTGGAGTTTCATCCCCCTAACGGTTGGAAACAGTATTCTATGCGCAAAAATGCCAACCAGATGGGGGACTGCGTGACGTCAGACTATCTCTTCCCCGTAGCCAGTTGTTAGCTCCCTATTGGTAGGATTTTACTTTATCTACCTAACCAGGGTTCGTACAAGACCTGGAAATCCTGGAAAAGTCAGAGAAATTTAAAATGGACCTAAAATGTTAGGGAAATGTCAGGGAAAATATATTGGAGGGAAATTTAAAGTTTGGATAAGGGTGACCAGAAAATGTGTTGTCTGAGATTTGACCATGCATGCAGAGCCCCAATTTCGCGGAGCGTCTCTCTGGTTGTTTATTCAGGGTTCATACAAACCTGGAAAAATCAGGGAAATAAATAGTTGACCAAAACCACAGGGAAAATTCAGGGAAATTTCGAATATTTAGTAAAATTCAGGGAAATCAGGGAAATTTGCGTCAAACAGGGGTCTAGTAATTGAGCAAAATGTTCGTGAACATCCCCTCCATAGGATTAACATTACACTAACCTTTGGAGGCTCATAACTCTGGTTCAATTAGAGATACGGGGATGTTCTTTGATTATGTAATAGTCTTATTTGTCCCTCCCCCACTCCTTCGTTAACATTTGCTCCATAGGATACTTCATTTAGGGGAAAAACCTGGAAATCTCAGGGAAATTTTTTTTCCCAGAGTTGTATGAACCCTGTTATTATATTTATTATTAAACGAAATAGATGGCTTATTTTTATAACAATAACAACTCGTGCAAAATTATTAGAGTAAATTTAGATTGTTTTTCATATATGTTCGCAAATAGTCAGGAAAATTTGTGGAATTTAGTCAGGAAAAACGTGGAAAGTCAGGGAATTTCATTCCAATAATTTTGTACAAACCCTGCTAAATCAACCAATACATGATTCTGATTAATTAGACCACGGGGAGTTAAAAATAAAAAAATGGTTAAATAGAACCAAACCAACCGTGATATTTTGTTAAAAGTGCAAATTTAAACTAGTCCCACTAAATAATAGTTTTTCGGATTATTTTAATTATCTTTTATTATTAATAACTCTTAAGGTTAAGGGTTTCATCCAAAATAGTCACTTTACTGCAAACACTGATCCTATTAAATCCTATAATTCGGAGATTTTGATCCTATAAAAATCCTATAATTCTGGGATTTTTGTCCTATAATTCCTATAAAATTTTTTTTTTTCAAATGGCTGGGAGCCCTGTTACTGCTATAAGGCTATTTCAATTCGGGGGGAAGAAGAGCTTTTGAGGCGGGGTTTCGCCAGTCTCCGCCCAGGCGCCTTATTTTGCACAAAATTAGCATAGAGTTATTCATTGGCCCGCACGGAGGCAGGGTGAAAGCCGGCTCCATTTATTGGCAGGCCCAACTGTGACGTTTCCCTCTGCCCAATCCTTCAACTGATATTGAGACCTAACGCGTTCTCTTAATCTTGAAATGAATGAGTGGGGGAGTGGCTTAAATATTGAAGGACTCGCTGTGTAATATAATCAGGGTTCGTACGGAAACTGGATAACCTAGAAAACCTGGATAAGTCAGGGATATGGAAATTAGGGGGAAAAGTCAGGGATTTAAACTTTTTCCTATAAGGTCAGGGATATGTCAGGGATTTCGTTTGTTATATCAAACCATGCCTCGAGCAATGCTAAATATGAGACAGGTGTGATGAAGTGGGCTCTGGTAAACACCTTAAAATGGTCAGGGATATTGCCAAAATTTGGTTAGGGATAACCTGGAAAAGTCAGGGATTTTCAATGTAAAAATTTCGTACGAACTCTGATTATATATCTATGGAATCTTAAAAGTGTACTAAAAATTAGTCCAAGTATTGGAAAATAATTTGAAAAAGGTCCAAATTATTTGGGATAGAAATAATTGCAAATATGAAAAATTTTGAAAAGGGTGAGGGGAATAGTGGTTAGTAATTAAAAGCCAACGGCCATTATTTTGGAAAAAGCTCCATTTTGTAAAAGATGGCGAACTATTTGTAAATTAATTGAAAGTAAACATCAAAATATTGTAGTTTATCTTAATTAACTTTCAAAATTATATTACGCCTTTTTGCAAAATATTGTTGTTTACTTATTAAAATTGGAGCTTTCTTGAATTATTTTTCTATCCTGGTATGGGAATTGTAAATGTTTCAGCGAGTGTTGAAAATTTCATAGCTATATTTCCAACGCAAGACCTTCTTGTCAAGTTCACTCCCTAGTCGTTTTTTCAAGATTGAGCACGCAATGAGTTTAGTCGCGTTGAGGTTTCTAGAGACAAATTCGTATATTACAAACAGAGAAACCAACACACAAGGTTGAGACCGCCATTTGGGTATCCCCCTCTCGCCAAAAAGCAATTGAACGCCAGACGGAGCCACCCGAGTTCACTACCCGCGGAGGGAGGCTAAGCAACTCGCACTGCCTCTAGCGGAGCTTCTTGGCGAGAGGGAGGATACCTCAATGACGGCCTCGCCCCTGTGTGTTGGTTTCTCTGTTTGTAATAAACGAATTTGTCTATAGAGGTAAATACGTGCAGTTAAAAGAATTTGACCAACTTTAGAATTTTTTCACTATCTTTTTCCAACTCCCCGCGGTCTAATTAGTCAGAAACAAGTGTTGGTTGGGTTAGGTAGATAAACTAAAATCCTACCAATGAATTATTAAAGGAATAGCGACGTTTTTTAAAAATTATCTCAAATCTAAAGAAAACCTTACTTTTTTGAGAGTTTAAATTCTTCTGATTCCAAAAATATGCTTGATAAATATTTAAATATGAGGGAAAACACAGAAAAAACACCTAGAAAACTAGAAATTTAGGAGGCAAAAGCAAGATTTTTGGCGGGTTTTCTCCTTGATACGTCACTCACGGCATCTCGCGGAAAAGCCAAGTGCCAGCACCCGAGTCTACTAATGCCCCCGCGAATATGAATAAAATAGGCTTAATGCGGCGACACTAACACGTGAGCGACATCTATAGAGAAAATTTCTCCTTACTACGTCATCAAGCGAAACAAAATTTTTCCAAACACAATACTTTGATTGCAATTTTATAAATTGCTACGAAACTAAATAAAAAAGTAAACTAGAAAGAAAGAAACTAGATTTTTCGAGGATTTATTTTTTGCATTTTAAGTTTGTGGATGACGAAAATTATGTCACTAACACTTTAAATAAGGATTTTAATTGCCGATTAATTCTATGAGTTGCAAACAAAAAATGCATGTTTTTTATTAAAAGGATAAGAGCCTTCTATCCAATCAGCCCCCATTCACTTAATTTGGGTTGCTTTGATGATTAAGTAGGTGAATGAGGCGTACCATTTAGTTTTTGTATGGAAAAAGGTTGTTACTTAATTGTGTATGATTTTATTTTTAAATTAGAGCCAATACTAGTGTGGGCATTTAATTATTAATATAAATTATCTGAATGGTGATGACATTTGCCAAAGAGTATAAAATCATTGGAACTTTTTCTCCCTTGATGGCGCCATGGATAAAGAATGCCCTTGAGGAAATTTGTTTTCACTCTACAGGATAGGCAACTCCCTATCTCGGACGACAGCTTATTCTGTATATAATCAATTACAGCATCGTTTGTCAGCACGCGCAAACCTAGGTCTTATATGTAATGTAGCTTTGAACGTGCTGTCAAGAGACCAAAAACTTCAGGATTTAAAATATCCGCGAGTTTTTTAGCTCGAGTGCACGGACCTCTAGGCCCTAGTTTCATATACGTGTAGTAGGCTGTAGGTAATTTCACACGTATTAGAAACTAAGGCCTAGAGTTCCGTGCACTCGAGCTAAAAAACTCGCGGATATTTTAAATCCTGAAGTATTTCTCTCTTGACAGTACGTACAAAGCTAGGTTACACAGAGACCTAGCTTTGCGCGTGCTGACAACCGATGTTGTAACAGAGTATATACAGAATAAGCTGTCGTTCGAGATAGGGAGTTGCCTATCCTGTAGAGTGAAAACAAATTTCTTCACGCGCATTCTTTATCCATGATGGCGCTACTTGCTATCATGAATCTATATAACTATGAATATACAGCTCTATCATATGCCTCTTCTATCATGTCGATTTGGTTTGGGTGTTACCCTCCTAGCTTTGACGCGTTTTGGGTAGCTCTAATAGCCAATCACAAGACAAGAGGAAATGACGTTTCGAATTTACACTCCCCCTCCCTTTTCCCGCTCCTAATACTAGCAGACACGTGACTGATGTCTTCTTTCGCTAAGCCTCGCCCAAACCTTATCGAGCGGTTAGACAGCGTAACGCAGCTGTATATTCATAGTTATATAGATTCATGTTGCTATGTATAGATAGTTTTCACACATGGAGGATTCATACCATTTACACCAGGAGGCCGGGCTACCTGGAGGACAAAAACCCGTCTGCTTTTGTCCTCCAGGTAGCCTGGCCTCCTGGTGTAAATGGTATGAATGCGTGAAAACTATCTAAACATAGTTTACAGACTAAGAGGATACATACCATTTACACAAGGAGGCCTGGTATTTAGACTCAACTAGTGAGTCAGTTCTCCTTGTTTAACACGTGAAGCCTGGCCTCCCTGTGTAAATTGTATGAAGCCTCCCAGTCTGTAAACTATGCATAAATGTGACCATGGAGGTAAAAAGTAGCAGTTGCAGTTGTGGAAATTATGAAGCCAAAAATTGAGTGCCAAAACACCTGACGTGTGCAGTTTTGTCAGTTGCCAAAGCACAGGGTTCGTTCACGACCTGGTAAAGTCAGGGAAATTGAAAATGGGCCTAAAAGATCAGAGAAATTGAAAATGGACCTAAAAGGTCAGGGAAAAATATATTGGAGGGAAATTTAAAGTCTGGATAGGGTGAAAAGAGATTTGTGTTGTCTGAGATTTGACCAGAGCCCCAAATTCACTTCGCTTACTCCGGTTATTAATGATTTACTTAGAAAAAGTTAAAATTAAACGAAATAGTTGGCTTATTTTTATAACAAGTGGTTAGAGTGAATATAGATTGGGTTTCATATATGTTCGCCACGTACATTATTGCAATTAGTCAGGGAAATTTGTGGAATTTAGTCAAGGGAATTTGTGGAATTTAGTCAAGGGAATTTGTGGAATTTAGTCAGAGGGATTTGTGGAATTTAGTCAGAGGGATTTGTGGAATTTAGTCAGGGAAATTTTTGGAATTTAGTCTGGGAAATTTGTGGTATTTAGTCTGGGAAATTTGTGGAATTTAGTCAGGCAAATTTGTGGAATTTAGTCTGGGAAATTTGTGGAATTTAGTCTGGCAAATTTTTGGAATTTAGTCTGGGAAATTTGTGGAATTTAGTCTGGGAAATTTGTGGAATTTAGTCAGGGAAAACCTGGAAAAGTCAGGGAATTTTATTCCAAAATTTTTGTACGAAACCTGAAACAGCATTAGGTTATGTAACTATATTTGAAATGAGTATAAGTCTTTCCAGAAAATTATTTATTTTGACATAACTGTTGCCATAAAAATCAAAAAGAAATGTGAATACTACCATTTAGAATTACATTTTGCATTAATTTTCCAGGTGGAATATCTGCCATGCATTGTTCCATCAAACTGCTGGGATCTAATGAAAGAATTTATGCAGGGATTTCTTGGAAATAATATAGTTCATTCTCCACCTCAATACTTGCAAAGCCGAATGAATGAAATATACAAACCAGTTGATACAATTCAGCAATACATTGAACACTTTAACAGCTTTCGTAGGGTTGTTAGGGCGCCTGGTGAAAGACCAGATGCCCCCGCAACGTGAAATAATTTATATTCTGTAATTGTCATTAAATAATTACTATGAAAGCTTTTTGGTAGTACTGTAAACGTATACATATCTTTGGTATAACCATAAGTTTATAAGATATGTTCCATAAGTATGACTACTAGAGATTTCTGAGAGCTAGTTCGAGAACGACAAGCGAGAATTGACTACAATCGGTTTTGCATTCCATCTTACTATTTAGTTTGTACAAAGCATTTCAGGCGTCGCTTTACGAGAATCTATGACGTTTCACTTACGTCACTTCATGATAAGCTCTCAGTAACCAGTGACAATCTTATGGAACATATCGTATGATCTTATGCTATAAGTCAATTAAAGTAACAGGCGGCTCCATTATCACCCCTAGCATTCTGGCTAATCTTCTGGTCACGAATTTTACCATGCCAAAGGCAGGAACCAATCAGACCTAATTCACTAGGTCCCATTGGTTCCTGCCCTTGGTTTAACTAGCCTTTGGCAAGCTTAGCCAACGTGTAGCAGAAAAGGCATCTTTCAGGGGCATCAACGGAGCCGCCCTTTGCTTTAAGTAAGATCCCCTTAGAAGGCCAATCTTTTCAGCTGAAGGGCAAAATTCGAAATTTCGAACTACGTCGATTGTCGGGAGTTTAAATTTAAAATTAATAGTACAGAAATAAGTTGTAACGGGGAGCCCGTTACCAGGGTTCACCACCAGATGGAGCGAGCTACACCGATACCAGGGTTCCCCGCTAGACGGCCCAGGAAGCTTAAACGTTAGACCTGTCGTCAAGAGCCGGATTGGACGATCTCCGGAGGCCAGAGGGGATAAATTCAAAAAGTAGCCCGGGAATCAGGGCAGTTGGAGGAGTACCGGCATGGGATCCAGTTAATAATATTTTATAAGAGACTATGTTTACTTGTTTATTTATTTTACTAACGGACTGTATATATAAATTAACCAAATTAATGTTATAATAAATATATTTAATTGATTTAATTACGTAGTCGTGTGATTTCGGGTCTCAGTGGAAAGCGCGCGATTACAAAGTTGCATACCTTTTTTTTTATTTAAATCTGATTGCACAGAAAAAACAGCTTCCCAAATTATTGATACTTAGAGCAAATTTAAGCGCCGGTCCTGTGGATATCCTCTACAAGTTGACTTTCCTCCTGAACTCCGGGTTTAGATTGAAGACTAGTGGGCGGAATTTATAGGTAATATAAATCCCGCCCACAAATGCCTCCTGCCTTCGCCAAGCCAAAACTGCAGTTCATAACGAAATTCAACTTGTAGGGGATCTACTGGACCCGCGCTTTGCTTTAAAGAGGGATATAATAAGAGGATAAAACTAACCAAATCCAGAGAATAAATACTATTTAACGTCTGTAACACATCCACGTGAGCAGGCGCAAGAGCTGGGTTTAAGCGCGGCCTGCAAAAATAACTAATGATACGGATAGATTAGCTTCGCGGGCCAAAATTTAAAAATCGGCGGGCCGCGGGTTGACCATAAAGGGCGACTGAAACGATCTGAAAACCATTTCTTAATCTATTTTAAGTTCATAAAATAAGATGAAAATAATTTTTATACAAATTTTATGTGCTAAGCCTAAGGCCATGTTTTTTATCAACAGAGGATGTGGTTTTATATCGGACGCTTAGTCCATCAAACGTGAGTGGACTTATCACGTCAACTATTGAAAGTTTCAAAATTAAATAAAATTAGCAGAAAGAATTTGTTAATGTTTTTGCTGTTATATGAAGTTATTTTATAAATCTAATACGATATAAAATGGTTGTCAGGTCATTTCATTCTCCCTTGAATGACTGCCTGGCATGTTGAAAGGCCCTGCACATGTTCCAAACATATTTTCATGTCGACACCCTTTAATAATTTTAATTTCTCGCTAAAGCGCGACTATTAGTTTTGCAAATAAATATTTTTTCAAAGAGAAATTAAATGTATTTGTAATTGATCTATATGTCATTCTCAACCTATCCTAAAATATTCCTAATTTCCACAGACTTTATTGGATTGCTTTTAGTCACTGAGGCTGATGTATCAAAAGCTAAAGTTTTACATTTCTAATGGGGCTCCACAAATATACATAATGAAAACAAAGCAAATACTGATAACATCTTAGTTTGTACTATTGATCTATTTGGTCATCACGCAACGTCAATTTATTATCTATACAGATGGCGCCACAGTGCAAAGATAACTTAGTATGAAGACTAATAACTACCATGGACTAACCAGTAATTCCAAAATCTAGCACTTAGTCTTTGGAAATTGGAATGCCACTAGATAGCAGACATTTTGGACGAATTTTTATGGGTGAAGGGTAGGGGTAGGGTTTTAGGGGCGTATTCCCCTTTAATCAAGAACGAATTCAGGGTACCATAAGAACGTGGAATGGTAACATTGTCCCCTGGTACCGTGAAGTCGTACTTCTTTCGAAAACCATTTCCGCCTTCGTTCTAGGTAACGCCTTAAAATCCGTGTTTAGCGCCATCGCTAAAGTGGCGCCGCTAGTATCACATTCAACTTCACTGGCCTTAAGCCTAGGCATTATACGCCAAAGTTTGAGATATCCGTTGTACCAGAAGTTAGATGAGACTAGAAGTGAAGGGCTCTAGGCATGGTAGTAGATCCTGGCACCATGGATTTATAATAGAAGCTTACGCTTCCTGGATATTCCACTGTAGCCTTCAGTAAGGCATTTTGATTTTAAACACATTTATGTCATAAAAATTCGCGTGCGTGGGAACTGGGGGGCTGATGACGTAGAAATTGAGGCAAACCTTTGTCTCTCGGCGCGCGTTCACGCGCACTTTTCTAAAAATTGTTTCGCGCGCGCTATTTAAAGTTAAAACTCAAGCGCGTGAAAAACTTCCACCCCCCCCCCTCTGAATTTGCCTCAAATTCTACGTCACAAACGCGCCTGCCAGGCTAGTACTAGCTCGCGCCAGTTCAGATGAGGAATAAATGTTGTGCGCGTTTTAAGGCGAGTGGAATATCCAGGAAGCGTAAGCTTCTATTATAAATCCATGCTGGCACTAGTGAACAAATTTGAGGATTTTATGCCGCTTCCCACGCGCCTACACTACTGAAAAAAAATTGGTCGAGTTCCAAAAACATTTCCTACCCCCTTCCCCTCAACCTAAAGCCGCGGAACACGGACGCCGATGCTTGAATCTAGTTCGGCCGTCTACCGCCACGAGCGTCTCACGTTTTGGAGGGGAAATTCTGAAACCGCCACCAGAGGGCCAACCGTTGGTGTCTTATCAAGAATATTCACTTTCGCCGAGTGAAGAATTTGGTTAGCTCAGTACTTCTGGTCTCATCTCACTTCTGGTTGTACTGACTTCGCCCAGATAAATCTGGCTCTCAAATAATAAAATCTAAATTCTTTATAACTTCATTATGGACCACTCTTTTTAAATATATCAGTTCATCATTAGCGATTTTAACAGTTTTGTTCTTGACACCGACACCGACACCGACACTCCCTAGGAGCATGCTAGGAGACTCCATTTTCCATATTCCCAAAAATATAGGCCCCTCCCTCATATTATGAAAAGTATGACTTCATGGGGCCAGCATTGCCTTGTTTTCAACCATTGCCGCCTCTATTGTAGATAGAGGCGGCAATGTTTCAACCTTCTTATGGTATCCTGAATTCGTTCTTGCTGTAACTAAGTTAATGATATTGCCATCTATGTAAGTGTTCAAATTAAATATGTTCATTCAATTAAATTAATTTGCAAGTGCTTCCAGCCACACACTCTCGAGGTTAACTACCCGTACATTTAATTTGGGGATTTGGATGTTGGGATTAGATTAGATAAAGTCTAAAAACTTGCTTCTTTAAGCGCGTTAATCCATTCATTTCTTTTAATGCAATGAATTCTAGAACTTCGAAAACAGGTAAAATTTAACCCTTCAGGGGAATTTCAGTAATCATTCCTGTCTTCATTTAAGGACACTGTCATTTTCCCACCAATGTTTTCTTCTAAAATCCGCTAGATGGCGAACGCGGCGCCTCGCTCAGCTGTTGTTAGTTTGTTCACTGCCCAGGGTTCATACAAACCTGGAAAACAGGGAAAACCTGGAAAAATCAGGGAAATAAATAGTTGACAAAAACCTCAGGGAAATTTCGCATTTTAGTAAAATTCAGGGAAATCAGGGAAATTTGCGTCAAACAGGGGCAGAGTAATTAAGCAAAATGATCATAAACATATCCTCCATAGGATTAACATTACACTCAACTTTGGACGCTCATAACTCTGGTTCTATTTGAGATACGGGGATGTCCTTTGAGTATGTTATAGTCAATAGGACCCCCCCCCCTCCTTCGTTAACATTTGCTCCATAGGATACTCCATATACGGGTAAAACCTGGAAAACTCAGGGAAGTATATGGGGAGAAACCTGGAAATCTCAGGGAAAATGGTTTTCCAAAAGTTGTATGAACCCTGACTGCCTCCTTTACTAGGAGGCGGTGGTTTGTTACCCGTTTAGTCTGGTTGCACTGTTGCAGTGAACTAGAATGGTTCACGACTCACGTTAACCATTCTAGTTAACGCGTGAGTGGTTGGAAATAGTCGTTCTAAGTTGCGTTTTAGCGTTCCCTACGCTAATCAAGGCCTGTGCGCGGCGCCGTTTTTATTTTTCGTTTGGCAATTTAATTTAAGTAGCCAAATTCTCTCACCTGAGGCGCTATTAGCTGGACCCGCTTACCACCCCTGAAGGATGCTCCGACCATGAACGAAACAATGAACAATCCAGGACATGCCTTTAACGAAAAAAACCCATCCACTGTGTAAGAAGCAACTACTTTTGCTCCTGTCAAAACAAATTCGCGGTAGCTGAACTACGTCATTTTAGGGACAGAATTAAAGGTCACGTGAGAGGGAGGCTATTTATGGCCGCATACACGAAATAGAGAATGCGGTTTATGTAAACAGGGAGAAATGATGTAAGATGTAAATACCGATTATCTCTATTACCAAAAACGGATTTATGTACTAAGAGCGTCGGATCATAGCTTTAGCCTCTGGTACCATCCTCGCATACTTTATTGAGAAACTTCGACTCCTTATATTTTGACTCCACCCACAAATTCTGTATATAGCGACTTCTAGAGATCAAAAATGTCATTCTTATCTCTATTTTCGTGGTTAAATGTTTTTTTGAAATTGCTATATACAGAATTTGTGGGTGGAGTCAAAATATAAGCAGACGAAGTTTCTCAATAAAGTATGCGAGGATGGGTAGTGAATTTGCTACGTTCAACATTCTTCTTACATAAATCCGTTTTTGATTGTGATAATAAAAGAGTTGTGATATTTAAATAGTGGTGATATTAAAATTTATTGTCAGCCAAAATAGCTGTTGACAAATTTACTACAGCGCTGGTTACAACAAACATCTTATTGATATATGGTAATAAATCCAACGGTAGTCTTTGGTGGAAAATGTTAAACGTTTTTAGTCTCTGGATCGTGCGCTCAACATGTACCCTAGCACACGCAATTTTTGACGTAAGCAGAGCATCTTCTCTAGGGAATTGTTCCCTTTTGATATTTTCTTGACCTTTAGCATTACGTTTAAGAAAAGATGGCCTAATCAGTTTGAGCCCTCTTTCATTACAAAGATCTTCAATAGCGAACCCCTTGTCTACCATTATGGCGTCTGCGTATGGTATGCATCGTTCTAGGACCCCGCATTCTTCAATGATTTGTTTATCTGATGACTTTCCCCCATACGCTTTGCTCACCATGGTGATCACACCGGATGGAGCTACACAAATGCATACTTTTACAGTATTGGTCCCTTTGTAGTGAGAATAAGTCTTGATCTTGCATTTTAAACACTTTGGTTTTTCAACAGATACCTCGGTGCAATCTAATACCACTCTTGTATCAGCGTATTCTTTAAAGCAATGCGGCATAGCTTCCACAATTTCTTCTTTCTCTAGCCATTTAACTGATGACTCCAAGACAGTCGCTAACTCGCATAATGTTTGTTTGAAATAACTAGAAGTTATCTGCTGGCTAAGACCAAAAAGAGCTCCGAGAGCGGAATATGAAATACCAAGTTTAAGTTTCATTAGCGTAAGTAAAATTCCGTCAGCTACAGGTAGTGGACTTTCACTAGGACATTCTTCACTAACAATTTTAACTATTTCATTAAAGAGTTCCATTGACTGAATTCCAGTCAAAGCTACTACAGTTTGTTGTTTCAAAATCCCGCAACTAGCTGGCACTTTACGTTTATGTTCTTCTAATGTGTTCAATATAATTACTTTTTCTAAAGAACTGTTATCAGTGTCACAAATATCAGGCGTGTCACGTAGTCCATTTTCTTCACTTTCTGTTATGTCATCGGGTTGATTATTAACACCAATTTGCTCTACTTGATGATCATGATCCGCAAACAAATGATCTTTCAAATTCTCATCATCATCTGAACTCATTCCCTCGTTTTTAGAAGATTGCGTTGATTCTGTGTCACGTTTATGAATAGGCAGATTCTGGGATGGAATTGCCAAAGGTCTTAGGCGCGGTGGGTATTTGAACTTATCTGTTATTTGAAGAATAGTAGAATTAAAACTACTCCAATTTTTATTACTCCAGCAAGTGTCTTGTGGTCTTACCTCTATGTGCTTGCGGAATTGCTTTATAATCGTCTTTTTTAAAGTGAGAAGAGCAAACAACCATGGTATTACTAGGTTTCTTTCCCATTTTCAAGGTAACTTCCCAAGTCTTGGCTAATTTCGGTAGTTTAGAAGGAAAACGATGAAACCGTATACCTTTCATGGTGCCATTGTTTTTACATCCGTAAACACAGCAATAAGTAACCATTTTTGTAATTTAAAATACAAAAGAGTGTTTACTTAATCATAAATTAGTTTTTTTTTTGTTTTTTTTTCTCCTACGACCACTAGTGCTTGGCCGCGAGGCCTTGAGCACCAGGAAGAGTATGTTGGAGTCGTCTCAGCGGGCACGATCGATGCCCAGCGAGACTAGCGCCGCACAAGTGACGCGGACCGCGGTAACGTGGCCAGCGGTGGTTAACGAGAGGAGGCCGTCAAGGGTGACCGGGCGGGCCAACGAACGGAGAAGGGAGCGGACCGGTTCGGTCGACGAATACGTATGCGGGCAGGCCAACAGGAGGTGGGCAGCGTCAGCCAGAGTCCCGCAAGTGGGACAGAGAGCGTCTGCCACGAGGCCGAAGCGGTGGAGCACCGCCGGAGTGGGGACGCGGTCACAGTGAAGGCGGGCAAGCAGGGTTTCCCCGTGACGACCAAGGCGCATGGGGTGGACCGCACGGCTCCCCGGAGCCGGGCGGCGACCGTAAAGGAGTCGGCCGCCAGGATCCGCGGACCAGGTCGAAGCCCAGGAGCGGTGGGCGGCAGCCCGAAGGACGAGGTTGACTTCCGACGCGGAGTAGGGAAACGAGGCCGTAATTGCCGGAGGCCGGGCGGCGAGAGACTGAAGGGCAAGTCGGTCGGCGCGTTCGTTGCCTGGGATGCCCACATGACCGGGGGTCCACAGGAAGCGGACTGTGCGCCGAGCGCGAGTCAGGAGGCCGATGATGGCGAGGACCAAGGGGTCCAGAGCACGGGAGGTGGCCAGGAGCGCGAGGGCGGACTGGGAGTCCGAACATATGAGGAGAGGGAGGGAGCTGGACCAGAGGCCCAGCTCCACTGCCTGGCAGATGGCGAAGAGCTCGACGCGACAGATACTGTGGCCGGGGCGAACCGTAAACGTGACGGGAGGGAGGGGCGCTGGAGGAAGGACCGCGCCGCCGGACGCGGCGGCTCCAGGGTCGAGCGAGCCGTCCGTGAAGAGGACAAAGTGGTCCGGGGAGAGGGCGCTGAACTGTTCATCGAAGCGGTGCGCGAGTTCGGCCGAGGGATAGGCCGCACGCGGGCGAGGGAGCCAGTTAGCGTGTACAGTGTAGGGTCGTGGCAAGTGGGCAAGGAGCGTGGTCGGATCCGTGTGGCTGCGGAGTTCGTCCAGTAACCACGAGAGGTTGTGAGTGGCGTACAGGAGGCCCGCGGCGCGAAGGACGGGCGGACGGGGGCCAGGAGCCGAGGCCCCCTCGGAGAAGGCGTGGCGGAAAGCCGAAGCGGGCGGAGCGGAGGAGCACCGAGCCAGAAATTGGCCGGCCAGCAGCGATCGCCGGATCGACAGGGGCATCACATTTGCCTCGGAATGCATGGCGGCAATGGCGGTGGAGGGCGGGACCCCGAGGATGATCCGCATGGTCATAAATTAGTTAATGTCTGACTTTACTTTCACTCCCTCAGTCTGAGATTTGCGCCTAATAGTCTACCAAGTCGTCTGCTCTGTTTCCTTAAGATCGCGCCATATTCGACCTCCCTTATCCCTGATTGGACAAACCGAAGCGCTCCCTTTTAATAGCGTTTTCCTTTGGGTCCTCGCGGAGCGCTCCCAAGGAGCAATAAAAATGGTAGTAGTAGTTTCCAGCTTCGTTAAAGACTGTTTTTGAAGAATAGGATCTCCTAGTTTTATTCCTCCATGGGAGCGCTCCGCGAGGACCCAAAGGAAAACGCTATAATTCTTTTGGATGCGAATACCAGGGTGGGAAATAAGGATTTTTTTTTAAACTGGACATTGGGTCAGCGACCCCCATGGTCTGGAATAAATAAACTGGTCCATGACCATTGACCAGGGCGCGTCGTCTGCTAAACTAAAGAAGTGGATGATTAAAATAGTTTAGACTCTGGTTACCCTTTAATTTTCTTAGTGGTCCCGTGGACCACTGACCCTTTCCGATTTAATTTATAACTGGTCCAGGCAATTTTTAAACTGGTCATTTACCCTGTGCCACCGCCTTATTTCCCACGCTGGCGAATACAGAGATACAGACAAAAGTTTGCGTAGCCCTTGAAGGAGAGAGGAATGGAGTGGAAACGCCCATACCTATAGCGTTGCATGTGTACCCCCACCTACGGCACCGTAGTCCTCAGCGGTTAGGTTGGGTCGTACTGGACGAAATTGTAAAGGGCGCTCCCTCTATCTTAAAAATAGAAGCTAGTTCTCATACAAATAAAACGGCGCTACGCGGCAGCACTTAGCAATCGCCTACCGAAGGGTAGGGGCGTGCGCAAAGTACATTGGTAGCAGACTTAGAAATAGCACACGTCCACTGGTCCAAAACCAGTTTATTAATTGCTTGGACTAGTTTTTTAATTCAAAAATAGGGGGTTACTGGTCCTCGGGACCAGTTTATTAATTGCAAATCTATAGGAGAACAAAGGCTGGGACCACTCCAGAGAGCACTTTTTTATTTGGGACACTAGGGGGGTCACTGGTCCCAAGGACTAGTTTAAAAATTATCCTTATTTCTAAGTCTGATTGGTAGAGATACGGTGCCGCAGGTCGCCCATCATCATTTCCAATCCATCTCAACTCCCTTATCCCTGCGTAGCCATCTTGATTTTTTTTTACGACCAATGATCATGGCCCCTGCTGGGTGACTTCTCTCTCTCTCAAACGTCAGTTTTCATCCACTGCATGATTTTCCATGGAGTAGTTTCAGCAGAGTGAAAATGATACTATCCTTGGAAGTGTCTAATATCTTAACTACGCCTACTGTAATAATACTCCATGGTGGAAAATAAGTGGTAGGTAATAATTTTACAACGACATCAGACTCGGGCCAGACATAACTATAATGTAAAAGCAGACGGCGTTCAGATTTGCTACTCGAACAAACTATTACTTTACATTTTAAAACTCTCAAACCTAAAACGTCCGGTTTTCCGGTATTGAAAAGACCTTGCACTCAACGCACCATCGAACTAAAAATATTTTTGCCGCCTTAACCGATTTCAGTCAGTAGCCGCGCCGTTGCTCTTTCCGGCTTAAGCCTATATTTTAGTTTTACTTTTGTTTCTTTGTCATCAATCTAGAAGTAAATTTTGCATCATAGCCGCGAACTGGCGATTAACCGTTTAAAATTCAAAAACGAAAGCATTATATGGTAATGATACATCTAAGATAACTATTTTAAAGTACAAGGAAGTGTTTTATCTGTTAAAGCCATTGTTGAACTAAATTATCATACTCGACCATGTGTGGATTCACATCATTTAATTTGTAACATTAATATTGTAAGTAAATTTTCTATTTCCATTTTTTAGAATTGCATAAACTTACGTGGGGTTTTAATTAAAAATATCATTACCTAACAATAATAAGTGTGACAAGAAAAATGCATTCTATATTTGTTAATTAGTAAGTTGTTAGTTTGGTGATAAGATTTTCGCAGACATAGGTTGGGCTTAAGGATTAACTTACTCTGTTGATATTATCAATTGAAATCAAAGCAATAGACTAGTGGCGGTAGAGAGGTGTAGGCTAGGTATACCTCCCTCTGGGCAAGCTCTTGTAGGTGCCTAAGAGTGTGATGACACAGAAAGGTAGGTTGTTTGCATATTTAGTACTGCCATTACATTATCAGGGTTCATTCAAACTGGAAAACCCTGGGAAATATGTGGGATAAACCTGAAAAACTCTGGGGAATCCAAAGGTTTCTTCATCATTGACAAGTTACTTGGTTTAGTTGCACTTATCTAGCCAAGACTGAACATCAAGGGTAATGCAACCATGAAAGTTAATATTTTCTTTCAATGGATGAATAGAAGTTATAATCCTGTAATGTCACTTGCAACTTTGTCAGTGCATGACATGACTTTCCCAAATGTCATTATGGGGAATCTATTCCGGTTTAGGGGAGCATACTAAAGCATAACCAGGTTTGCCTTAGTACCTGGAAGACATAGAAAGTTTGGGATTTTGAAAATACGTGTGAAATGTTGGATAAAAGTTAGGGAATTTGAAAATTGTCCTAAAAGTTGGGGAATTTTGTCTTGGTTTCACTAATATTCTTTTAGTGGTTCTAGCATGTTTATAATTTCGTCGTACTAAGCCTAGTAGTTTTTAAACTGTTCTACAAACAAATAAAACTGTTCCACGAACAAATAAAACTGTTCTACAAACAAACAACTAAAACTGGAAAATCTATGAGGAAAAATTGTTTGCCATGTTCCGTTTTTGTTTGCTCTCGGTGCTCATCAAACTTCAGATGGGCATCGCACCATGCTAGGGTGAATTCTATAACTGTTTGGTATTCACTAAATCCTCAGCAAGTTTACTTAGATTTATATAGATATAGATATCTTATGACAAAATTACTGTAAAAGTAAAACTAATTCGAGTTTAAATTTCGACCCTTAAAAGACCGAACTCGCTCAGTTCCAATTTGAAATGTGTAGGTCTATGATTTTATACGATCTTCGGAATAAAACATTCTACAATAGACCTTTCCTTTAAAGATATGTCCCTATATAAAAATTAATGATGAAAAGCTCTCAGTTAAGATTAAGTGTATAGGGGCGAGAAGAAAAAGGAAATTCTAAAAGAGGAATTCAGTTATGTTTTCCTACGAAGAACTGTACTGTAGGAGAATGGGACTTGGGACTTCCCCTAAGTTAATATTTCCGTTACGAAAGATAGCTAGCTACCTTATAGGACTAAGTGCGTGACTAGGTTCAATCGATTACCCAGGGTCCTTTAGGAATAAAAGAGAGACTGGGACGATTTAGACACTAGTTAGACATAGTTATATGGACTGAAATGGTTTAGGAACCTCTCTTTTATTAAACAGGGTTGCCACGGGTCAGGGAAAACCTGGAAAAGTCATGGAATTTAAAAATGGGCTGAAAAGTCAGGGAATTTGAAAAATTTCAGCAAAGTCAGGGAATTTGATTTTAGTGTGTAAAATGTCTGAGGATAAGTCTTTATTGAAAGAGTAATGAAAGTTTCTCCAAGTCCTCTCCAGGGATAGATTTAATTTTAGAAGTAGGAATGGAGAATGGTTAGTATTTACTTCAGCCCGACTCATAATCCAGTAAAGAGCACCTCCCTCCAACACGTAAAGAAAAGTTTAAAATTATCTTATTGGCTCACTTAAACTACGTTTTGATGACTTTGCTGAAGGGGACGGCGAAAAATACGTAATTCCTTTTTACCTCTGTCGCTATGACCCGCCTCAGAAGCCTTGGTCTGACGTCACCCATGCTATTTGCCCATAGAACCAAACATGGCCGCCCTCTAACAAAGCTGAGTCTGTGACGTTTTACCTAGCCACTGACGTCACAACTGAGATAGCTCTATATTGTAGCTTACTATTTAAAAATGCTCCGGTGTAATATGGTGAGCTTTGCGAGTGGGCAGCTAGTTGGAAATCTTTAGTTGTTGTCTACTAAATCAGAAAAAAACGGGAAATACTTTTTTCGCAGCAATGGTTCTTTAAAAAAAAATAATTATATTTTAGTGTCCTATATAATCCTATAATTCTGGAAAAACGTCCTATAAAATCCTATATTTTCATAAAAAAATCCTATAATTCCTATAAATATTTTCGAAATTCGGCTAGGGTATTCTACCAGGAGCGAAGGAACGCGGCGTTGACCCTGGCCCGCCATTTTAAAATATGGCCGAGGTGATATAGAGTGCTGTTAATATGAATATCTCCAAGTCATTTAACCAGGGGTCTTTATCATCCTGTCTTTAAATCCTACTGTAGCTCCATCTTCCGTTCAAACATAGCCCACTCGATCACGCGCGTCACGACGCAAGCTGCTCGCGCTAGCAGCGCAGCGTCCGGGAGCGTGGATCGAGTGGGCTATGGTTCAAACTAACCCTAAATCAAAACACACCGTCGTCATTATAGTTACCCATTTTTTGTCGCTGGGACTAGAATGAATTAATTTTGAGCAGATTTTGTTCGGTAAGTGCTTGTCGTATGAGCGTTAAAAACATCCTGAGCTTCGCTATTTTAGTGTTACAAATGTGATTAGTTATCATTATAGTAAAACTGAAGTATTGTCCGAGGAATGGCTTAACAAGCTAAGCCTTAGTTTATGATAAAATCGGTAACATCACGGATGTGTATTGTAGAAGTAGTAGAGACTAGGCCTCTAGGGCCTAGACATAAGCGTACTAGTGCTCCACGCACAATTTTCGCGCATACCGAGCCAATGTAAACAATCTCTGACGTCACGTGTTTTAAAGAAGGCGTCCGTTTTCTTCTTTCCCGGCTTAATTCTTTGAATATTTTCCATATTATAATTAATATAAATAGAAATAATAGTAAAAATAAAAATTTAAATAAGATTTGCAAACCGTTGAGAAAGGCCGTCACTCGGAAGTCGATACACAAAAGACCGAGGCTTAACCCTCCTGAACGTTCGTAGCTCGCGGCCATCTTTATTGTTTACATTGGCTCGCCTAGGTTTGGAGGGAGGGTCAAAATTCATACCCCCTTTTTATGGGCAAATAAGGTCTAGCTTTTTTTAGTAGAGGGGAAGCTACGAGTCTCTACTCCTTCTACAATACAGCTCCGTGGTAACATGCAAGGCGGCCGATATTCTGATTTTTTTTTTTTTTGACAAAAATACGTCATGTTATTCAAAAGCAAGGCTGTTGCCACTTGCCAGCGTTCTATATGTAGCGAACCAGTATAGCCTATTCTATTAATTGCTACAGAGAAGTAAACCCCACAGGAAGGAAGGCCAATAATTCATGGAATGTTTTCTAGGCCTACCAAGTGTTTAGAAAATCGGTTGTTAGCTCAGACTTGTTTTGGAAGGAACGTTTCTTTGGCCGCCATTTTTCAAGATGGCCGTGGAGTTGAAAAAATCTTTCTTAGTGTGTATAGACACGTACGCGAGTAAACCGTAGAGGTTAGCCGGAAACCACCTTAAGACATCAAAGGCTCGTTGTTTCTTACTTGATTTTAAGGAAATCATTTAGAGAGCTGCAAAATGAAAATATTAACCTCCAACTCCTTCCAACTCCAAGGCAATACACAACAATGACTCCAATTCCTCCCAATGCCATAATCAAAAGTTTCAACTCCGCAGAACTCCGCCAAGCGAAATGTAAAACTCCTCCCAACTCCTTCCATGAAAAATAAAATTTCTTAAACTCCTCCCAACTCCTTTCATGAAAATCAAATCAAACTCCTTCCATGAAAATTAAAATTTCTTAAACTCCTTCTAACTTCGTCCATTAAAACCTTTTTAGTTTCTAGTCTTTGGAAGATTTCTTTTCTCTTTAGAATTGGAAAAATAGAAAGTTCAAGTAAAACGTGTAGCTCATTAGTTTTCTTTCAAATTTGGCCTGAGATTGATATCACGAGTGCTTATAAATTATCATTTTCAAATAAGGAATAATATTAACTCATAAAATTCTTCTAGACATTAAAACATAAGATTTGGGGGAAAAAGGCGCTACGCGTTGTCATTGAGTCATATTTTACGCTTAGTTTCCTAAATTAGCTATTTAATTAAAATCTGACTGATTCGCTTCGCAAATGCTATTTTGAAGGACAAGGCCACGAACTTCACGAATCAAGAATTACTAACACTAGAGTCCATTCTGAGATTAGCTGTGCCTGCCAATATGCCTACTGCCTTACTTTAATATGCCTCAAAGCTAGAAAGGAGACACTTATCAATGGGTTTAAGAGAAAAGGAAAGCGCCTGCGGCCCCATTGTGTGAGAGACTCACTGAGCGGACGTGTCATGTGGGGTTACGGGTCAAAAAAGAATTAACCAGACTTAAGTTTTCCAACTCCGTAGATTTACATGTTTTAAGATAATTTTCCATTGCCTCCCAACTCCGTAATTATAATTATCATTATTCCCATTGCCTCCCAACTCCGCACACGAAAACTTCCACTGCCATCCAACTCCAATTTTATCTCAGAAAAACATTTCCAACTCCTGGAGTTCCCATCGCTTAAACGCGGAACCCAGCGGGTTTCGGAGTTCTTCCACGGAGTTGCAGGTCTCTAAAATCATTACTGACATTTTGTACGAGCCTTTTTCGTATTGGAATCTTAATCGTTTTGATTAGATTGTTAAATTTAATGCACTTTATTTTTCTAAACATGTTTTCATCGAATTTTGTTCTCAAGAATTTTTTTTAAAAAAAACTGCCCTGTTTTAAATCAAGTAATTTAGAATTGGATGCAGTTGTAGTTAAATACTTCTGTAAAGATTGTTTAGTGATTAATTACACTGAGCTCAGTAGGTTACTCTTATTTTGGGGGTTTTTACCAATTTTGTGTAACCCATTTTTTTGTCACGACAAAGTTCATACTTCCACTTTCCGAATTGAAATTGTAGTCGTTGCGTCCTTTTATTCTTTATTGATCAACTGAGAGAAAAAATGAATAAAAGATTATTATCTGGGGAAGTATCTAAAACTGAGTAGTCGTAACTTAAGTTTTGCCGTTTGTATCAAAATTGAGTCAATACAAGGGTAAAATTAAAGAATTCATGTTTTATTTTGCTATGTCTACATGAATTCATGTCTTATGATCCTATGGCTGCAGGAATTCATGATTTTTTTTTGGGGGGGGGGTTGCGTTTTTTCGCTATGGCTGCATTAAGTCATGGTTTTCTGTTTCGTTTCGAATACAAACAATTAATAATAGCCATTAGTTCTTATATGGTTTTTAGGTAAGGCTCATTTGAAATAGAGCTTGAAGCCCCAACGTGTAAATTACGGATTCTGAATTGCCAAGAAATTCAGTGAAGATTATTACTCGCTTTTGAGAATCCTCAAGCGTCGACCTATCCATACGAAAGTCGTACTGAATAATTCAAAATGGAGCTGGCCAAACTGCCTATGATTTCTTTGCAACGTCAAGCCCTGACTAGTTTCGCCTCGTCAGTTTGGGTTAAGGCAAATAAACTATCCTTACGATCTTTTCTGGATAAACTTAAGTTCTACCGCGCCTTTCTGAATACCTTTAACTTCAACCGCTACTCTCTGGAGGCCAAGCCATTGAACGACCAGGCAATTGTCGAGCTAAAGCGCTCCAACGTACCAACACTATTTAAAGAAATGACCATGATGATATTGACTGATGTAGGACAAGAAATAATTAAGTGGCTTAAAGAAATTAAAGACCACGTCAACGACACCACCTTGGAGCACCAAGTCTCCAATTTGAGTTGGACGGTTGAAGGCCCATTGAACAAACCCAAGATGACCAGATTACTACTAGAGAATGAAACTGACCTCGATTTGTCATTCAGTTTTAATATGGCATGCAATTACTGTTTGGATGATAAAGTTCGGGAACTATGGCCACGAAACAGAGAAGAACGGCAGTTAAACGATTTCGATGCTGAAGATTTGATGGTAAAATACTGGATTTATAAACTAGACGGACACTTGCTGAACATACCAAATAACCATCTAGACCAAAGGTTAGATCTAACTAGAAGGTCTATTGATATAAAATGTTTCCTTAGGGTTGTTTTTAGTCGTTATACTAGTATTGAAACAGTCAAATTTGTATTTAATAGTTTGAGTGATGAAAAGAAATTGAGGCTTTGAATAGTTTCAAATTATCGTCTCGATTCAATTATTGGCTCTGCGACGAATCGGTGTTTGCTTATATGTTAAGTCATTTCAATGTTACGGAAATGTGCGATGTCATATCTAGGTACGATATTACAATGTTAATGTCACATTTAAATTACTTTGCATGGCCAAATACCGAGTTTCAAAAGGCATTTGACCAGTACATAGGCAAGATGAAAGGCACAAAAAATACAAATGGCAATGATTTGTTAGAGCTAGCTGATGGATCCTTGGGGTATTTCAGACGTTACAACCAAAAGATTTCGTTCAGATATTATTGGAACAGATTCTCAAAAAAAGGGTTAAATAAAGCTTTTAAGGATTCTCTTTCATTGTTGCCTTGCATCTTTTCTCAACTGTGTCTTAACGAAAACGATGTATCTATTAAAATGGTAATTGATAGCATTGGAGCCAAGGGTTACCCCAAGGACCTTCGTCATCGTTATGAAATTATCCAAACGTTGGCTAAATACGACTCGAATCTTTTGAAATATTACCTCGCTCGTACCCTTTACAGGAAGAATGTAGCCGAAAACATCATTAAGGAATCAGTGTATTATCATTGCTTAGTTGATTTTAAGGATATAATTGCTGAGATTTTGATTAAGATTTTTCCGCATTGGAATCTCAATCGCATTAATTAGATTGTATAACTGTTACAATCAGTATAAAATTACTCCAAATTTATGTTTTACAAAGTATTTTCCCTAATTAATGCACTTTGGTTTTGGTTTTTTAAACACGTTTTCATAGAATTTTATTCTCGAGAATTTTCTTTCAAAAACTGTTCAGTTTTAAATAAATAATTTTAATTGGAATCGCATGCAGTTGTTGTTAAATACTTACATAAAGACTTTTTAAGGATTAATTACACTGTGTTAGATTACTCTTTTTTTTCAAATATTTCCCAATTTAATGTTTACTTTTTGGTCACAATAAACTATTTCCCATCTAATTTCATACGCAAGAATTTCAATTATTTAGAGTACTTTAGGATTGTAATTGTAGTTGTTACATTCTTTCAATCATTTTATTCTGTACTCTTTAAAGGGTATGGGAATTTACAATTTCATATCATATTTTACCACGAAAGTGGTATTATATTACACTTTCAAGTCTCTACTTTCAAAATATAAAGTTTTTAATATAATTGAACCAAAGTTTCTATTTTTAAAATCCATTGGAAAATCACGAAAACTCAGTTTCGATATATAAATCATTTTGTCTTGCCCAGCTTGTTCGGTTGGGTTATGACATCACACGGGGAAACCTATATGAGCGAGCGCGAGCGCGAGCTATAGGCGCCTCGAGCTCTGTCCATGCTTTGATAGCGGAGAGAGTGGCACCATCTCGCGTGTGTGACGTCAAAAACAAGAAAACGTTGTAGCCTTTCTTAAAAACTTTTAAAAGTGGATTTTAAATAATTTCATATGAAGCATTTTCAAATGCATATTGCCAAATAACTAGAAATCGGAGAATTAAAAGCTTGATATTTTTGAATTCACAGTAATTAATTCTATCTTTTGCTATATAAATCAGGGTTTTTTCAAACGAAGCTTCTCATACCCTTTAAAATCAGAAAAACCTATAAAAGATTGCAATCTTCGAAAGATGACGCGTTTTTATTTTAAACTGAGTTAAATTGAGTTTGACGTTAGTATCAAAATGAATTGAGTCAAAACTTAAGGATAAATAAAAGAATTCGTGTTATATTTTGCTAAGGCTACATGAATTCATGTTTTATTTTGCTAAGGCTACATGAATTCATGTTTTATGTTGCTATGGCTGCAGGAATTTATGAGTTTTTTTCTTTATTTTTCGTTTCGCATGTAAACAATTAGTAATTGCCTGTAGTTCTTATATGGTGTGTCTATAGTTCTTATATGCTTTGCCTATAGTTCTTATATGTTTAGCTTATAGTTCTTATATGGTTTTTAGGTAAGGCTCATTTGAAAAACATCGAGAAGCCCCAACGTATAAATTACGGATTCTGAATAGCCAAGAAATTCAGTGAAGTTTATTACTCGCTTTTGCATGAGAATCCCTAAACGTCGACGTATCCAGCATTTTCCCATACGAAAGTCGTACTGAATAGTTCAAAATGCAGCTGTCCAAAATGCCTATGATTTCGTTGCAACGTCGAGCCCTGACTAATTTCGCCTCGTCAGTTTGGGTTAAGGCAAATAAACAATCCTTACGATCCGCTCTGGAGGCTAAGTCATTGAACGACCAAGCAATTGCCATGCTAAAGAACTTCATCATACCAACTCTTTTTAAAGAAATGACCATGATGATATTGACTGATGTAGGACATGAAGTAATTATGTGGCTTAAAGAAATTAAAGACGACGTCAACGACACCATCCTGGAAAAGCAACTTTCCAATTTGAGTTGGACGGTTGATGGCCAATTGAACAAACTCAAGATGACCAGATTACTACTAGAGAATGAAACTGACCTCGATTTGTCATTCTGTTTTAAAATGGCATGCACTTACTGTTTTGAGTATGAAGTTAGGGAACTGTGGTCACGAATCAGTGAAGAATGGCTGTTAAACGATTTGTACGTTTTAAATCATGAAAATTTGATGGTAAGATACTGGATTTTAAAACTAGAAAGACATTTGCTGGACAAAGCAGTTTCCCTTCGAGGATACACTTCTTTGTTTTGCCTTAACGAAAGTTCTTTTTACCTCTCCGTGTGACGTAGTCCAGGAGAGGTTCTGTAACGGCCGTGTCTGTGTGTCTGTCTGTGTGTCTGTCTGTGTGTCTGTCTGTGTGTCTGTCTGTGTGTCTGTGTGTCTGTCTGTTGTTACACCCACGTGACCGCGTTCGCAGTTTGCGTATCGGAGCAAACGTGTTCGCCATTTCCGAACTGCTTTCACAGTCACGGAAATGGCTCCTCTACTTGAGTTCTCATACCACCATCTTCTGGTCTTTGTCCATTCCACTTGGACACTAGTCTGTTCTTACTGGCTTCTAATCACCACCATCTTCTTGGTCTTCGTCCATTCGACTTGGGCACCAGTCTGTACATACTGGCTTCTAATCACCACCATCTTCTGTTCTTTGTCAATCCCACATTGACACCAGTCTGCACTTACACTGGCTACTAACACCACCATCCACTGGTCTTCCGTCTATTCCACATAGACACCAATCTGTATCATTGGCTTCTAACACCACAATCCACTGGTCTTCCGTCTATTCCACATAGACACCAATCTGTATCATTGGCTTCTACTCCATTATCATCGTTTGGTTTTAGGATATACGCGGCGATCAGCTAGGGTTACGAGAAACGTCTAGCCTCCCTAAGGTGGGATCGCCACCAAAGGTTTTCGCAATTGCGCTTTTTCCTTACTATTATAATGGAAACGAATAGTATATATACCCCAAAATCTGAAGGAAGCGGGCAGGAGGGGTACTTTTCACTTTAAACTTCAATATTAGCAAAGTATGAGATAATAATAGGTATAACTTTATTTTAAACGATGTAACTATTATTAATGTTAATTATTGAAGATTAAAATAATTAAAAATAATTATATTTATTTAAATATTAAAGATAAACCTCTCGTGCAAAGAGAGAGAGATTAAATCATTGCCTCCAATATCTACCAAGGCCCGTGAATGCGATATATTTCCTTCATTGCCTCCTATATTTATCAAGGCCCGTGCATTGCGATATATTTTTCAAAACAACAACCAAAATGGGAAGCTCCTCTCAGAAACATAATAATTTCTTTTCTCTGTATATGAATTGAAAATATGGATAATATTGCGCTCCTTCTTTAATGGTATGAATCCTTGCCTGTCTATTAATATTTTACGTAGGAGTAATACGTTCGTTTTGTTTTGATGTGTAAAGTCATCCTACAGAACTATAATATTCCCTTTATCCATAATATAAAGTGAATATGTGGAAATATTTTTCGTAATTATGATGCATTTTGTAGTTTTGTAGCTTTAAAGCTCTGTTTCATTTAGATATTCCAAGGATAGTTTTTAATATTATTATTTGAAATGGCTGTTTATATATTACTTGAGCTATACCACATCTGTATATAGAATAATCCTTGATCTAATGATTTCGTGAAGAAGGCTAAGGTCTGGACTCTGTCGGGTAAATCAAGTATTATCCGCTATAGGCGTAGTGAACCAAAGAGTAAATAATTGAGACCTGAGGTGTAGTAAACTTTGGGTTTTGATGTTCGTGTCTGTAATGAAGGACATTAACGGTTCAGAGTGAGCCGAAAGTTAAATACACGTTTAAATAATCAGGTTTAAATTTTATAATAGAAGAAAGCATCATGGTAGAAATTAGATCACAAAGAAAGGGCTAATCGTAATCGGGTTATAGCTTTGAAGTTTTATTCTTGTTATGGAGCGCATTGACTTCTTGACACGGAGAGGTAATATTTTGGTTTTCCCAACTTGTGATGTAAAATATTTCCGTAGTGTTATTTTGGAACGTTGTAATATTGAAGCAGTGAAATTTCTATTTAATAGTTTAAGTGATGTAGACAAAATTGAGGCCTTGAATGTTTTCAAATCATTTCGTGTAAAACATTATTTGCTCTGCGACGAATCGGTTTTTGCTTATTTGTTAAGTCAATTAAATTTTATGGAAATGTGCGAGATCATGCCTAGGTGCCTTATCCTAATGTTAGTGACAAATTTCAATTACTTTGTTTGGCCAAATACCGAGTTTGTAAAGGCATTTGAGCAGTACGCGAGCGAGGTGAAATGCAATGATTTGTTAGAGCTAGCCGATGGATCCTTGGGGTTTTTCAGGCGTTACAACTCAAAGATTTTGTTCAGATATTATTGGACCAGACTCACTAAAAAAGCGTTAAAAAAATGTATTAACTTTTATCCTTCATTGTTGCCTTGCATTTTTGCTAATCTGTGTGGCGTCGAAGATGATGTATCCATTAAAATGGTAATTGATAGCGTTGGAGCCCATGGTTACCCCATGGACACTTTTACTCGTTGTGAAATTATCCAAACGTTAGCTAAATACGACTCGAATCTTCTGAAATATTACCTCGCTCGTTCCGTTTGCAAGAAGAGTCTAGCCAAAGAACTCATTATTGTATCACAGTTTATTCATTATATAGTTCCTTTTAAGGGTATGATTGCTGATATTTTGATTGAGGTTTTTCCGCATTGGAATCTCTGTCGCTTTGATTAGATTAACTGTTACAATCAGTTTAAAGTTATTTCAAGTTTTGTGTTTTGCAAAGTATTTTCTCAAATTAATGCACTTTGGTTTTGGTTTTCTAAACACGTTTTCTTCGAATTTCTTCTCAAAAACTGCTCAGTTTTAAATAAGTAATTTAAAATTGCATGGAGTTATAGTTAAATACTTATGTAAAGATTGTTTAGTGACTAATTACACTGGGTAAGATTACTCATATTTTCAAGTCTTTGTTCAAGGTTTTTATACCAATTAAATGTATACTTTTTGGTCACATTAAAGTTCCCAACTAATTTCGTATGCGAGAATTTTATTATTTAGAGTACTTTCGAATATCAATCGTAATTGTTACATCCTTTCAGTAATTTTATTCTGTATTCTTTAAAGACGAAAAAGTAAAAGATTGCAATTGTCGAAAGATGATGCGTTCTGTATTGAGTTTGCCGATAGTATCAAAATTAATTGACTGAGACTACATGAATTCATGTTTTATGTTTCTGTGGCTGCAGGAATGGTTTTTTGTTTGTTTTTCGTTTCGCATGTAAACAGTAATTGCCCATAGTTCTTATATGGTTTAGCCTATAGTCTTATATGGTTTGCCTATAGTTCTTATATGGTTTGCCTATAGTTCTTATATGGTTTAGCCTATAGTTCTTATATGGTTTAGCCTATAGTTCTTAAATGGTTTAGCTTATAGCTCTAATATGGTTTAGCCTATAGTTCTTAAATGGTTTAGCCTATAGTTCTTTAATGATTTAGCCTATAGTTCTTTAATGGTTTAGCTGATAGTTCTTTAATGGTTTAGCCGATAGTTCTTTAATGGTTTAGCCGATAGTTCTTTAATGGTTTAGCCGATAGTTCTTTAATGGTTTAGCCTATAGTTCTAATATGGTTTAGCCTATAGTTCTAATATGGTTTAGCCTATAGTTCTAATATGGTTTAGCCTATAGTTCTAATATGGTTTAGCCTATAGTTCTAATATGGTTTAGCCTATAGTTCTAATATGGTTTAGCCTATAGTTCTAATATGGTTTAGCCTATAGTTCTAATATGGTTTAGCCTATAGTTCTTTAATGGGTTAGCCTATAGTTCTTTAATGGTTTAGCCTATAGTTCTTTAATGGTTTAGCCTATAGTTCTTAAATGGTTTAGCCTATAGTTCTTAAATGGTTTAGCCTATAGTTCTTAAATGGTTTAGCCTATAGTAATTTAATGGTTTAGCCTATAGTTCTTATATGGTTTTTAGGTAAGGCGCATTTGAAAAACATCGAGAAGCCCCAACGTATAAATTACGGGTTCTGAATAGCCAAGAAATTCAGTGAAGATTATTACTCGCTTTTGAGAATCCTCAAGCGTCGACCTATCCAGCATTTCTCCATACGAAAAACATCCATTTATTGAAAGCTGTACTAAATGATTAAAAATGGAGCTGGCCCAACTGCCAATGATTTCGTTGCAACGTCAAGCCCTGACTAATTTCGCCTCGTCAGTCTGGGTTAAAGCAAATAAACAATCCTTACGATTTTCTCTAGATAACCTTAAGTTCAACCACAACTCAATGAACGACAGTGCAATTTCCGAGCTGAAACGCTCCAACGTACCAGCCGTTTTTAAAGAAATGACCATGATGATATTGACCGATGTAGGACGTGAAATAATTAAGTGGCTTTACGAAATTAAAGACCACGTCGACGACACCACATTGGAGAACCAACTCGCCAATTTGAGTTGGACCATTGAAGACCCATTGAATCGACCCAAGATGGTCAGATTACTGCTAGAGAATCAAACTGGCCTTGATTTGTCATTCAGTTTTAAAATGGCATGCACTTACTGTTTGGAGGATAAAGTTAGGGAACTGTGGCCAAGAATCAGAGAAGAACAGCAGCTGAAGAATTTCGGTGTTGATAATTTGATGGTAAAATACTGGATTTATAAACTAGACGGACACTTGCTGGACATATCAGTCCCCTTACTAGACTGAATTTAAAAGTGATGACACGTCTTTTGATGTCAAGTTTTTTCTTAGGGTTATCATTGCCTCTGAACTTTTTTTTTCTCTGCGACGAATCGGTGCTTGCTTTTTTATTCAGTCATTTCAATGTTTTGGAAATGTGTGATGTAATATCTAGATGCGATATTCCAACGTTATTCACGAATATTTGTTACTTTGCATGGCCAAATACTCAGTTCGTAAAGGCATTTGACCAGCTCATAGGCAAGATGAAAGGCACAGTGGATGCCACAAATGGCAATGATTTGTTAAAGCTAGCTGATGGATCTTTCGGGTTTGTCAGACGTTACAACAATATGATTTTGTTTAGATATTGTTGGACCAGATTCCCAAGAGAAGCGTTAAATGAAGCTATGCATGATCGTAGTTCAATGGGGTGGCGCGGAATCTTTGTTCAACTGATTAGCAATAATGACGATGTATCAATTAAAATGGTTATTGATAGCATTGAACCCCGGGGTTACGCCGAATACTTGTTATCTTTTGATGGTATTTTCATTATCTCACGATTGGCTAATTACGACCCGAATCTTTTGAAACTTTACTTCGCCCAAACTGTTGTCAGTAAGAATTTAGCCAAATAAGTCCTTAAGAAATCAAAGGTTTTTTCTTAAACCACTTTAAAAAAATCATTGCTGACATTTTAATTCAGCTTTTTCCGCATTGGAATCTCAATTGCTTTGATTAGCTTCTTAAACTTATATATTGTGTATACAACGATGTGCGTTTTTTTTTCAAAGTTTTTTATTTTTTTCCAATTTACGGTTTATCTCACTTTATTTTTCTAAACATGTTTTCACCGAATTTTGCTCTCAAGAATTGTCTTTCAAAAGCTGCTCAGTTTTAAATATTAATTTAATATTGCATGCAGTTATAGTTAAATCCTTATATATAGGGATTAATTATTTTGGTTAGATTACTTTTATTGTCGGGTTTTGGTAAAAGGTTTTTACCAATTTAATGAATCCTTTCTTGTAACAACAAACTTCCCAATTAATTTCTTATCCTAGATACAAAATCTACGCAATTTTAAATAAGTACTTTAGAATTGCAATTGTGGTTGTTACATTCTTTCAGTAATTTTAATCTGTATTTTTTTTAAGGAAAAATAAAAGTTTGTATCTTCGAAAATCGAATCGTTTGTATTTTAAACTAAAAGTAGGCTTAGTCGTAACTTGAGTTTTGTCGTAAATATCGAAATGAAATGAGTCAATACAAGGATAATATGAATGAATTCAAGTTTTATTTTGTTATGGCTACATGAATTCATGATGTTGTGCTTTTGCGTTAAAACAATTCATATTAGCAAAAATAATATTTCGTATTGTAAGAAATTTTATATTTCTTTGATATTTGCTTAAAACTCTTACGCATTTTTTATGGTTTTTAGGTTGAAATCGTTTAGTTCTGTTGAAAGTCGTACTGAATAACTCAAAAATGGATCTGGCCAAACTACCTATGATTTCTTTGCAACGTCAAGCCCTGACTAATTTCGCCTCGTCAGTATGGGTTAAGGCAAATAAACCACTACCTCCTATATAAGAATTCTTATTAGGAGGTAGTGAATAAACAATCCTTACGATCCGCTCTGGAGGCTAAGCCATTGAAGGACTGTGCAATTGCCGAGCTGAAGCGTTCCAACATACCAACACTTTTTAAAGAAATGACCATGATGATATTGACTGATGTAGGACATGAAATAATTATGTGGCTTAACGAAATTAAAGACGACGTCAACGACACCATCCTGGAAAAGCAACTATCCAATTTGAATTGAACGGTTGAAGGCCTTTTGAATCGACAAGAGATGACCAGAGAATCAAACTGACCTCGATTTGTCATTCAGTTTTAAAATGGCATGCACTTACTGTTTTGAGGATGAAGTTAGGGAAAAATGGTTGTTAAACGATTTTTCTACGTTTTCAATCATAACGGAAAAAATTCAAATTCAATTATGAGACAACTGAAGCTAAAATTATCCTGAGCGAGCGAAGCGATTTTTTGGTCTGACCAAATGAGATTTTGCTAATTAAAACGTCACACAGCTGGGATTATAAATAATTACACCAAAATACCGAAAAATAAGACTTTATAGAAATTATAGGATACTTTCTAAAATTTGGGATTTTATGTGAATTATAGGACTTCTGGGGCCTTGCTCTTAGTACGTTTTTAATAGCTTCAATATAGAGAAACTTCTTTCTGCTGAAGTGTAATGGCAGGCACAACTAGAAGGAGACGAATTGAGTTGCAAACAGAAAAAGACTGGGTTTCGTCGTCCAACTTTCCTGCTGCCCTTGCCTTTAAAAACATGTTTTCTCCGAGTCCGCTTGATTTTTACAGTAGGCCATTTCGGTATTCATCTCAGCGCCTCAAATTTGTGAAACTGTCATTGATTAGCTGAATAAGCCTTTTTATGCCTTACAAAAGACGGGCTCTTAGCTCCTCCACTAGGACGGGAAATGGCACCGCGCGTAATACCGAAATGGTCTATTCACCTCTTTTTTACTTCAGTGTAATTTTGGCGCCCTTTCTGACCTATTTAGGCGCCCTAGTAAAATTTTAGGGGGTACAATGTACCCTTGTACCCCCCCGTTCCTACGCCACTGATTTTCGTGGTTTAATTTTTTTTCCAAATTGCTATATACAGAATTTGTGGGTGGAGTCAAAATATAAGGAGACGAAGTTTCTCAATAAAGTATGCGAGGATGGGTAGTGAATTTGCTACGTTCAACGTTCTTCTTACAAATCAGTTTTTGATTGTGATAATAAAAGAGTTGTGATATTCAAATAGTGGTGATATTAAAATTTATTGTCAGCCAAAATAGCTGTTGACAAATTTACTACAGCGCTGGTTACAACAAACATCTTATTGATATATGGTAATAAATCCCACGGTAGTCTTTGGTGGAAAATGTTAAACGTTTTTAGTCTCTGGATTGTGCGCTCAACATGTACCCTAGCACACTCAGTTTTTGACGTAAGCAAAGCATCTTCTCTATGAAATTGTTCCCTTTCGATATTTTTTTGACCTTTAGCTTTACGTTTAAGAAAAGGTGGCCTAATTAGTTTGAGCCCTCTTTCATTACAAAGATCTTCAATAGCGAACCGCTTGTCTACCATTATGGCATCTGCGTATGGTATGCATCGTTCTAGGACCCCGCATTCTTCAGTGATTTGTTTATCCGATGACTTTCCCCCATAGGCTTTGCTCACCATGGTGATCACACCGGATGGAGCTACACAAATGCATACTTTTACAGTATTGGTCCCTTTGTAGTGAGAATAAGTCTTGATCTTGCATTTTAAACACTTGGGTTTTTCAACAGATACCTCGGTGCAATCTAATACCACTCTTGTATCAGCGTATTCTTTAAAGCAATGCGGCATAGCTTCCACAATTTCTTCTTTCTCTAGCCATTTAACTGATGACTCCAAGACAGTCGCTAACTCGCATAATGTTTGTTTGAAATAACTAGAAGTTATCTGCTGGCTAAGACCAAAAAGAGCTCCGAGAGCGGAATATGAAATACCAAGTTTAAGTTTCATTAGCGTAAGTAAAATTCCGTCAGCTACAGGTAGTGGACTTTCACTAGGACATTCTTCACTAACAATTTTAACTATTTCATTAAAGAGTTCCATTGACTGAATTCCAGTCAAAGCTACTACAGTTTGTTGTTTCAAAATCCCGCAACTAGCTGGCACTTTACGTTTATGTTCTTCTAATGTGTTCAATATAATTACTTTTTCTAAAGAACTGTTATCAGTGTCACAAATATCAGGCGTGTCACGTAGTCCATTTTCTTCACTTTCTGTTATGTCATCGGGTTGATTATTAACACCAATTTGCTCTACTTGATGATCATGATCCGCAAACAAATGATCTTTCAAATTCTCATCATCATCTGAACTCATTCCCTCGTTTTTAGAAGATTGCGTTGATTCTGTGTCACGTTTATGAATAGGCAGATTCTGGGATGGAATTGCCAAAGGTCTTAGGCGCGGTGGGTATTTGAACTGATCTGTTATTTAAAGAATAGAGTAATGTCAGTTCTACGTAAGTGTCATCCCCCCCACCAGGCGCGTACAGTATCCCCTCTTACAAAAGCGCGCCTAGAGGGAGGGATACACAGTCTACTCCCCCCTCTACCGACATTACTCTATAGTAGAATTAAAACTACTACAATTTTTATTACTCCAGCAAGTGTCTTGTGGTCTTACCTCTATGTTCTTGAGGAATTGCTTTATAATCGTCTTTTTTAAAGTGAGAAGAGCAAACAACCATGGTATTACTAGGTTTCTTTCCCAATTTTCAAGGTAACTTCCCAAGCCTTGGCTAATTGCGGTAGTTTTGAAGGAAAACGATGAAACCGTATACCTTTCATGGTGCCATTGTTTTTACACCCGTAAAGAAACCATTTTTGTAATTTAAAACACAAGTAAAAGAGTGTTTACTTAATAATAAATTAGTTAATGTCTAACTTTACTTTCACTCCCTGAGATTTGCGCCTAATAGTCTACCAAGTCGTCTGCTCTGTTTCCTTAATAGCGTTTTCCTTTGGGTCCTCACGGAGCGCTCCCAAGGAGCAATAAAAATGGTAGTAGTAGTTTCCAGCTTCGTTGAAGACTGTTTTTGAAGAATAGGATCTCCTAGTTTTATTCCTCCATGGGAGCGCTCCGCGAGGACCCAAAGGAAAACGCTCTAAGATCGCGCCATATTGGACCTCCCTTATCCCTGATTGGACCATTGGAAAAACCGAAGCGCTCCCTTATAATTCTTTTGGAAGCGAATACCAGGGTGGGAAATAAGGATTTTTTTAAACTGGACACTGGGCCAGCGACCCCCTGGTCTGGAATAAATAAACTGGTCCATGACCATTGACCAGGGCGCGTCGTCTGCTAAACTTAAAAAGTGTATGATTAAAATAGTTGAGAAAATGTCCGGACTCTGGTTACCCTTGAATTTTCTTAGTGGTCCCGTGGAACACTGACCCCCTCCGATTTAATTTTAAACTGGTCCAGGAAATTTTTAAACTGGTCATTTGCCCCGTGCCACCGCCTTATTTCCCACGCTGGCGAATACAGAGTGCGTAGCCATCTTGATTTTTTTTACGACCAATGATCATGGCCCCTGCTGGGTGATTTCTCTCTCTCTCTCGGAACGTCAGTTTTCATTAACTGCATGATTTTCCATGGAGTAGTTTCAGCAGAGTGAAAATGATACTATCCTTGGAAGTGTCTAATATCTTAACTACGCCTACTGTAATAATACTCCATGGTGGAAAATAAGTGGTAGGTAATAATTTTACAACGACATCAGACTCGGGCCAGACATAACTATAATGTAAAAGCAGACGGCGTTCAGATCAGCGTGGGAAATAAGGCGGTGGCACAGGGCAAATGACCAGTTTAAAAAATGCCTGGACCAGTTTAAAAATTAAATCGGAGGGGGGTCAGTGGTCCACGGGACCACTAAGAAAATTCAAGGGTAACCAGAGTTCAGACATTATCTCAACTATTTTAATTACCCACTTCTTTAGTTTAGCAGACGACGCGCCCTGGTCAATGGTCATGGACCAGTTTATTTATTCCAGGCCAGGGGGGTCGCTGGCCCAATGTCCAGTTTTAAAAAAATCCTTATTTCCCACCCTGGTTCAGATTTGCTACTCGAACAAACTATTACTTTACATTTTAAAACTCTCAAACCTAAAACGTCCGGTTTTCCGGTATTGAAAAGACCTTGCACTCAACGCACCATCGAACTAAAAATATTTTTGCCGCCTTAACCGATTTCAGTCTCAGTAGCAGGCTGGGAAATAAGGATATTTTTTAAACTAGTCCTTTGGACCAGTGACCCCCTAGTGTCTGAAATCATTTACTGGTCTCCGGACTGGTCCCAGCCTTTGCTCTCCAATAGATTTGCAATTAATAAACTGGTCCCGAGGACCAGTAACCCCCACTTCTTGAATTAAAAAACTAGTCCAAGCAATAAATAAACTGGTTTTGGACCAGAGGAAGTGTGCTATTTCCCAGCCTGCTCAGTAGCCGCGTGGTTGTTCTTTCCCGCTTGCCTATTTTTTAGTTTTACTTTTGTTTCTTTGTCATCAATCTCGAAGTAAATTTTGCATCATAGCCGCGAACTGGCGATTAACTTTTTAAACTTCAAAAACGAAAGCATTATATGGTAATGATACATCTAAGATAACTATATAAAATAAATGTTTATTCAATTTATAAAGTCTTATAATTTTTCTAGCAACAAGTTTCTACCAGTTTTGCCTGAACATAGAGAGAGGGTCTTTGTTAACCCAAAATTGGGCGCCAACTGACGTGACGACCAAAGAACTTGAACAAAGATTTGGCATCTGGTTGAACGCGCGTGTTCAGTTAGCCAATAATAAGTGGCAAAGTTTCTGAAGAACATGCAAAAATTGAACATTTTAAAGTACAAGGAAGTGTTTTTTCTGTTAAAGCCATTGTTGAACTAAATTATCATACTCGACCATATGTGGATTCACAACATTTAATTTGTAAGTAAATTTTTATTTCCATTTTTTTAGAATTGCATAAACTTACGTGGGGTTTTAATTAAAAATATCATTACCTAACAACATAAGTTTATAAGATATGTTCCATAAGTATGTCACTACCCATACTTCGTAATGTTAGAGGCTTAATGAGAGCTAGTTCAAGAACGACGTGAGAATTGACTACTAAATTATCATACTCGACCATATGTGGATTCACAACATTTAATTTGTAAGTAAATTTTTATTTCCATTTTTTTAGAATTGCATAAACTTACGTGGGGTTTTAATTAAAAATATCATTACCTAACAACATAAGTTTATAAGATATGTTCCATAAGTATGTCACTACCCATACTTCGTAATGTTAGAGGCTTAATGAGAGCTAGTTCAAGAACGACGTGAGAATTGACTACACTCGGTTTTGCATTCCATACTCCTCTTCAGTCTGTACTAAGCCTTTGACAAGGCCTCACTACGCGTCGCTTTACAAGAATCTATGACGTTTCACATACGTCACTTCATGATAAGCTCTCATTAACGAGTGACACACTTATGGAACATATCTTATAAACTTATGCTAACAATAATAAGTGTGACAAGAAAAATGCATTCTATATTAGTTAATTAGTAAGTTGTTAGTTTGGTGATACGATTTTCGCAGACATAGGTTGGGCTTAAGGATTAACTTACTCTGCTGATATTTATTATCAATTGAAATCAAAGCAATAGACTAGTGGCGGTAGGGAGGGGTGTAGGCTATGTATTCCTCACTCTGGGCACACACTTGTAGGCGCCTAAGATTTGGATGACACAGAAAAGTAGGGCGTTTGCATAGGTAGTACTGCCATTACACTATCAGGGTTCATTCAAACCGGAAAAACTGGAAAACCCAGGGAAATGTGTGGGAAAAACCTGAAAAACTCTGGGGAATCAAAAGCTTTCTTCATCATTGATAAGTTACTTGGTTTAGTTGCACTTATCTAGCCAAGACTGAACATCAAGGGTAATGCAACCATGAAAGTTAATATTTTCTTTCAATGGATGAATAGAAGTTATAATGTCACTTGCAACTTTTGCAGTGCCTTACATGACTTTCCCAAATGTCATTATGGGTAATCTATTCCGGTTTAGGGGAGCATACTAAAGCATAACCAGGTTTGCCTTAGTACCTGGAAGACATAGAAAGTTTGGTATTTTGAAAATACGTGTGAAATGTTAGATAAAAGTTAGGGAGTTTGGAAAATTGTCCTAAAAGTTGGGGAATTATGTCTTGGTTTCACTAATTTTCTCTTAGTGGTTCTAGCATGTTTATAATTTCATCGTACTAAGCCTAGTAGTTTTAAACTGTTCTACAAACAAATAAAACTGTTCCGCGAACAAACAAAACTGTTCCGCGAACAAACAAAACTGTTCCGCGAACAAACAAAACTGTTCCGCGAACAAACAAAACTGTTCCGCGAACAAATAAAACTGTTCCGCGAACAAACAAAACTGTTCCGCGAACAAAAAACTGTTCCGCGAACAAACAAAACTGTTTCGCGAACAAATAAAACTGTTCCGCGAACAAACAAAACTGTTCCGCGAACAAACAAAACTGTTCCGCGAACAAACAAACTGTTTCGCGAACAAATAAAACTGTTCCGCGAACAAATAAAACTGTTCAGCGAACAAATAAAACTGTTCTAGTATAGGACATGCCACTTCCTGCTTCCATATTTGAGTTGTGGTTTTGTCCAGTCCCCGACAACTAGTTTTAGCTCTTCAACATTATGACATTGGTAGCTTTAAATGTCATATCAGAAGGGGGTAATAGAAGAGGGATAACAATCTGTATCCTCTTACTACTTCAGTTTTGTAACATGATTATTTGCTATGGCTACATGAATTCATGTCTTATGATGCTATGGCTGCAGGAATTCATGGTTTTTTGGGGGGGGGTTGGTTTTTTCGCCATGGCTGCATTGAGTCATGGTTTTCTTTTCGTTTCGAATGTAAACAATTAATAATAGCCATTAGTTCTTATATGGGTTTTAGGTAAGGCTCATTTGAAATAGAGCGAGAAGCCCCAACGTATAAATTACGGATTCTGAATAGCCAAGAAGTTCAGTGAAGTTTATTACTTTTGAAAATCCTCAAGCGTCGACGTACCCATACGAAAGTCGTACTGAAAAATTCAAAATGGAGCTGGCCAAACTGGCTATGATTTCGTTGCAACGTCAAGCCCTGACTAGTTTCGCCTCGTCAGTTTGGGTTAAGGCAAATAATCAATCCTTACGATCCCCTCTGGATAACCTTAAGTTCAACTGCAACTCTCTGGATAACCTTAAGTTAAACCGCGACTCTCTGGATAACCTTAAGTTCAAGTGCGACCCTCTGGAGGCCGAGCCATTGACTGACCAAGCAATTGTCGAGCTAAAGCGCTCAAACATACCAACGCTATTTAAAGAAATGACAATGATGATATTGACTGATGTAGGACATGAAGTAATTAAGTGGCTTAAAGAAATTAAAGACCGCGTCAATGACACCACCTTGGAGCACCAACTCGCCAATTTCAGTTGGACGATTGAAGGCCCATTGAATCGACCCAAGATGGCCAGGTTAATACTAGAGAATCAAATTGACCTAGATTTGTCATTCAGTTTTAGAATGGCATGCACGTACTGTTTAGAGGATGAAGTTAGGGAACTGTGGCCACGAATCAGAGAAGAACGGGAGTTAAAGGATTTCGATGATGAAAATTTGATTGTAAAATACTGGATTTATAAACTAGACGAACACTTGCTGAAAATACCAAATTACCATCTAGACAAAATGTTAGATCTTACTAGGTCTATTGATGTAAAATGTTTCCTTGGGGTTGTTTTTAGTCTTTATACTATTGACACAGTGAAATTTCTATTTAATAGTCTAAGTGATGAAAAAAATGGAGGCCTTGAATAGTTTCAAATCATCGTCTCCATACTATTATTTGCTCTGCGACGAATCGGTGTTTGGTTATGTGTTAAGTCAATTCAATGTTACGGAAATGTGCGATGTCATATCTAGGTGCAATATTTCAACGTTAATGTCGCATTTCAATTACTTTGCATGGCCAAATACCGAATTTCTAAAGGCATTTGACCAGCGCATAGGCAAGATGAAAGGCACAAAAACTACAAATGGCTATGATTTGTTAAAGCTAGCTGATGGATCCTTGGGGTATTTCAGACGTTACAACCAAAAGATTGTGTTCAGATATTATTGGAGCAGATTCTCAAAAAACGGGTTAAATAAAGCTATTAAAGATTCTTCTTCATGCTGCCATTGTTGCCTTGGGTCTTTTATGAACTGTGTCGTAACGAAGACGATGTATCCATTAAAATCGTAATTGATAGCATTGGAGCCAAGGGTTACCCCGAGGACATATATCGTCGTTGTGATATTATCTCCATGTTGGCTAAATACAACTTGAATCTTTTGAAATATTACCTCGCTCGTGCCCTTTACAGGAAGACTGTAGCCGAAAACATCAATAAGGAATCAGAGTATAATCATTGTTTAGTTCCTTTTAAGGATATAATTGCTGAGATTTTGATTGAGATTTTTCCGCATTGGAATCTCAATCGCTTTGATTAGATTGTTAAACTGTTACAATCAATATAAAATTACTTCAAATTTTGGGTTTTGCAAAGTATTTTCCCAAATTAATGCACTTTGGTTTTGGTTTTTTGAACACGTTTTCATCGAATTTTGTTCTCAAGAATTTTCTTTCAAAAACTGTTCAGTTTTAAATAAATATTTTAATTGGAATCGCATGCAGTTGTTGTTAAATACTTACATAAAGACTGTTAAGGATTAATTACACTGTGTTAGAAATCTCTTTTTTCAAATATTTCCCAATTAATGTTTACTTTTTGGTCACAATAAACTATTTCCCATCTAATTTCATACGCAAGAATTTGAATTATTTAGAGTACTTTAGAATTGTAATTGTAGTTGTTACATTCTTCAATCATTTCATTCTGTACTCTTAAAGACGAAAAATAAAAGATTGCAATCTTCGAAAGATGACGCGTTTTTATTTTAAACTATAAGTAGTCATAAATTGAGTTTGACGTTAGTATCAAAATGAATTGAGTCAAAACTTAACTTAAGGATAAATGAAAGAATTCGTGTTATATTTTGCTAAGGCTACATGAATTCATGTTTTATTTTGCTAAGGCTACATGAATTCATGTTTTATGTTGCTATGGCTGCAGGAATTCATGAGTTTTTTTTGTTTGTGTTTCGTTTCGCATGTAAACAATTAGTAATTGCCTGTAGTTCTTATATGGTTTAGCCTATGGTTCTTATATGGTTTAACCTATTGTTCTTATATGGTTTAGCCTATTGTTCTTATATGTTTAGCCTATTGTTCTTATATGGTTTAGCCTATAGTTCTTATATGGTTTAGCCTATAGTTCTTATATGGTTTAGCCTATAGTTTTATATGGTTTAGCCTATAGTTCTTATATGGTTTAGCCTATAGTTCTTATATGGTTTGCCTATAGTTCTTATATGGTTTTCCTATAGTTCTTATATGGTTTAGCCTATAGTTCTTATATGGTTTGCCTATAGTTCTTATATGGTTTTCCTATAGTTCTTATATGGTTTGCCTATAGTTCTTATATGGTTGCCTATAGTTCTTATATGGTTTGCCTATAGTTCTTATATGGTTTGCCTATAGTTCTTATATGGTTTGCCTATAGTTCTTATATGGTTTGCCTATAGTTCTTTAATGGTTTAGCCGATAGTTCTTTATGGTTTAGCCTATAGTTCTTAAATGGTTTAGCCTATAGTTCTTATATGGTTTGTCTATAGTTCTTAAATGGTTTAGCCTATAGTTCTTAAATGGTTTAGCCTATAGTTCTTATATGGTTTGTCTATAGTTCTTAAATGGTTTAGCCTATAGTTCTTATATGGTTTGCCTATAGTTCTTATATGGTTTTCCTATAGTTCTTATATGGTTTGCCTATAGTTCTTATATGGTTTGCCTATAGTTCTTATATGGTTTGCCTATAGTTCTTATATGGTTTGCCTATAGTTCTTATATGGTTTGCCTATAGTTCTTTAATGGTTTAGCCGATAGTTCTTTAATGGTTTAGCCTATAGTTCTTAAATGGTTTAGCCTATAGTTCTTATATGGTTTGTCTATAGTTCTTAAATGGTTTAGCCTATAGTTCTTAAATGGTTTAGCCTATAGTTCTTATATGGTTTAGCCTATAGTTCTTATATGGTTTAGCCTATAGTTCTTATATGGTTTTTAGGTAAGGCTCATTTGAAAAAGAGCGAGAAGCCCCAACGTATAAATTACGGATTGTGAATAGCCAAGAAGTTCAGTGAAGTTTATTACTTTTGAAAATCCTCAAGCGTCGACGTACCCATACGAAAGTCGTACTGAATAGTTCAAAATGCAGCTGACCAAACTGCCTATGATTTCGTTGCAACGTCAAGCCCTGACTAATTTTGCCTCGTCAGTCTGGGTTCATGCAAATAAACAATCCTTACGATCCGCTCTGGAGGTTAAGCCATTGAAGGACTGTGCAATTGCCGAGCTGAAGCGTTCCAACATACCAACACTTTGTAAAGAAATGACCATGGTGATATTGACTGATGTAGGAAGTGAAATATTTAATTGGATTAACGAAATTAAAGACCGCGTCAACGACACCACCTTGGAGCACCAACTCGCCAATTTGAGTTGGACCGTTGAAGGCCCATTGAATCGACCCAAGATGGCCAGGTTACTACTAGAGAATCAAAGTGACCTTGATTTGTTATTCAGTTTTGAAATGGCATGCATGTACTGTTTGGAGGATAAAGTTAGGGAACTATGGCCACGAATCAGAGAAAAATGGTTGTTAAACGATTTCTACGTTTTAAATCATGAAAATTTGATGGTAAGATACTGGATTTTTAAACTAGAAGGACACTTGCTGGACTTACCAGTTATCTTTCGAGGATGCACTAGTTGGGTTTGCCTTAATGAAAGGTCTTTTGATGTAAATTATTTCAGTAATGTTATTTTGGAACGTAGTAATATTGTAGCAGTGAAATTTATATTTAATAGTTTAAGTGATGCGGATAAAATTGAGGCCTTGAATATTTTCAAATCATTTCATGTAAAAGATTATTTGCTCTGCGACGAATCGGTTTTTGCTTATTTGTTAAGTCATTTAAATGTTATGCAAATGCGCGAGATCATGTCTAGGTGCCTTATCCTCATGTTAATGACAACTTTCAATTACTTTCCATGGCCAAATACCGAGTTTCTAAAGGCATTTGACCAGTACGCGAGCGAGATGAAAGGCACAGTGAATGCTTCAATTGGCAATGATTTATTAGAGCTAGCTGATGGATCCTTGGGGTTTTTCAAACGTTACAACTCAAGGATTTTGTTCAGACATTATTGGACCAGATTCACAAAAAAAGTGTTAAATAAACATTCTTCTTTGTTGCTTCACATCTTTTCTCAACTGTGTCGCAACGAAGACGATGTATCCATTAAAATGGTAATTGATAGCATTGCAGCCCAGGGTTACCCCAAGAACACTTATTGTTATCGTGAAATTATCCAAACTTTGGCTAAATACGACTCGAGTCTTTTGAAATATTACCTCGCTCGTTCCGTTTGCAAGAAGAGTATGGCCGAAAACCTCATTCGGGTATCAAAGGTTAATCGTGGCTTAGTTCCTTTTAAGGATATGCTTGCTGAGATTTTGAATGAGGTTTTTCCGCATTGGAATCTCTATCGCTTTGATTAGATTATTAAACTGTTACAATCAGTATAAAATTAGACCTACTTCAAATTTTGTGTTTTGCTAAGTATTTTCTCACTTTGTTTTGGTTTTCTAAACACTTTTTCATCGAATTTTGTTCTCAAGAATTTTCTTTGTAAAACTGCTCAGTTTTAAATAAGTATTGCAGTTGTAGTTAAGCACTTATGTAAAGATTGTTTAGTGACTAATTGCACTGGGTAAAATAACTCTTATTTTCAAGTTTTTACCAATTTAATGTATACTTTTTTGTCACTGAAGTTCCTAACTATTTTCATATGCAACAATTTTAATTATTTTAAGTACTAAGAATCGCAATTGTAGTTGTTACATCCTTTCAGTAATTTTATTCTGTATTCTTTAAAGACGAAAAAATAAAAGATTGCCATCTTCGAAAAATGATGCGTTTTGTATTTTAAACTAAGTAGTCATAAATTGAGTTTGCCGTTAATATCAAAATTGATTGAATCATTGCAAGGAGGATGAAATGAAAGAATTCATATTTTATTTGCATGAATTCAAGTTTTATTTTGGTAAGGCTACATGAATTCATGTTTTATTTTGGTAAGGCTACATGAATTCATGTTTTATGTTGCTATAACTGCATGAAGTCATGGTTTTTTTCTTTGTTTTATCGCTAAGACTGCCTTAGTTCATTTTGCTATGTATAAGCATTCATGTTTTTGGGGTTTTTTTGGCGTTTCGCATGTTAACAATTATTTAAAACCTATAGTTCTTATGTGGTTTTTAGGTAAGGCCTATTTGAAAAACAGCGAGAACCCCCAACGTATAAATTACGGATTCTGAGTTGCCAAGAAATTCAGTGAAGATTATTACTCGGTGTTGAGAATCCTCAAACGTCGACGTATCCAGAATTTTCCCATACGGAATTTGTACTGAATAATTCAAAATGGAGCTGGCCAAACTGCCAATGATTTCGTTGCAACGTCAAGCCCAGACTAATTTCGCCTCGTCAGTTTGGATTAGCGCAAATAAACAATCCTTACGATCCGCTCTGGAGGCTCAGTCATTGAACGACCAAGCAATTGCCCAGCTAAAGAACTCCAACATACCAACACTTTTTAAAGAAATGACCATGATGATATCGACTGATGTAGGACATGAAATAATTATGTGGCTTAACGAAATTAAAGACCGCACCAACTCGCCAATTTGAATTGGACGGTTGAAGGCCTTTTGAATCGACAAGAGATGACCAGATTACTACACTACTAGAGAATCAAACTGACCTCGATTTGTCATTCAGTTTTAAAATTGCATGCACTTACTGTTTTGAGGATGAAGTTAGGGAACTGTGGTCACGAATCAGTGAAAAATGGCTGTTAAACGATTTCTACGTTTTCAATCATGAACATTTGATGGTAAAATACGGGATTTTAAAACTAGAAGGACACTTGCTGGACATACCAGTTACCCTTCGAGCCACTTCTTTGTTTTATCGTAATGAAAGGTCTCTTGATGTAAAACTTTTCTGTTGTGTTCTTTTGAAACGTTGTAATATTGCAGCAGTGAAATTTCTATTTAATAGTTTAAGTGATGCAGATAAAATTGAGGCCTTGAATGTTTTCAAATCATTATTTGCTCTGCGACGAATCGGTTTTTGCTTATTTGTTAAGTCATTTAAATGTTATGGAAATGTGCAAGATCATGTCTAGGTGCCTTATCCTAATGTTAATGACAAGTTTCAATTACTTTGCATGGCCAAATACCGAGTTTCTAAAGGCATTTGACCAGTATGCGAGCGAGATGAAAGGCACAGTGAAAGCTTCAAATGGCAATGATTTTTTACAGCTAGCTGATGGATCCTTGGGGTTTTTCAAACGTTACAACTCTAGGATTTTGTTCAGACATTATTGGACCAGATTCACAAAAAAGTGTTAAATAAAGATATTAAAGCTATTCCTTCATTGTTGCCTCGCATCTTTTCTCAACTGTGTGGCGTCGAAGACGATGTATCCATTAAAATGGTAAGTGATAGCATTGGAGCCCAGGGTTACCCCAAGAGTACTTTTCGTCGTTGTGAAATCATCAGTATAGGTATAAAATTACAAATTTTGTGTTTTACAAAGTATTTTCCCAAATTAAGGCACTTTAATTTTGGTTTTCTAAACACGTTTTCATAGAATTTTATTCTCAAGAAATTTCTTTCAAAAACTGCTTAGTTTTAAATGAGTAATTTAGAATTGCATGCAGTTGTAGTTAAATACTTCTATAAAGATTGTTTAGTGACTAATTGCACTGGGTAAGATAACTCTTATTTTCAAATATTTACCAATTTAGTGTATACTAGTTTTTTGTCACAATAAAGTTCCTAACTTTTTTCATATGCAACAATTTTTATTATTTAGAGTAATTCAGAATTGCAATTGTAGTTGTTAAATTCTTTCAGTAATTTTATTCTGCATTCTTTAAAGACGAAAAAATAAAAGATTGCAATCTTCGAAAGATGATTTGTTTTGGGTCCCTCGGATCCCCTACAAGTTGACTTTCCTTACGAACTCCAGTTTTGGCTTGGCAAAGGCAGGAGGCATTTGTGGGCGGGATTTGTTCCACATCATAATACCCCTAAGTTTGGTACTTTTATGTCCTTTTATCGTTCAGTAAGCATTTCCCAACCATTTCTTTAAACATCCCTGAGTGACAGAATGAAAAGGGGAGGGGAAGCTATCTGTAACGAGGTTCAAATGTTCGAATCGCTTTGATATTTCCGGGCCGCTTCTGCGTGACAGTGCTACTCCAGACTCCTCCGACCATTTTGCTACGATCTTTAAAAACGATTTAGCTAGAATTAAGGTAAACTAATGACGATTATTTAATTATTTAAGAAAAACCTCATTGCGTTTCGACTCTGAGAGGGGTATTTTGGTTTCCCAACTTGTCTTATCATTTAATATGAACCAATCGCCTTATAAATTTACAAAATCAGTGAAAAAGGTGTCGCTAGAAATCAAACGTTAAAAATAGCTATGTTTAAAATTATTTTAGGAATATATTTTCTTAAAATGACTTAACTATGCCTAGAACTAAGGTAGATTTCTGACCATTAAAATAATTAATATCAATTATTTTTATTTAGTTATTTAAGAAAAACCTCTTAATTTGGTAGTTAGCCCTCGTCTCGCTTCGGAGAGGTATATTTTGGTTTCGCAACTTGTTTTATTTGTCTATAGATAACTCTCGGATAAGTTTCTACTTCTTAATGGTTTCAACATGTTACGATGAAAACTAGTAGCCTAGATAGGCCGAGCAAGGATTATTTAAAATGTCTGGGCCGATTGTTAAAAGTAATAAAAATCAATTTAATTTTAAGGGTTCTAAAACGAATTTGTTGTGATGGTCGACTTATTTGTTAACATAACTAGCGCCACTTCCCAGATATGCATTAAATATGGTGTCAAAATATGATGAATAGGTGATCTACTTTAAATTTCGGTTTTTATACTACACTTAAGTGTTATAGTAAATTGAATGAAAATAATAAACTTGAGATTGAAATCCGATGATAATACAAAAGAAGAAAGAAAAGAACTATTCGTTTTAAAACTTCGCACGATAATTTAAAACCCTTCAATATACCTCTCACCAGAAGTGAGATGAGACTAGAAGTACTGAGCTAACCAAATTCTTCACTCGGCGAAAGTGAATATTCTTGATAACACACCAACGGTTGGCCCTCTGGTGGTGGTTTCAGAATTTCCCCTCCAAAACGTGAGACGCTCGCGGTGGTAGACGGCCGAACTAGATTCAAGCACCCGCATCCGTGTTTCGCCGCTTTAGGTTGAGGGGAAGGGGGTAGGTAATTTTTTGGAACTCGACCAATTTTTTTCTCTCTAGTGTAGGCGCGATGGAAGCGGCGTAAAATCCTCAAATTTGTTCACTAATGCCAGGATCTATTACCAATGCTAGAGCCCTTCACTTCTAGTCTCATCTCACTTCTGCTCTCACTGAAATTTCAATAGATTCGAACTAGTGAAAACACATTTCCACAGAGTAGCAGACTACACAATAAAGAGTGACGTCATTTTCGGGAGCACTCTATTGGCTGTGCCGAGCTTTGCTGAGATGAAGAATGAGAAAATTTTGGTCGTGTGAGCAGTGCATTTTCTAGAGGCTGGTGAAGCCAGAAAATCTGATGAGCTCAACACAGCGAGCGTAGCGAGAAAAAGAGTGTCGTCTGAACGGGCCTTAACATTTGTGCAAAGTTCAAAGGCACAATATTTTTTAAGAAATGGAAAATCATTTGCAATAAATTTTGCACACTATTTCCATAAAAAACTGAAAATACATATTGTAAGAGTTTTTATTGCTCAATCTTATTTAAACAATTGAACGATATTTCGCATTCGAATAACATTAAACTCTGTGTTTTGACTCCTTATATGTAATGTTTGGACAATAAAATTGTGTCCGGTCTATAATTGAAAATATCATGTGGAATTTAATCAATATATTTTTCCAATAGAGTTTTAAGGTTTTTTTTTCTAAACATTGGCCATTCAACATAATGTTGGATTTTAATTTGGACAAGTGAAAAGTTTTGGAATAATCTATAAGATGATGAATTTTATAGATGCCCCCGTTTAATTTGTGCAAAATATTGAGCGTGTAAAAGCTACATATTGTCGAACAGTTCGATTTATTGGAATAAATTAAAAGGAGAAATTTCGCAATACACCACTTTGGCATTACCTAGGGCGCCACAGCGGGCTACTGCGAACTAGTACTTATTAAGATGGGCAGGGAAAAAAACCGCGTGGGGTTGCGCTTTTGCTAGTAGGGGTAAAACAAAGAGCAGTTAACAGTCTTTCCCCTTGAGGCGCTTCGAGCGCGGGGCATCGGGCATGCGCACAACAGAATGTCGAAGTGGTGTATTCTGAAACGGCCCGGGGGGCCTTTGATATTTAGCGGGCCCTGGGCAGCTGCCCGGCCCTGCTTGAACCCAGTTTTCCCACATCCCTGGTTTTCCTCATAATGCTTTTTCTATGGGAAAAAAATTGGAAGTGGGCTCAGTTTTAGAGCATTTTTATTATATTTACCGATTTTTTTCGTGGCCGATCAATTTCAAATGAGAAGAGTAAGTTCTAATCTATATTTTGAGACCTATTTCATAATTTTCCGTTCGTTATTAGACAAATAATCAACATTCGAGCAGTTTGCATCGTGATGCGCGTGATCGAGTGGGCTATGGTTATATAATCGAACTTGTTGATTCTTTGAAGATTACCTACAGTGTCGTCTGCTAACAATTAATAAATGAAATTGAATTCACGAAACGAGATTGGGTAAGTGGAATTGATATATTACACAGACTTAAAGTAAAGATTAAAATTAAAATTAGGACATGATATAAATTAAGTTGATTTAGGCATATACCGCAATAACACTCAATTTTAAAATTATGTGACCTAAGCCCAAAGTTTGACCGCATGAGGACTGATCTTGCTCGAGGGCGGAGCTTAAACTAGCCTTTGCTAAGCATTGCGGGCCTGTCAATTCCACCCCTACTCTATGAGAGTAGAGGGGAGTAGACTGTGTATCCCTCCCTCTAGGCGCGCTTTGTAGGGGGGATGACACTGAGCTAAGAGATAGAAGGGTATGACGTTTGCATACGTGGAAAACGGTAGAACTGACATTACTCTATATAGTGGTATAATGTGTGTAAACTAAACCACAGCCGAGACTTGATTTAAATTGTATTATAAAGTGCATTTTAAATTTAGACGAAACCTTTCATTTAGTTGCCAACAAGGCAGGATCATATTTTTTAAAATGCTTGGCTGCAGAGTTATTTTTTTAATCATTCGCGCCTCTAGCGGTATAGACTGGCGAATTAAAAATCCACTTTTGAAATGTTTTTTGAGACGTCGAACGGGCTTGGATTGCATATAGGAGGCGGAGTTATGACTATGATCCCAAATGGTGTACCGATCTCATTCAATAGGGACTTGGCATTACTATGTCATACAACGTCAGGCTACCTTCCACTAGTGCTAAAAAACATACCAGGAGGAGGGGCTTATATAGCTTTCATTCTGTTAAAAAAAACATACCATAATGGCGCTGGGGGCGGAGTTAAGCCTGAATTGCCAAGTCCCTGTTTTGTTGTAATAAAATTTAGAAACCATCATTTCTCGTTGAAACTAAATTACAGAGCCAGGCGGATTGTTTTCATATTTTTGAACAAGTCAAGGCTTTGGTTTAGTTTACATGAAAAATTGGTACGTAGAAGACTAACCATCATGCTATTGGCAACACAGGAGTCAACATTTGCTTTAATAGTTTTAGAACACTTTTTGAGCCTTAGTAATACACTGTCGTCATTCAGCCACTCAAGTTGTTTTAATAATTTTTTTTTCAAATAATCCATGTAATTTTAGAAGCAGGAATAGAGAACGGTTTGTCTTTACTTCAGTCCGACTCATAGCCCGGTATAGAGCCCTCCCTTCAACCCGTAACGAAAAATTTAATTTTCTTATTGGCTTACATATACTAGGTTTTGATGATGTTGCTGATGTGGACGGTGAAAAATACGTAGTTCCATTTTACCTGTGTCGCTATGACCAGCCTCTTCTTTCATGCCCCCCTCCGTCCCGCTGAAGGGGGTCCCGGACTTTACTCTGTTCTCCATTCCTGCTTCTAAAATTACATCTATCCCTGATTATACATTGATTACTTTGGTCTTAACAGGTGGCAGCACAAATCTCACTTAGACTGGGACAAAAGCGTACAAGGATGGATTTCAACGTACCAATCATGAGTTTAGAAAATATGGCGGCAAGAAATATTGCCAGCTCTTTATGGTTATCTTCCTTTTGCATTAAAAAAACTAGCGAGTTCGATCCAGAAATATTTAAAAAACGTTCCCATGACATTATGCTGCGAGTGGAAAAACTAAATCTACCTGATTCGCTAAAAAAAGATATTTGTACTTTTATAAGGCCAGTTGGCTTTGAAATATTCAGATGGCTCTACGATCACATTAATGAAAATACGCTTGATTTCGTTGTGACAAAGGAATCGGTCAACACGTTAGCGACCAAGATTCAAGTTGTTGTTACAAACATGAGATCAGCAGTCGTTCTAGAGGAAAGGACATTACCTTTCCCAACTTTACAAAATTATTCAATTATTCTCGTTGCAAAATTACTTTGGACTTCTCGTGACATTATGAAGAGAATAATTAATTGGTGTCAGACATTTGAAGAAGCAGGCTGGAATGATATAAATGCAGTCGTATCGTCTAATGCTAAGCAGTTATCTATTCCATCATTTTTGTGTAAAGATTTTATTATGTAAGAATATTTCATATCTCGTTCAAGCTAGGGTATGCGAATTTACAATTTCATATCATATTTTAGCACGAAAGTGGTATTATGTTACACTTTCAAGTCTCTACTTTCAAAATATCAAGTTTTTAATATAATTGAACGAAAGTTTCTATTTTTAAAATCCATTGAAAAATCACGAAAACTCAGTTTCGATATATCAACAATGTTGTCTTGTCGAGCTTGTTCGCCCATTTGATGACATCACTATGACGTTGAGGAAAAAAAAGCGCGGGAATCTTCTACGCGTCTCTAGCTTCTCGCCAGTCTAAACTCTGGGTCTGATAGCAGAGAGAGTGACACCCTCTCACGTGAAAAATATATCTGTGACGTCGCCTACAGGAAACTAAGTTTAGCCTTTCATAAAAAGTGGATTTCAAATAATTTTATATGAAACATTTTCAAATTAATATTGCCAAGTAACCAGAAATCGGAGAATTAAAAGCTTGATATTTTTGAATTCACAGAAATTAATTCTATCTTTTGTTATATAAATCAAAGGTTTTTCAAACAAAGCTTCTCATTCCCTTTAAGAAAATTTCTCCAACTGACATTTTAATTTTTTCTGGAGAAGTAGATTTCACCTTTGCTCTGTCCAAAGGTAGAATACTTACCTTGTGCTGCCTTTTTTACACGCAGCACCCATAGACCCGCCCTTTTCAAAAGGGGCACATTAACCTTGGATTAATAATAGTGTAACTATTATTAATCCAAGCTTATATGAATACTGGTCTTCAAAATCCCTTGGAGTAAGTGAGGTTATTATTTTCCTGGCGCCATCTACACGCCGTGAGATAAATTAAAATATTATAAAACGCCGCTCATAAATAAAACGAAAATGCATAATTAATTGAAGCTTGCTCGCACCGTGTATTAAACCTACATTTACCCTCAGAATAGTGTGAACCCCCTCTGCGTATGATTGCCTTCACAACCATAGCACAGGGAACATGCATGAATAGGCTCATGTAGTAGCATCCGTTAGATAATTAACGTTTCGATCGCCACCTTAGAGTACTATTTTCATTAAAACTTTGACCACAAAAAAGCTCTTCTCTGATTGGTTGGTTCGTGTAGAGGTTGAGAGGACGGTCGTTTGCTTCTTATTTCACATGGCTAAAGGCTGGGAACTATGAACGAAGTAATTTTTAGTTTTATCTAGAAACTGTTCATATTTTAATAAACGTCTTAAAAAATCGTGGAAAGGTTCACAATAAAATCATAAGTCGCAAATTTAATGCCTTAATGCTACAATGTTTTAGTTTATATATAATAAATATTTTAGGATTTGGCAGAATAATCTGTATTTTTAATATATTTAAATTTTATGTAGAAATTCATCGTTAATATTAAGCTAAAGCAGCTAGCTAGCATTCTGCCTCAGATGTAGAAATGTGACAAACGTTTTACCAAGAAGTGATATCTAGTTTATTAGGGAGAAGGTATAAATTCGCCACATTTCCAGCTTTATCATTAGTCCAAACGTAGGTCAGGAGTTAATCCCCGCCTCTAAAGTACAACCAGCATCTCATTGGTTCTTGAAAACTCACGTCAGCGCGACGTGAATGACGAAAATTACGTATATTCTGACTGAGGCGAGGCGAAATAGCCCGGCCTCCTTTTCCTTGTATTTTGAAAGGGGGACTGGGACTATGGCGCGCGAATACTTTGGCATCTTATACCTTCTCCCTAGTAAACTAGATATTACTTCTTGGTTTTACAATGAAATCAAAATGAACCTTCTTCTAAACAACAATTTAAATCAGTTTGGGTCGTAAATGTAGGGAAAACTAAACATTTCTCTGCTAGTCGATAGATGGCGCCATCTAATGTGGTAGGGGTTCTTCTATTTTTTCTAGCACGAGTGGAAACTAGAGTTAAGTTGCACGATTTAGTACTACATCGTGCCAAGCCCCTATAGCTTTAGAGACAGACATATTTTAGTTCGATTCTAGTCTTTATGCTTAATTGTAGCGCATTTAGTGCATTTGTACCAAATGAGAGAACATATTGGTGATTTAATGCCTTAACTACTAAGTTAAGACGCGCGTTTTTTCTGGAAAAGAGATGCGTTACAAGTAATCTTTCATATCTCATCTTCACTGTGTAAGGATGATTAAAAATTAAGCTAACGATGCTTGGGCTATATTGACGTATTAAAGGATATTTAACCTTGGAGGAAGAAAGTTTGATTCTGGAGTAGAAAACTATAGCGCTAGCACGATAGGCCTTTTCCTACGCGTTGACGTAAAGTTTGCCCATTATACCCCGGTTTTTGGTTGGGAACAAGCTTAGGTGCCACCTGGTTATAGCAACAAGAACTTCCATTTACACGTGACTAATTTGCTAAAATATTTCCACGAATATGTGGCTGCATTCATTGTGTCTAACCAAGCTGGGACTATTAAACAGCTACAGGTGGCCTCCAGCTATGCTGCTCGATAAGGAAACATTCATCCTCCAAGATCTAACAGTATCATGATTCACGTACAATAAAGATTCCCCGAATTGCGTATATTTTTTTCTGACTTTATATATCTTTGAAAACTTTCCATTATTTCATGACTCAGAATAAATGAGACAACAATATCCGAAGATTTGCACTGCCTTCTTGAGGTAATTAGTTCCCGACTCTATCGGTGGTTTCTGGTTCATCGTTATATGGAGATATTAAATTTTGACGTCAACTTTCCATCTCTAAACTACCTTTCCTGGACATCAGTTGGTACCATCAACCGGCGTAGAACAGCCCAGAAACTTGTGAAGATACCATCGACCCCGTTATCTAAACGTTACAGATTAGCTTGTTTATATAATTTGGAAGATGTTGGAACTTTATGGGAGCAGTTAGATCCAGTTGATTTTTACGAAAAGGATCTTTCAATGATACAAAGGCAAGAGTCATTCATGACTGCGTATTTCACGTGTCAAGCAGCGAATGAAGTCTCCAGATTGGAAAATGAGCTTATTGAAGGACAAACTTTGCAAGTAAGAGTACAAGTCATAGTTATAGGTTTCCATAAAATAAATTCAAATCGAATTTTGAGGAACCTGGCATTGGAAAAATTTCGTAGCTGAAAGCTTTGCTTAAAGGGAATACGAATTTACAATTTTATATCATATTTTACCACGAAAGTGGTATTTTGTTACACTTTCAAGTCTCTACTTTCAAAATATCAAGTTTTTTAATATAATTGAACCAAAAGTACCATAATTACCCCTGGGGGGGGGCGTAATTATGGTACTTATGATTGAACCAAAGTTTCTATTTATAAAATCCATTGGAAAAACACGAAAACTCAGTTTCGATATATCAACAATTTGGTCTTGTCGAGCTTGTTCGCCCGTTTCATGACATCACTATGACGTGAGGTATAAAAGCGCGGGAATCCTATACGCGTCTCGAGCTTCTCGCCACTTTAAACTCTGGGTCTGATAGCGGAGAGAGTGGCACCATCTCACGTGAAAAATATAACTGTATGAGAAACGTTTTAGCCTTTCATAAAAAGTGGATTTCAAATAATTTCATCTGAAGCATTTTCAAATGCATATTGCCAAATAACTAGAAATCGGAGAATTAAAAGCTTGATATTTTTGAATTCACAGAAATTAATTCTATCTTTTGTTATATAAATCAGAGGTTTTTCAAACGAAGCTTCTCATTCCCTTTAACTACAGAGGTGAAGGAGCTGTAAACTGTACATGACCTCAAACGAGGCACGCAATCCATGAGATCGTAGGTTGGGTTGGTTCATGGGAAATGTTCCGTCCAATTCCTGTAGACATACTTAGATTTGGTTTGGTAAATGGTTTTAAGTATTTAAATTTTCGCAACCCAACCAGAAAGATATAATCGTCGAGGAGGAAAGTTCGATTCTGGAGTAGCAAACCCAATAGCTTTAACACAAAGAGGCCCTTCCCACGCATGGACGTATAATTCAGCTACAGTACCCGGTTTTTGGTTGCGCATAAGCTTTTTATTAATGGCGTTAAGGTCATCCATGGATGGGTATAACAATTTTATTCCTGCCAAGTCCGTAGATTTTTGCGCTTGTATGAGGGCCATGAGTTTTGGGCTTGTTCCTAAAAACCGACAACAAGGCACTTTGCCTTGGTCCTTGAGCTCATCTCCATCGAGTTGCTGGTCCTTTGGCGCTTTCTGCTGACTGCTGTTCTACTTCCACCCGGCTTTGCAACTGGGCGGGATCCGAAGCTATGCTCGGACAAAGATTATGCTCAGTTGCTTTCCCTTCCAATAAGTTTGCCATACACGGAGTGTACACAGTACATTGTGCCTTTACGTTAACGCGCGTTTAAAAGTGAGTCTAAGGGATGTGGTTTTGTTTAAATAAATGCCAGTAGATGTTCCCATAGTCAAGGGGCGGGGTTGAATGGCCCACTAAGCTCCACTCTCATTGGTTCGTGGCAAAGATGTTAGGAGCGCGACAGAAGCTCTTGTCACTTTTAAAGGGACTGTAAAGCAGGCATCAGTGGGTGGGTAAAAATTATTTGAAATACGTCAGAAGCACGTGACCGAGGAGAGGCGTGGTTCAAAGAAGCTTACTTCGTTTTATTTCGAAAACTACCACTTCATGGAATTGGCGCTCCAATCTCGCGAAAAACAAGGACTAGAGGTCCAGTTCCACTCCATGAGGAGTCTTTGTATCTGTACGTGATGTCTGTGACGTATTTCAAATAATTTTTACCCACCCGCCGATGCCTTCTTTGCAGTTCCTTTAAAAGATGGCTCTTCCACGTTCTTTCAGGAATACGTGATCAGCGTTGTAGCCAAGAAAATTGGATGTCGAAATACTTTCAAAACATTTTGGGACCGCTTACAGTCTAATGAAAAAAGTCGTATCATCGTCAGGGTGGCGCAAGAAGCGAGTGCGACGGAACATGAAAAATCCACGGATGTTGTATTATTTTTAATGGAAGAAATGGTACCCGAAGTCATGACAGAGTTTTTGAGAAGCAATTTCGATATTATTTTGCCTCGGCTATTGAAATTTCCTTATCAAAGTTTATTTTTAAAACTATATAATTTAATCGTTTCGACATCAGTAAACGCTGAATTCTTTCACAAAATTTTAACCAAAATTGTCACAAACTTCGACGCGGACAACGAGGATTTTTTAATCTCTTTTTGGGTGAATTCGTCCAATATTTTACGGGAGTATATATTTCAGTGTAACCAAAGAGTTCTTGAATTAATCGAATTTATGTTGGAAATGAGCTACATTCGCGCGCTTAAATTAATTTGGAATGACGTCACGGTTAATGAGAACCGAAACACGATGTTTGTTCGTATAAGCCATAGTTTAATTCAAAAAGGGAAATGGTATATTTTGAATCAGTTACTGCCTTTATGTCTAGAAACTGGAGATTTTGCCATTCCAAAATACAAGCGCAGTATGAATGATTACGCGAAAATGAACATGAATAACCTGTCTGAAGATTTTAAAACATGGAATTTGATCAATCGCTACACTCTTTTGGAATATTTGTACGATAACTTTAAAGAATAAATGGCGTTTTTGTCAATACAAAAATTCAACATTTCTTTGCCAAATAGGTTGGGCTTTAGTTTAAACGAATGTCACTAGATGCTCCCATAGTCGAGGGGTGGAGTTAACTGGTCCGCTAAGCTTAGCAAAGGCTAGCGTTTGCTGTGATTGGTTGCAGCCTCTGGCAAGGTAAATGGTGGGTAGAAGATGAGCCGATATTTGCTCAACTTGCTCTTATATTCACTCCAACAGGATTCCAATGCTACTTTAAATTAAAATGGAACGAGACGCACTTTTTGCAAAAGCGGCCATTTTCAATTAAAAAAAAATACGTTCTTGAAACCTTGAATAAGTCTCGAGTCCTAACAAAAGCTCTTATTGGATCTCTAAACCCTAAATTGGTAAAACCCCACTAGACGCATCGCTCTACTTAAAATATTTTTGGACTTGATAAGGCGACAAGCCTCGGTTCGAGTCCTCCTCAAGTCCCAATAGTGAAGAATTTTGAGGACTTGGCATAATTCTTAAGTCCTAAAATTACAAGTCTTGAGTCGAGTACTCGCACGGGCCTATAAAAAAACATACCAGGAAGAGGGGCTTAAATAGCTCTTATACTGTAAAAAAACTCACCATAATGGCACTGGGGGTGGAGCTAAGCTCGAATTGCCATGTCCCGGGCCTATTGTTTTTAATAATAAAAGCTTTAAAACGCCACCACACAAATTCTCGCCTCTGAGAGAGCCGTGCGATAGTGGCGGTCCCAAGAGAAAAAAATTGTCCCTAAAGGGGTGTTTCTTTTTTGCTTTTGAATTTCACAAGGGGCCTATAAGAAGGGAGGGAGTGTCTAATAGTGATGCCACGAATATTCGGTTACTATTCGGTATTCGGCCATTTTTTTCGTATTCGGTATTCGGCCGAATATTTCGTAATATTCGGCCGAATACCGAATCTCCAATCATGAAGGGAAAAAACGGCAAAATGACTCAAAAACTATTTATTTCAATAACAATTTTTACTTTAATATTTATAATCTAATATTTATAATCATAATATTTCCAAACAGGCGATTTTTTGTTTGCCGATGACATTTTGTAAAGCATATAGTGACACGATCTACTCGCAAATGAACCAAAAACCTAAAGACGCTATAGACGGGTCCTATAGAGTAATGTCAGTTCTACTATGCAAACGTCATACCATAGAGTAGTAAAGTATCCCCTCTTACAAAAGCGCGCCTAGAGCGAGGGATAATCAGTCTACTCCCCTCTCTACCGACACTATTCTATAGTGTTAAAGAGAGCGCGTTGAAAAATCGTAACTTCCCCCTTTTCATTCCCTCCTTCCCGAGTTTATCACCAACGTTGAAAGCTTCCGCGCAGGCGCGCTGCAGCAGAGGCGGTAGAGAGTGGATCTAAATCTAAACAGTTTATCCCTCTATCTGCTTGCGCTCAAATATTGCGCAGAGCAGTAATCGCGTTACAGCTAGTGCCGAGAGGAGAGGAGAGTTTTCCCACGTGACCCTACATTTCGCGTAGCCGTCTGCCTATTCACCTCACCATTCCATACCCTTCTTCTTCCATGATGAGACCTGTCCCATTGCGGTCCGTGCGGGGGATGTACGTATTTCGCGGAACCGGTTACAGCTCATAACCGGTTTCGCGCGAGTTGCACATATCTCACGCCCGAATATTCGGTGGCCGAATATTCGGTGCTTCGGCCGAGAGCATGGCCGAATATTCGGTATTCGGCAAAATCAATATTCGCGGCATCACTAGTGTCTAACCCTCACAAAAGTATTTTTGGCGCCAAGCCCGGCTTTAAAGGGGGGGGGAAATATTTCACCAAAAACTAGTCGGAAAACGGGGGTTGGAACAAAATTTCCACACTGAAGATGGTCAGGTTACAACCGTTACTTCTCAGTACTTCGAGGGGGGTTATGGACTTCTGATATATAAAATAAATTTTTTTATTCGTATTATCTCATAATGCTTGATGTTTTAGTTCATCTTTTAATTTTGAAATCTTTTCCTTCAGTCTTTTTATTTGTTTACTTTGTCGCTTGATTTGGTTTAGGTAAAGAATTTCCTTTCGCGTTTTTAAACCTTTTACTTGCACTTTGCGGTTGACATAAGTCTTGCAGGATCTTGAGGAATTAGTGGCTACTTCCTTGGATAAAGTATGAACAATTTCGTAAGCGGAAACATCAATACTGTCCTCTTTGAAATGATTGTTTTGTTCTAAATGATAACGCAAAATTTTGTTCATACATTTTTGTATATTCAAGCATTATAAATAAATTAATCATTGCCTGTTTCTTTATCTTCTTTTAAGCGTACGTAATTGTGATAACGGTTTATTGAAAACGCTACAATGTCAATAAAAATGGTTAAACATTACGTTTTAACATAAGTTTATCAGATATGTTCCATAAGCATGACACTACTTTATAATGCTAGAGATTTGCTAAGAGCTAGTTCGAGAACGACGCCAGAATGGACTACACGCGGTTAGTTTTGCAGTTCATCTTCCTATTTGTCAGCGCCTCACCAAGCGTCACTTTACGAGAATCTATGACGTTTCACCTACGTCACTTCATGACAAGGTCTCGGTAGCCAGTGACAAACTTATGGAACATATCTTATGAACTTACGGTTTTAAGACTAAATAAAACTTACTATCAGTGACATTTGGCATCATGATGGATTCTGGTGAGTTTGAAATGGCAGTGTCAAGTGACTCTAACTTCGCCATTTTAATGTTATCAGCATTTGAAGTCACTGATGGGCTTTCATCACAGATAGATGCAGATGCATCAGCATTTGAAGTCACTGATGGGCTTTCAGTTTCATCACAGATAGATGCAGATGCATCAGCATTTGAAGTCACTGATGGGCTTTCATCACAGATAGATGCAGATGCATCTGCGTGTAAAGTAATGTTTTGCTTAGGATTTTCAAATTATTTGTATATTTATAGTAATTAAAGGCCTATAATGATTTTCTGATTCTGAAAGCAATTAATGTTGGCTCTTGTGGTGCTCCTAATTTTCTACACACAGGGTTCATACAACTTTTGGAAAACAAATTTCCGCGAGATTTCCAGGTTTTTTCCCCATATACTTCCCTGAGTTTCCCAGGTTTTTCCCGTATATGGAGTATTCTATGGAGCAAATGTTAACGAAGGAGGGGGGCAAATATGACTATTACATACTCGAAGGACATCCCCGTATCTCTAATATAACCAGAGTTATGAGCCTCCATAGTATAGTGTAATGTTAATCCTATGGAGCGAATGTTTATGAACAATTTGCTTAATTACTTGGCCCGTGTTTGACGTAACCCCAAGTTTTTAGTATGGTTGGATGGGGGGGGGGGGCAAATAGGACTATAACATACTCAAAGAACATCCCCGTATCTCAGTTGAACCACAGTTATGAGCCTCCAAATTTTAGTGTAATGTAAATGCCATGGATGTGAGGTTCACGAACATTTTACTTAATTACTCGGCCCCTGTTTGACACAAATTTCCCTGAATTTTACTAAAAATTCGAAATTTCCCTGAGTTTTCCCTGGGGTTTTTGTCAACTATTTATTTCCCTGAGGTTTTTGTCAACTATTTATTTCCCTGAGGTTTTTGTCAACTATTTATTTCCCTGAGGTTTTTGTCAACTATTTATTTCCCTGATTTTTCCAGGTTTTCCCTGTTTTTCAGGATTGTATGAACCCTGACACACCAATTTTTGCCTTGAAAAGGTAGGAACATTGAGATACAAGAGAAACAGTTGAATTTTCAGTGTTGAGTACTGCTCTATGGCAGAACCCCTTCGCGTGTGTGATTTGGTGAATGACTGTTGGCGCCCCTACACGCGGCGAGGTAAGCTAAAGGCCCGTTCAACAGATGACACTCTTTTTCTCGCGACACTCGCTGTGCTGAGCTCATCAGATTTTCTGACTTCACCAGCTTCTAGAAAATTCACTGTTCACACGGCCAAAATTGTCTCATTGTTGATCTTGGGAAAGCGAGGGAAAAAGCAGAATTCCTCTTCAAAAACGTCTTGCCAAAGCTGCTGGCTTCGTGACTAGAGGCGCCACGTACCATTCACCCTATCACTTACAACGATTTGTTAAAGAATTTTGGCTTAATCGTTCAGAAGTAAGATGAGACTAGAAGTAAAGAGCTCTAGCATTGGTAGTAGATCCTGGCATTAGTGAACAAATTTGAGGATTTTATGCCGCTTCCATTGCGCCTACAATTAAGAGAAAAAATTGGTCGAGTTCCAAAAAATTTCCTACCCCCTTCCCCTCAACCTAAAGCCGCGGAACACGGACGCGGGTGCTTGAATCTAGTTCGGTCGTCTACCACCGCGAGCGTCTCACGTTTTGGAGGGGAAATTCTGAAACCGCTACCAGGGGGCCAACCGTTGGTGTGTTATCAAGAATATTCACTTTCGCCAAGTGAAGAATTTGGTTAGCTCAATACTTCTAGTCCCTTATCTTACTTCGGTTTATATGATAAAAATTTGGGTTCTCACAAAGAGAATAAAGTTTTAAGAGAATCGATAGGTTGCTATTGGTGCATTTTCAACACTACTGGTAAGCCTTGGTCTCCACTATTTCATATTTGCAAGTTTCAGTAAAAACGGTTTGTCTTTGTTTTTTAGAAATTATCCACAAAATTATGCGGAATTTTCATTAATGGTTCCGTGTAATTTGTCCGTTGAAAACCAGACTTAATGGGGTTAATAATATTTTAGTTTACCTCGCCGCTTGTAGATGGCGCCACAAGTGACACCCTATCACACATACAAAGGGGCTTCTGCCATAGACTAGTGCTAAAAAAACGTCGAAAATTCAACTGTTCCTCTTAATTGTATCTCTATGATCACACACGCCAAGTGTGAGGTTGAAATTTCCATCACAAAAATGCTTGAGAGTCGAGACCCGCCTCAAAATAGTTTTTCTAGGATTGTAATATCTATGGGCAGAAACAATGAGATAGAATATATATATATTAAACCTAGAGTCACAACGTGAAATCTCGAGATCTACGTTTCGCGATACACCTTTTGTCGAGCATGAATCTATATCAAATACGGGTGGCGCCACCTATTAATCACTTGAAGAACTTTTTTATTACCGTCTGCTGCTATAATCTGTGTAACAAGCTGTTTTAATTGCGTTAAATAAAATGCGCGAGTTAAATAAAAACTCTAGTCCTTTTTAATCTAATAAATAGATGAAATAAAAATCATAACGATGTTTCTGATTGCAAATAAACAAGTAAAAGTTGTAATTAGTTCCGCTAGAGGATCACAGATGGCGCTGTCATGTTTTGATAAACGTGCTTGATAAAAACAATGTGTTTCGCGGTAAGCCGATTTGAATTGTAACTCCGAATTCCTTGACCAGGGCGAAGCTATACTTTGCAAAGTCTGTAAACTCCACAACTCCTATGGGAGCATCTTGTGGCATTTGTTTAAAGTGACAACTAAACGACAGATATTTGCTAGCCAGTTATGCCTCTTAAACATAAATTCATTACTTATTTGTGCAGTTATAAATGAAATGTTATCCACCTTATTCCCTTTCGCCGGAAGTTAGGCTTAGCTCGGGATTCATGGGGGTAAGTAATAGTAATGGGAAGAAATTGGTCTGTCGTCCGCTACAGTCAGTGTTGTTCCTTAGATTTTTGGGAACATACTTTCCCCAATAGTAAAACGTACTACCCCAATGGGAGGCTTAATGAAAACGTACTTTTCTCCCTTTGGGGGTATTAAAATTTCCTTCCCCCTACACGAAAGGCTTTTGGCGCCATCTTGCGGCTTAATTTTCGTCCCATAGACGCTAATGTTAAAAAATGGAATTTGAAAATGTACTTTCAAGCATCAAAATGTACTTTTCGTACTGAAGATTTTAAAATGTACTAAAAAAGTACATTTGTACTACCAAGAAAAACACTGGCTACTGTACATATTTTTGGCTTATGTAGCAGACGACAGACGAATTTCTTCCCTTTATTCACCCCCATGAATCCCGAGCTAAGCCTAACTTCCGCCGAAAGGGAATAAGGTGGATTCAATACTAATTATCTTACCAATTGTTTTTAAAATTGTTGGTATTGCATTATGTGTAAGACGGTTTTTAGTTTCTTTATTCATAAAATATTTATCTTCAAAGTGCATCTGGCATATTTTGTTGTTGTTATGGAGGTAATCCGTAGACCTTCCTAAAAAATCTTGTCGTCCAGTGGCTTTTATCCATATTAACGAGCTGCAAAATGGCGCCCCTTAACGGGGCGGGACAATTAGAAAAAATTTAATATTTAATGTCAAAAATCTCACCGTTCTTTATCAGAAGGAAACTTAAACAAGGATAATCTAGGATTCTTTTCTTTTGATAATCCACAATTAGGAAAAGAACAGTGAGATCCAGGCATTTTACAGTAAATAAATCCTTGTTATTAATTTTATTTTCAGAAAGCAACCTGCAATCGTAATCTTAGTACTTTAAATTCCGCAAAATAACAACAAACACCGAATTGTCGATTTCCATTGGCTGCTAGCAATCTGTATTCTGCCACCATGGAGTAGTATTATAGAAGACGAAAGTGATATAGTAAGCATTTTTATTACTCCAAAAAATACTCCAAGAAAAATGTCAATAGAAAACCAGAGAAAACGGCATGCGCAAGTCCGTTGTGATAATCGGATAATTCTCATACTTTGTTATAATATGTAAAAATAATATAAATTGCTATATCACGGGCCAGTCTGGGAAATAGCACAACACTTCCTCTGGTCCAAAACCAGTTTATTAATTGCTGGGACTAGTTTTTTAATTCGACAAGTGGGGCTTACTGGTTTTTGGGACCAGTTTATTAATTGCAAATAGGAGAACAAAGGCTGGGACCAGTCCGGAGACCAGTTATTATTATTATTTCGGTCCCCAGGGGATCACTGGTCCCCGGGACCAGTTTAACAATATCCTTAATTCCCAGACTGTCACGGCCTAACCTGCTTGGTCGAGCGCGTGATTGAGTGGGCTATGGCTTTATTAAAGCTTTATTTATAAAGCCCCAAGCTTTGCGGGCGGGCGAGTCTGCCTTATTGGTGCAGACTACTCCAGCTTCGAGGGAGGCAGCTTCCGTGATAATGTGTTCAAACCTTAATTTCTTCCCAGACTAACTCAATCTACCATGAATTAATCATATCCTGACCGCGAACCTACGAACCATAGCCAGGCCTACGTTAACGTAGTCTTTGTAAAAAAACATTTTGCTTAGAAGAAATTGAAACACAAAACACTATAGTCGTGAGTCCTGACTCTTTGGCAGTTGGGTCGTTCGTCGTTGGAATTGTGGTGTCTGTGGACCCCGGTTCTACCAATCTACCGTTCTGGAGAGCAGAGTGGGGAGAATGTGCGGTGCTCCGTTGAAATAATGGCGTGATGAGATGTTAATTTTAAAAATATAGAATTATTCAATATGTTTTTGATGTTTTAAGACTTGATTTTGTGATAATGCTAAAGACTATAATCTAAGGTGCGTTTCTGATCTTGATTTTCGTTCAAATGTAAGTAGAAGAGATTTTGAAATGGTAAGATAGTTTTAACCTTAAGCCTTTGCTAAAGTGAAGTAATTCTAAAATCTTCAAAAGTTAAAATGCAAAAGGCTTATATGATCTTCATTGCTCTTAGTCTGAAAAGATTTTAGTGAAAACTTTCGATTTCCTTGTTCCATACCTACTTGTTGTTTTAGTTTTAGTTGTGGTTGGGCATGCCATGTGATGGACTTAATCAAAGGTTCAAAAGAAGGGGTCATATTGTCATGAGTGCGCCAAGGCTGTGTAGCAAAGTATAGGGGGGGGAGGTATGTTTTGGAAAATTTGTCTTTAGGTATTTATGCGGGGATCTGAGAAAGGGTTCGATGAAAAATAAGAAATTTAACGAGCAAATGCCTTAATTACAGTTATCCGCACTAAACTCCCAAAATTTCGTCAGAGATAACTAGAAATGTCCAGGATTTTCAATAAAGTAATTTCTTTCTCATACATGACAACGTATCTCTTACCTTAGTGATATCCCCCTTTCCGGGGGCAAATAGTATTCTCTATTACAAAGTTGACCACAACGTTGGGGATACACAGTTCACTCCCCTGATGATCCAAGCAAAGAACGGGCCACGTGATTTCCCTTTCTTTACAAACTACAGTTTTGACTTAGCAAACTCAGTGGGCGGGATTTATAAGTGCGCTTATAAATCCCGCCCTCAAATGGCTCCAGCCTTTGCCAAGGCACAGCCCACTCGATCACGCAAGTTGCACGCGCTATAGAAGCCCGTTCAAAGAATTCAAAACCCATGTATTTTCGAGAATCGAGAGGGTGTAGTGGAAAAGCTAGTAAAAACATGAACGAGTCTCGATTTTTGAGACAAAAAGCACTGAAATGTAAGGGGGAATTGTCGAGTTGATGAACAAACTTTTATAGGAAAGTGAAAAATGTAAGCTCTAGCTTCCTGATTTTTTTACTATTTGTAAATTAAAGTACACTAAAAATTTAGAAAATATTTTGAAAGGCTTAGGACTGATAGTTATTTTTCTAAAAATTATCAAACTTTCAGTTTGTGGTTTTTTCAACTCTGGATGACTTCTAGCCATTTTAAAACGCGGTGGGCAAATTATTCAAATAAATATTTTTTCCCCCAATACTTGTAGTGCTTGGTTTTCACATATTTGCCAATTAGTTTTAACGACTAGTTAATTGTAATAATAAATAAAATATAAGCCCTTAAATACAGTATTTTGATGAAGAACATTATCAGCGGGATTGTTTGAGCCTAGTGTTTATTTTTTAACTGAAAAACTATTCACGCTTGAAACTTCAAAATTTGTAGGACTTTAGAAAACGTTACTACGCACCTCTCCCTAAAATTTCACGACATTTGATCCACAAAAAGCGAAATTACGCCCATTTTGCCCCCAAAAAACGGCATTTTCCCATAGACATAATGCTAATTCTTAGACTGCTTTGACGAACGTTATCGGTTGGGCCCAGTGTTTATTTTTTTACTGAAAAACTATTCACTCTTGAAACTTCAAAATTTGTAGGACTTTAGAAAACGTTACTACGCACCTCTCCCTAAAATTTCACGACATTTGATCCACAAAAAGCGAAATTACGCCCATTTTGCCCCCAAAAACGGCATTTTCCCATAGACATAATGCTAATTCTTAGACTGCTTTGACGAACGTTATCGGTTGGGCCCAGTGTTTATTTTTTTACTGAAAAACTATTCACTCTTGAAACTTCAAAATTTGTAGGACTTTAGAAAACGTTACTACGCACCTCTCCCTAAAATTTCACGACATTTGATCCACAAAAAGCGAAATTACGCCCATTTTGCCCCCAAAAAACGGCATTTTCCCATAGACATAATGCTAATTCTTAGACTGCTTTGACGAACGTTATCGGTTGGGCCCAGTGTTTATTTTTTACTGAAAAACTATTCACGCTTGAAACTTCAAAATTTGTAGGACTATAGAAAACGTTACTACGCACCTCTCCCTAAAATTTCACGACATTTGATCCACAAAAAGCGAAATTACGCCCATTTTGCCCCCAAAAAACGGCATTTTCCCATAGACATAATGCTAATTCTTAGACTGCTTTGACGAACGTTATCGGTTGGGCCCAGTGTTTATTTTTTTACTGGAAAACTATTCACTCTTGAAACTTCAAAATTTGTAGGACTTTAGAAACGTTACTACGCACCTCTCCCTAAAATTTCACGACATTTGATCCACAAAAAGCGAAATTACGCCCATTTTGCCCCCAAAAAACGGCATTTTCCCATAGACATAATGCTAATTCTTAGACTGCTTTGACGAACGTTATCGGTTGGGCCCAGTGTTTATTTTTTTACTGAAAAACTATTCACGCTTGAAACTTAAAAATTTGTAGGACTTTAGAAAACGTTACTACGCACCTCTCCCTAAAATTTCACGACATTTGATCCACAAAAAGCGAAATTACGCCCATTTTGCCCCCAAAAAACGGCATTTTCCCATAGACATAATGCTAATTCTTAGACTGCTTTGACGAACGTTATCGGTTGGGCCCAGTGTTTATTTTTTTACTGAAAAACTATTCACTCTTGAAACTTCAAAATTTGTAGGACTTTAGAAAACGTTACTACGCACCTCTCCCTAAAATTTCACGACATTTGATCCACAAAAAGCGAAATTACGCCCATTTTGCCCCCAAAAAACGGCATTTTCCCATAGACATAATGCTAATTCTTAGACTGCTTTGACGAACGTTATCGGTTGGGCCCAGTGTTTATTTTTTTACTGAAAAACTATTCACGCTTGAAACTTAAAAATTTGTAGGACTTTAGAAAACGTTACTACGCACCTCTCCCTAAAATTTCACGACATTTGATCCACAAAAAGCGAAATTACGCCCATTTTGCCCCCAAAAAACGGCATTTTCCCATAGACATAATGCTAATTCTTAGACTGCTTTGACGAACGTTATCGGTTGGGCCCAGTGTTTATTTTTTTACTGAAAAACTATTCACTCTTGAAACTTCAAAATTTGTAGGACTTTAGAAAACGTTACTACGCACCTATCCCTAAAATTTCACGACATTTGATCCTCAAGAAGCGAAATTACGCCCATTTTACTTCAAAATAACAGCATTTTCCCATAGACATAATGCTAATTCTTAGACTCGTTTGACCAAGGAGTACTAATCGGTCATATTCTCGACTTTTGGCTGTTTGAACGGGCTTCTATAGCGCGTGCAACTTGCGTGATCGAGTGGGCTGTGGCCAAGGCGAAACTGGAGGTGATAAGGAAAGTCAACTTGTAGGGGAACTACATGACCCGCGCCTTGCTGTAAGACAAAAACACTCACAGTCTTGCAGTCTTTCACTGGTACATTTTATCAGCCCAGGGCAAGTTCATATAGGTTCCTGCTTTTGGTAAGGAAAATTGGTGTGTAGAGGATTAGTCAGCATTATAGGGACGCCACACGAGTCAACATTTGCTCTAAGACATGCTTGCCAAATTACTCTATCCGCGAGTATTAGGGTTAACTATTCGCGAGCATTGGGGTGTTAACTAAGAATAATAGGCTTAACTATTCGCGAGCATTGGGGTGTTAACTATTGAGAATAATAGGCTTAACTATTCGTAATCGAGCGTTGGGGTGTTAACTATTGAGAATAATAGGCTTAACTATTCGCAATCGAGCGTTGGAGTGTTAACTATTGAGAATAATAGGCTTAACTATTCGCAATCGAGCATTAGGGTGTTAACTATTGAGAATAATAGGCTTAACTATTCGCGATCGAGCATTGGGGTGTTAACTATTGAGAATAATAGGCTTAACTATTCGCGATCGAGCGTTGGGGTGTTAACTATTGAGAATAATAGGCTTAACTATTCGCAATCGAGCGTTGGAGTGTTAACTATTGAGAATAATAGGCTTAACTATTCGCGATCGAGCGTTGGGGTGTTAACTATTGAGAATAATAGGCTTAACTATTCGCAATCGAGCGTTGGAGTGTTAACTATTGACAATAATAGGCTTAACTATTCGCAATCGAGCGTTGGAGTGTTAACTATTGAGAATAATAGGCTTAACTATTCGCGATCGAGCATTGGAGTGTTAACTATTGAGAATAATAGGCTTAACTATTCGCGAGCATTGGGGTCTTAACTATTGAGAATAATAGGCTTAACTATTCGCGAGCATTGGGGTGTTAACTATTGAGAATAATAGGCTTAACTATTCGCGAGCATTGGGGTGTTAACTATTGAGAATAATAGCCTTAGCTATTCGCGAGCATTGGGGTGTTAACTATTGAGAATAATATTCTTCTATTCGCGAGCATTGGGGTGTTAACTTTTGAGAATAATAGGCTTAACTATTCGCAGTCGAGCATTGGGGTGTTAACTTTTGAGAATAATAGGCTTAACTATTCGCAGTCGAGCATTGGGGTGTTAACTATTGAGAATAATATTCTTCTATTCGCGAGCATTGGGGTGTTAACTTTTGAGAATAATAGGCTTAACTATTCGCAGTCGAGCATTGGGGTGTTAACTATTGAGAATAATAGCCTTAGCTATTCGCGAGCATTGGGGTGTTAACTATTGAGAATAATATTCTTCTATTCGCGAGCATTGGGGTGTTAACTTTTGAGAATAATAGCCTTAGCTATTCGCGAGCATTGGGGTGTTAACTATTGAGAATAATATTCTTCTATTCGCGAGCATTGGGGTGTTAACTTTTGAGAATAATAGGCTTAACTATTCGCAGTCGAGCATTGGGGTGTTAACTTTTGAGAATAATAGGCTTAACTATTCGCAGTCGAGCATTGGGGTGTTAACTATTGAGAATAATATTCTTCTATTCGCGAGCATTGGGTGTTAACTTTTGAGAATAATAGGCTTAACTATTCGCAGTCGAGCATTGGGGTGTTAACTATTGAGAATAATAGCCTTATCTATTCGCGAGCATTGGGGTGTTAACTATTGAGAATAATAGGCTTAACTATTCGCGAGCATTGGGGTGTTAACTATTGAGAATAATAGCCTTAGCTATTCGCGAGCATTGGGGTGTTAACTATTGAGAATAATATTCTTCTATTCGCGAGCATTGGGGTGTTAACTTTTGAGAATAATAGGCTTAACTATTCGCAGTCGAGCATTGGGGTGTTAACTTTTGAGAATAATAGGCTTAACTATTCGCAGTCGAGCATTGGGGTGTTAACTATTGAGAATAATATTCTTCTATTCGCGAGCATTGGGGTGTTAACTTTTGAGAATAATAGGCTTAACTATTCGCAGTCGAGCATTGGGGTGTTAACTATTGAGAATAATAGCCTTAGCTATTCGCGAGCATTGGGGTGTTAACTATTGAGAATAATATTCTTCTATTCGCGAGCATTGGGGTGTTAACTTTTGAGAATAATAGCCTTAGCTATTCGCGAGCATTGGGGTGTTAACTATTGAGAATAATATTCTTCTATTCGCGAGCATTGGGGTGTTAACTTTTGAGAATAATAGGCTTAACTATTCGCAGTCGAGCATTGGGGTGTTAACTACTGAGAATAATAGGCTTAACTATTCGCGAGCATTGGGGTGTTAACTATTGAGAATAATAGGTAGAGATGCAACGATGCATCGGCCAAGAATCGGCTTCGGCCAGAATCGGCCACTTGGCCGAATAATCGCATCGGCCGATTTTTCTAAGGTAATCGGCCTATTTTTTCGGCCGAGTCTTTTTTGTTAGATCTGATCTTTTGAGCTAGTATAAAGGAACTAACAAGTTTGCAATTAAACGTATGACGTAAACGTGACTGTCACTTTATTAAACGTCTTTGAAATTGAGTTTTTAAACTATTTAGTACATATATTTGAGAAGTGGATGGTTGCGGTGAATGAAGGCCAGTTTCTCAGCATTTTGTGGCAGCAATGAAAGAATTAATCAAAAACAATTGTAGCAGAAACAGGGCTCCCACCAAAATCTCAAAAATAAATAGGGGAAAAAGGGACTTTCCACGATAAAATAGGGTTAAATAAGGGCCTAAATTTTAAAAGTAGGAACCAAAAATGGACCACTGGTAAAAAAAAATGATATCTTTATTATGTGAAAATAGCACATTTCCTCTGGTGCAAAACCAGTTTATTAATTGCTTGAACTAGTTTTTAAATTCAGTTTATTAATTGCAAATCCAAATAATAAATAATAATCTAAGCACCGCGTCAACAATTATTCTTGTTATCTCTCCTTTCCTGACTACTAAATAAATACTTTTTCTGAAGTTTATGAATATAGGGTGATTTTAGGACCAAATACCAATTTAAGGGTAGATTAAGGGCCTTGCAGGAAAATAGGGACTTTAGGGACCTGGTGGGACCCCTGCAGAAAGAATGGACAAAATGTGTGTTGAACCTAATGACCTACTTTCTCGGAAACCGGACCAGATAGATTATTGTCCTTCGACATTTTTGACAAGTACCACACATAGACTAATTCTTAAAATTTATTACCGTGGGGCTTCGGCCGATGAATCGGCCGAAGCCGATTTTTTAACGACCGATGCATCGAATCGGCCGATTCGGAAAAATTACGAATCGTTGCATCCCTAATAATAGGCTTAACTATTCGCAGTCGAGCATTGGGGTGTTAACTATTGAGAATAATAGGCTTAACTATTCGCGAGCATTGGGGTGTTAACTATTGAGAATAATAGGCTTAACTATTCGCGAGCATTGGGGTGTTAACTATTGAGAATAGAGAGTTTAAGCATCCCCTAAACGCGTACGTGTAGCTACCTTCCACAGTGCATTAGACCAATGCATTGTCAAAGGTGGCTACACGTACGCGTATAGGGGATGCTTAAACTCTCTAATAATTGCCTTAACTATTCGCGAGCATTGGGGTGTTAACTATTGAGAATAATAGGCTTAACTATTCGCAATCGAGCGTTGGAGTGTTAACTATTGAGAATAATAGGCTTAACTATTCGCAATCGAGCGTTGGAGTGTTAACTATTGAGAATAATAGGCTTAAATTCGCAATCGAGCGTTGGAGTGTTAACTATTGAGAATAATAGGCTTAACTATTCGCGATCGAGCGTTGGGGTGTTAACTATTGAGAATAATAGGCTTAACTATTCGCAATCGAGCGTTGGAGTGTTAACTATTGAGAATAATAGGCTTAACTATTCGCAATCGAGCGTTGGAGTGTTAACTATTGAGAATAATAGGCTTAACTATTCGCGATCGAGCATTGGAGTGTTAACTATTGAGAATAATAGGCTTAACTATTCGCGAGCATTGGGGTCTTAACTATTGAGAATAATAGGCTTAACTATTCGCGAGCATTGGGGTGTTAACTATTGAGAATAATAGGCTTAACTATTCGCGAGCATTGGGGTGTTAACTATTGAGAATAATAGCCTTAGCTATTCGCGAGCATTGGGGTGTTAACTATTGAGAATAATATTCTTCTATTCGCGAGCATTGGGGTGTTAACTTTTGAGAATAATAGGCTTAACTATTCGCAGTCGAGCATTGGGGTGTTAACTTTTGAGAATAATAGGCTTAACTATTCGCAGTCGAGCATTGGGGTGTTAACTATTGAGAATAATATTCTTCTATTCGCGAGCATTGGGGTGTTAACTTTTGAGAATAATAGGCTTAACTATTCGCAGTCGAGCATTGGGGTGTTAACTATTGAGAATAATAGCCTTAGCTATTCGCGAGCATTGGGGTGTTAACTATTGAGAATAATATTCTTCTATTCGCGAGCATTGGGGTGTTAACTTTTGAGAATAATAGCCTTAGCTATTCGCGAGCATTGGGGTGTTAACTATTGAGAATAATATTCTTCTATTCGCGAGCATTGGGGTGTTAACTTTTGAGAATAATAGGCTTAACTATTCGCAGTCGAGCATTGGGGTGTTAACTACTGAGAATAATAGGCTTAACTATTCGCGAGCATTGGGGTGTTAACTATTGAGAATAATAGGTAGAGATGCAACGATGCATCGGCCAAGAATCGGCTTCGGCCAGAATCGGCCACTTGGCCGAATAATCGCATCGGCCGATTTTTCTAAGGTAATCGGCCGATTTTTTTCGGCCGACTCTTTTTTGTTAGATCTGATCTTTTGAGCTAGTATAAAGGAACTAACAAGTTTGCAATTAAACGTATGAAGTAAACGTGACTGTCACTTTATTAAACGTCTTTGAAATTGAGTTGGTAAACTATTTGGTACATATATTTGAGAAGTGGATGGTTGCGGTGAATGAAGGCCAGTTTCTCAGCATTTTGTGGCAGCAATGAAAGAATTAATCAAGAACAAGTTGAAGCAGAAACAGGGCTCCCACCAAAATCTCAAAAATAAATAGGGGAAAAAGGGACTTTTCACGATAAAAAAGAGTTAAATAAGGGCCTAAATTTTAAAAGTAGGAACCAAAAATGGACCACTGGTAAAACAAAATGATATCTTTATTATGTGAAAATAGCTTATTTCCTCTGGTGCAAAACCAGTTTATTAATTGCTTGAACTAGTTTTTAAATTCAGTTTATTAATTGCAAATCCAAATAATAAATAATAATCTAAGCACCGCGTCAACAATTATTCTTGTTATCTCTCCTTTCCTGACTACTAAATAAATACTTTTTCTGAAGTTTATGAATATAGGGTGATTTTAGGACCAAATACCAATTTAAGGGTAGATTAAGGGCCTTGCAGGAAAATAGGGACTTTAGGGACCTGGTGGGACCCCTGCAGAAAGAATGGACAAAATGTGTGTTGAACCTAATGACCTACTTTCTCGGAAACCGGACCAGATAGATTATTGTCCTTCGACATTTTTGACAAGTACCACACATAGACTAATTCTTAAAATTTATTACCGTGGGGCTTCGGCCGATGAATCGGCCGAAGCCGATTTTTTAACGACCGATGCATCGAATCGGCCGATTCGGAAAAATTACGAATCGTTGCATCCCTAATAATAGGCTTAACTATTCGCAGTCGAGCATTGGGGTGTTAACTATTGAGAATAATAGGCTTAACTATTCGCGAGCATTGGGGTGTTAACTATTGAGAATAATAGGCTTAACTATTCGCGAGCATTGGGGTGTTAACTATTGAGAATAGAGAGTTTAAGCATCCCCTAAACGCGTACGTGTAGCTACCTTCCACAGTGCATTAGACCAATGCATTGTCAAAGGTGGCTACACGTACGCGTATAGGGGATGCTTAAACTCTCTAATAATTGCCTTAACTATTCGCGAGCATTGGGGTGTTAACTATTGAGAATAATAGGCTTAACTATTCGCAATCGAGCGTTGGAGTGTTAACTATTGAGAATAATAGGCTTAACTATTCGCAATCGAGCGTTGGAGTGTTAACTATTGAGAATAATAGGCTTAAATTCGCAATCGAGCGTTGGAGTGTTAACTATTGAGAATAATAGGCTTAACTATTCGCGATCGAGCGTTGGGGTGTTAACTATTGAGAATAATAGGCTTAACTATTCGCAATCGAGCGTTGGAGTGTTAACTATTGAGAATAATAGGCTTAACTATTCGCAATCGAGCGTTGGAGTGTTAACTATTGAGAATAATAGGCTTAACTATTCGCGATCGAGCATTGGAGTGTTAACTATTGAGAATAATAGGCTTAACTATTCGCGAGCATTGGGGTCTTAACTATTGAGAATAATAGGCTTAACTATTCGCGAGCATTGGGGTGTTAACTATTGAGAATAATAGGCTTAACTATTCGCGAGCATTGGGGTGTTAACTATTGAGAATAATAGCCTTAGCTATTCGCGAGCATTGGGGTGTTAACTATTGAGAATAATATTCTTCTATTCGCGAGCATTGGGGTGTTAACTTTTGAGAATAATAGGCTTAACTATTCGCAGTCGAGCATTGGGGTGTTAACTTTTGAGAATAATAGGCTTAACTATTCGCAGTCGAGCATTGGGGTGTTAACTATTGAGAATAATATTCTTCTATTCGCGAGCATTGGGGTGTTAACTTTTGAGAATAATAGGCTTAACTATTCGCAGTCGAGCATTGGGGTGTTAACTATTGAGAATAATAGCCTTAGCTATTCGCGAGCATTGGGGTGTTAACTATTGAGAATAATAGGCTTAACTATTCGCGAGCATTGGGGTGTTAACTATTGAGAATAATAGGCTTAACTATTCGCGAGCATTGGGGTGTTAACTATTGAGAATAATAGGCTTAACTATTCGCGAGCATTGGGGTGTTAACTATTGAGAATAGAGAGTTTAAGCATCCCCTAAACGCGTACGTGTAGCTACCTTCCACAGTGCATTAGACCAATGCATTGTCAAAGGTGGCTACACGTACGCGTATAGGGGATGCTTAAACTCTCTAATAATTGCCTTAACTATTCGCGAGCATTGGGGTGTTAACTATTGAGAATAATAGGCTTAACTATTCGCAATCGAGCGTTGGAGTGTTAACTATTGAGAATAATAGGCTTAACTATTCGCAATCGAGCGTTGGAGTGTTAACTATTGAGAATAATAGGCTTAAATTCGCAATCGAGCGTTGGAGTGTTAACTATTGAGAATAATAGGCTTAACTATTCGCGATCGAGCGTTGGGGTGTTAACTATTGAGAATAATAGGCTTAACTATTCGCAATCGAGCGTTGGAGTGTTAACTATTGAGAATAATAGGCTTAACTATTCGCAATCGAGCGTTGGAGTGTTAACTATTGAGAATAATAGGCTTAACTATTCGCGATCGAGCATTGGAGTGTTAACTATTGAGAATAATAGGCTTAACTATTCGCGAGCATTGGGGTCTTAACTATTGAGAATAATAGGCTTAACTATTCGCGAGCATTGGGGTGTTAACTATTGAGAATAATAGGCTTAACTATTCGCGAGCATTGGGGTGTTAACTATTGAGAATAATAGCCTTAGCTATTCGCGAGCATTGGGGTGTTAACTATTGAGAATAATATTCTTCTATTCGCGAGCATTGGGGTGTTAACTTTTGAGAATAATAGGCTTAACTATTCGCAGTCGAGCATTGGGGTGTTAACTTTTGAGAATAATAGGCTTAACTATTCGCAGTCGAGCATTGGGGTGTTAACTATTGAGAATAATATTCTTCTATTCGCGAGCATTGGGGTGTTAACTTTTGAGAATAATAGGCTTAACTATTCGCAGTCGAGCATTGGGGTGTTAACTATTGAGAATAATAGCCTTAGCTATTCGCGAGCATTGGGGTGTTAACTATTGAGAATAATATTCTTCTATTCGCGAGCATTGGGGTGTTAACTTTTGAGAATAATAGCCTTAGCTATTCGCGAGCATTGGGGTGTTAACTATTGAGAATAATATTCTTCTATTCGCGAGCATTGGGGTGTTAACTTTTGAGAATAATAGGCTTAACTATTCGCAGTCGAGCATTGGGGTGTTAACTACTGAGAATAATAGGCTTAACTATTCGCGAGCATTGGGGTGTTAACTATTGAGAATAATAGGTAGAGATGCAACGATGCATCGGCCAAGAATCGGCTTCGGCCAGAATCGGCCACTTGGCCGAATAATCGCATCGGCCGATTTTTCTAAGGTAATCGGCCGATTTTTTTCGGCCGACTCTTTTTTGTTAGATCTGATCTTTTGAGCTAGTATAAAGGAACTAACAAGTTTGCAATTAAACGTATGAAGTAAACGTGACTGTCACTTTATTAAACGTCTTTGAAATTGAGTTGGTAAACTATTTGGTACATATATTTGAGAAGTGGATGGTTGCGGTGAATGAAGGCCAGTTTCTCAGCATTTTGTGGCAGCAATGAAAGAATTAATCAAGAGCAAGTTGAAGCAGAAACAGGGCTCCCACCAAAATCTCAAAAATAAATAGGGGAAAAAGGGACTTTTCACGATAAAAAAGAGTTAAATAAGGGCCTAAATTTTAAAAGTAGGAACCAAAAATGGACCACTGGTAAAACAAAATGATATCTTTATTATGTGAAAATAGCTTATTTCCTCTGGTGCAAAACCAGTTTATTAATTGCTTGAACTAGTTTTTAAATTCAGTTTATTAATTGCAAATCCAAATAATAAATAATAATCTAAGCACCGCGTCAACAATTATTCTTGTTATCTCTCCTTTCCTGACTACTAAATAAATACTTTTTCTGAAGTTTATGAATATAGGGTGATTTTAGGACCAAATACCAATTTAAGGGTAGATTAAGGGCCTTGCAGGAAAATAGGGACTTTAGGGACCTGGTGGGACCCCTGCAGAAAGAATGGACAAAATGTGTGTTGAACCTAATGACCTACTTTCTCGGAAACCGGACCAGATAGATTATTGTCCTTCGACATTTTTGACAAGTACCACACATAGACTAATTCTTAAAATTTATTACCGTGGGGCTTCGGCCGATGAATCGGCCGAAGCCGATTTTTTAACGACCGATGCATCGAATCGGCCGATTCGGAAAAATTACGAATCGTTGCATCCCTAATAATAGGCTTAACTATTCGCAGTCGAGCATTGGGGTGTTAACTATTGAGAATAATAGGCTTAACTATTCGCGAGCATTGGGGTGTTAACTATTGAGAATAATAGGCTTAACTATTCGCGAGCATTGGGGTGTTAACTATTGAGAATAATAGGCTTAACTATTCGCGAGCATTGGGGTGTTAACTATTGAGAATAGAGAGTTTAAGCATCCCCTAAACGCGTACGTGTAGCTACCTTCCACAGTGCATTAGACCAATGCATTGTCAAAGGTGGCTACACGTACGCGTATAGGGGATGCTTAAACTCTCTAATAATTGCCTTAACTATTCGCGAGCATTGGGGTGTTAACTATTGAGAATAATAGGCTTAACTATTCGCAATCGAGCGTTGGAGTGTTAACTATTGAGAATAATAGGCTTAACTATTCGCAATCGAGCGTTGGAGTGTTAACTATTGAGAATAATAGGCTTAAATTCGCAATCGAGCGTTGGAGTGTTAACTATTGAGAATAATAGGCTTAACTATTCGCGATCGAGCGTTGGGGTGTTAACTATTGAGAATAATAGGCTTAACTATTCGCAATCGAGCGTTGGAGTGTTAACTATTGAGAATAATAGGCTTAACTATTCGCAATCGAGCGTTGGAGTGTTAACTATTGAGAATAATAGGCTTAACTATTCGCGATCGAGCATTGGAGTGTTAACTATTGAGAATAATAGGCTTAACTATTCGCGAGCATTGGGGTCTTAACTATTGAGAATAATAGGCTTAACTATTCGCGAGCATTGGGGTGTTAACTATTGAGAATAATAGGCTTAACTATTCGCGAGCATTGGGGTGTTAACTATTGAGAATAATAGCCTTAGCTATTCGCGAGCATTGGGGTGTTAACTATTGAGAATAATATTCTTCTATTCGCGAGCATTGGGGTGTTAACTTTTGAGAATAATAGGCTTAACTATTCGCAGTCGAGCATTGGGGTGTTAACTATTGAGAATAATAGGCTTAACTATTCGCGAGCATTGGGGTGTTAACTATTGAGAATAATAGGCTTAACTATTCGCGAGCATTGGGGTGTTAACTATTGAGAATAATAGGCTTAACTATTCGCGAGCATTGGGGTGTTAACTATTGAGAATAATAGGCTTAACTATTCGCGAGCATTGGGGTGTTAACTATTGAGAATAGAGAGTTTAAGCATCCCCTAAACGCGTACGTGTAGCTACCTTCCACAGTGCATTAGACCAATGCATTGTCAAAGGTGGCTACACGTACGCGTATAGGGGATGCTTAAACTCTCTAATAATTGCCTTAACTATTCGCGAGCATTGGGGTGTTAACTATTGAGAATAATAGGCTTAACTATTCGCGAGCATTGGGGTGTTAACTATTGAGAATAATAGGCTTAACTATTCGCGAGCATTGGGGTGTTAACTATTGAGAATAATAGGCTTAACTATTCGCGAGCATTGGGGTGTTAACTATTGAGAATAATAGGCTTAACTATTCGCGAGCATTGGGGTGTTAACTATTGAGAATAATAGGCTTAACTATTCGCGAGCATTGGGGTGTTAACTATTGAGAATAATAGGCTTAACTATTCGCGAGCATTGGGGTGTTAACTATTGAGAATAGAGAGTTTAAGCATCCCCTAAACGCGTACGTGTAGCTACCTTCCACAGTGCATTAGACCAATGCATTGTCAAAGGTGGCTACACGTACGCGTATAGGGGATGCTTAAACTCTCTAATAATTGCCTTAACTATTCGCGAGCATTGGGGTGTTAACTATTGAGAATAATAGGCTTAACTATTCGCAATCGAGCGTTGGAGTGTTAACTATTGAGAATAATAGGCTTAAATTCGCAATCGAGCGTTGGAGTGTTAACTATTGAGAATAATAGGCTTAACTATTCGCGATCGAGCATTGGAGTGTTAACTATTGAGAATAATAGGCTTAACTATTCGCGAGCATTGGGGTCTTAACTATTGAGAATAATAGGCTTAACTATTCGCGAGCATTGGGGTGTTAACTATTGAGAATAATAGGCTTAACTATTCGCGAGCATTGGGGTGTTAACTATTGAGAATAATAGCCTTAGCTATTCGCGAGCATTGGGGTGTTAACTATTGAGAATAATATTCTTCTATTCGCGAGCATTGGGGTGTTAACTTTTGAGAATAATAGGCTTAACTATTCGCAGTCGAGCATTGGGGTGTTAACTATTGAGAATAATAGGCTTAACTATTCGCGAGCATTGGGGTGTTAACTATTGAGAATAATAAGCTTAACTATTCGCGAGCATTGGGGTGTTAACTATTGAGAATAATAGGCTTAACTATTCGCGAGCATTGGGGTGTTAACTATTGAGAATAGAGAGTTTAAGCATCCCCTAAACGCGTACGTGTAGCTACCTTCCACAGTGCATTAGACCAATGCATTGTCAAAGGTGGCTACACGTACGCGTATAGGGGATGCTTAAACTCTCTAATAATTGCCTTAACTATTCGCGAGCATTGGGGTGTTAACTATTGAGAATAATAGGCTTAACTATTCGCGAGCATTGGGGTGTTAACTATTGAGAATAATAGGCTTAACTATTCGCGAGCATTGGGGTGTTAACTATTGAGAATAATAGGCTTAACTATTCGCGAGCATTGGGGTGTTAACTATTGAGAATAATAGGCTTAACTATTCGCGAGCATTGGGGTGTTAACTATTGAGAATAATAGGCTTAACTATTCGCGAGCATTGGGGTGTTAACTATTGAGAATAATAGGCTTAACTATTCGCGAGCATTGGGGTGTTAACTATTGAGAATAATAGCCTTAGCTATTCGCGAGCATTGGGGTGTTAACTATTGAGAATAATATTCTTCTATTCGCGAGCATTGGGGTGTTAACTTTTGAGAATAATAGCCTTAGCTATTCGCGAGCATTGGGGTGTTAACTATTGAGAATAATATTCTTCTATTCGCGAGCATTGGGGTGTTAACTTTTGAGAATAATAGGCTTAACTATTCGCAGTCGAGCATTGGGGTGTTAACTATTGAGAATAATAGGCTTAACTATTCGCGAGCATTGGGGTGTTAACTATTGAGAATAATAGGCTTAACTATTCGCGAGCATTGGGGTGTTAACTATTGAGAATAATAGGCTTAACTATTCGCAGTCGAGCATTGGGGTGTTAACTATTGAGAATAATAGGCTTAACTATTCGCGAGCATTGGGGTGTTAACTATTGAGAATAATAGGCTTAACTATTCGCGAGCATTGGGGTGTTAACTATTGAGAATAGAGAGTTTAAGCATCCCCTAAACGCGTACGTGTAGCTACCTTCCACAGTGCATTAGACCAATGCATTGTCAAAGGTGGCTACACGTACGCGTATAGGGGATGCTTAAACTCTCTAATAATTGCCTTAACTATTCGCGAGCATTGGGGTGTTAACTATTGAGATTAATAATCTTCTATTTGCGAGCATTGGGGTGTTAACTTTTGAGAATAATAGGCTTAACTATTCGCAATCGAGCATTGGGGTGTTAACTATTGAGAATAATAGGCTTAACTATTCGCGAGCATTGGGTGTTAACTATTGAGAATAATAGGCTTAACTATTCGCGAGTATTGGGATGTTACTGTTAACTATTGAGAGTAATATTCTTAACTATTCGCGATTAATCGGGCAGTTAAAAATTTACCTGGGCTTAACTATTAGGTACTCTATTTGGAATGAACTATTCGTTTCGGTATTTGATAAGGAAAATGTTTCGTATTCGATGCCCAAAAAGTGGTATTCGCACACCTCGAGCGTGATCCTTATATGTGAAGATACTTATTCGAGAGCTAGTGGGATTATGCAACACAATTGTTTGCAGCTTTCTTGTTTCCGTCATTCAGCTACTTACTTCTGCAATGTAGACATAGTCTTTAGATTAAGACTGATACCCTTTACACCAGGAGGCTAGGATAGTTTGCAGAAAAAATAGCCTGGTACAAATGGTATCAATCCCCCTAGTCTGGAAAGTATGTATAGGAAACAACACATGAGTTGGCAGCTTTTCGTTAAATGCTGATGTACTAGATATTTTATGAATTTTAGAAAGCAATTATGAACAGTTTTTAGCGCCATCTAGGAGTTGTTCTGAAAACTGCTCCACATGTTATGACGAGTATTTCACAGATGAACGCTGTTTTATTTTGGATACATGATTTATCCTGTATTACCCCTTCAATTACACGAATGTTAATGTCTTTGAAAAAGAATTGAAAAAGAGAACTTGTAATACAGTTTGATCAATGATGTAATAATGATGGCAGCAATCAACTAGGAAATCTCGTACTGGGGCTTTTCGTTAGAATCCGGCGGCGTTTCGTACTTTTTTTTATCAGAGTCTAGTTCAAGTTAGTTGTGTAGACAAACATCTTAACTTGCGCATAAAGTCAACATATATGTCGTCTATGTATTGATCTCTCTCTCTGTTGAGAAGTTTTCAGGGTTCGAATTAAAAAAACCCACTGTTTTTATTGAGTTTTACCCACCATAAAAAACCCGTCAGAAAACCCACTACTAAGATCTTCAATTTTGATGAATTTGAATGCTAGAATAATTTGATTTTAAATATAGTTTAAGACAATGAGATATATTCAACCTCGAGTCACAACGTGAAATCTCGAGATCGACGTTTCGCGATACACTTTTTGTCGAGCATAAATCTTTATCAAATACGGGTGGCGCCACTTATTAATCACTTGAAGAACTTTTTTATTACCGTCTGCTGCTATAATCTGTGTAACAAGCTGTCAAGATAGTTTTTTAAACGTGTTAAATAAAATACGCGAGTTAAATAATAAAAACTCCAATCCTTTTTAATTTAAGAAATAGGTGAAATAAAAATCATAACGATGTTTCTGATCGCAAATAAGCAAGTAAAAGTTGTAATTAGTTCCGCTGGAGGATCACAGATGGCGCTGTCTTGTTTGCATAAGCGTGCTTGATAAAAGCAATGTGTTTCGCGGTAAGCCGATTTGAATTGTAACTCTAGGTTTAATACATATATTCTATCTCATTGGTTTAAGATATTTATCGTTTCAATTTCAAAAGTACTACCTAATAATATTTATTATTATTTTTTATGAAACATTTTAACACGTTTTTTATTAAGCATCGACTTTGGAATGACAATTTCAACAATACAAGCAACTGCTAAAGATTAAAACCCAATAAAACCCTTCTTTTTTCGAACCATGGGAGTGGTAGTGTTAAGAAGTGCACAATTGTGTTGCGTATTTCAAGCTGAAACTTGGGAGGTCGAGCCGATTAATATTTGCAGCCTTATCACGTTTTAGTGACTCGGGTCACGTGGTTCCCAACAAGTTGACTTAGGCAAGCAAAACTGGAGTTAGTAAGGAATGTCAACTTGCAGGGGAAATACGTGACCTGCGCTTTGCCTTTCTACAAGTTCCGACGGTCAGCGTCTGTAATGTTGTATTCAATTTCGTTGCTCTGAGATTGCTGGCGAACTTGCTATATTATGTCATGATAAAACCTAGACAACGGAAACCCGAGTCCCGTTGAACCGAACCACTGTGAAAACTTTGGGGGTTCAGGTTGTGGTGTTATCCCGTCATAAATTCCGACAGGGTGGCAAAATCAGGGCCGGGAGTAAGAAAAATTTCTTTTAGGATATGTGTCCAGCGATACCTCCTTTGACAGGAAAATTTATGGGACATTGTCCACTGCAGTGTTTAAAAATAGTGTCGCATCTAAATAGTCAAGCTATCAATACTTTGGAAAATTCATTGGTCAAAATGCATCCAGTGACCCCCTTAATTTTTAAAAATATTACGGTGCATTTTATAACTTTATTGGACAATGTCCAGTGTTCTCTGCTTATTTCCGGCCCTGGGAAAGATCAATCTGGAAATCCTAGCCACTTGTTTCATTAGCTAGGTAGCGTCTAGAGAATAAAAATCCACCCCTTTCCAGGAAAGGCCCAAATGGTAAAAAGAAAAATAGATTTAACGAAGATGGATTTATTTATCCTTATCAATGAAATTTTATCATTGTTTTTTAAAAGTCTGTTTTTCACTGATAACACGGTTTCGTTTCCTGCTCTTCATTTCCCGAGATCTACTATTTCCTATGTACCTACCTATACGCAAAATTTTATAATTTTATATTCTGATACAAAAAAGGCTGAAAAGCAAAACATTCATACAATTTACTTAATTAATTTTAATGTGGGCGCTTTGTAATTTTAATTGATTCACTGTGCCTGAAGATCCTACAGGAATTTCAAAGGCACGTGGAAATCGAGCCAATTATTATTGAATAAAAGATATCCACAGTGTATGTCAACCTAAGACCATTAAACACACGTTCGTGTTTGATGCCCCTAACAAGCTGGTCGGTAATCTACTACACAGCAATTTTACAGGGTTGCCACTGATCAGGGAAATCCTGGAATAGTCAGGGAATTTAAAAATGGGCCAAAATGATCAGGGAATTTTAAAAATTTCAGCAAAGTCAGGGAAAAGTCAGGTTATTTGATTTTAGTGGGTAAAATATCTGGGGATAAGTCTTTATTGAAGTTTCTCCTCATCCTCTCTTAACACAGAAAACTCTAGAGCAATCCTTAAAAATGTCTAGAATTGTTTTTGGAAAGTAAATGCCCTCTAAAAAACATCTCTTTGACTGTTATTTATAGTTAAAATGTTTCTTACTCATTTTGATGCAATAAATACATTGGAAAACTTAATGTAGAGAGTTTATTTAATTATAAGCACTTAAAACGTGCTGTAAACATTTACACTTTCGGCCTAAAAAGGTCAGTGAAAATCTCAGAATAAGGTCAGGGAAAATCTTAGAAAAAGGTCAGGGTAAATCTCAGAAAAAGGTCAGGGAAAACCTGGAAAAGTCAGGGAATTTGGTTCTGAAAATTCCGTGGCAACCCTGTTTTACCTTGCCTAAGGCAGGAACCAACCAGAACTCGACCGCAAGGCTTTGATAAATTTAGCATTCTCTAAGCTTAGCCGATCAGTCAACTCCACCCCTCGAATATGGGAGAATTAAGTGGCATTTGTTTAAACTAAACCGCAGCCTGCTTTAATGACTTTGTGTCTTTCAGACGTTACTTTTCGCGTCCGACGCGCAAATTTTAATGGTTCCAGTAACTCTAATGGCAACAAGCAAAAACTATTAAGGAAAAAATGTGCAGGGTTTGAGTTTAGCTCATCTGGTCGAATTGAATATATTGAAAAAAACTCTTTAGTATTTTCCAAGAATAAGTTCTAGGGTTGGTACTGGTAAATGTGAACAGATTTATTTTAAAATTTTGTAACTCAGGGTTGCCACAGTACCTGGAAATCCTGGAAAAGTCAGGGAATTTAAAAATGGGCCGAAAAGGTCAGGGAAAAGTCGGGGAATTTTAAAAGTTTCGGCAAAGTCAGGGAATTTGATTTTAGTGGGTTAAATTTCTGGGGATGAAAGTTTCTCCTCATCGTTCTCTCTTAACACAGAAAACTCTCTAGAGTAATCCTTAAAAACGTCTATAATTGTTTTTGTAAAGTAAATGCCTTTAAAAAACATCTCTTAGACTGTTAGTCTGTTATTTATAGTTAAAATGTTTCTTACTCATTTTGGCGCAACAAATACATTGGAAAACAGAGAGAGTTTAATTATAAGCACTTTAAACGTGCTTCATTTACGTTTTCGGCCTAAAAAGGTCAGGGAAAACCTGAAAAAGTCAGTGAATTTGGTTCTGAAAATTCCGTGTCAATACCAGCTCATTAAAGTGTCACATCAGATGTCTTTTCATACCCAAGGTGATTCATGGGTGACAACACTCACATAACTAATATATACCCATGGATATCTGTCACGTTGAAGGGAAAGCTTTAATGAAATGAGAGACTTTAGAGTTCGTGATAGCAATAAATACACTTATGTTAGGTGTATTTCAGATAAACTAGTGATATAATATCAACTATTTAAGGTGTATCTCAGGTCTATCGCAAGCCATAATTTGTCACTTTTATCAGGTGTATCCCAGGTCTGTTGCAAGTGATAATTTGTCAAGTACGTCGGGTGTCTTTGGGGTCAATAACGGGTAATTATTTGTCACTCATGTCGGCTTACTTTCGGGTCAGTAAGGGGTGATTATTTGTCACTCATGTCGGCTGTCTCTCGGGTTACTAACGGGTGATAATGTGTCACGTATGTCTAGTGAATAATGGGGGGATCAGGTGTCACACAGGTTTATAACGAGTGATAATATGACTCTTATCACAAATAATAATCACGCGTAAGTCACGTGATTTTTCGTAAACGGTCAACGTGAAATATAAATAAATAGCTGGTCTATATTGGACCCATTTTAGACAATAATTGGAGCATTTTTGTATAAGGGCAAGAAGTGATATCTAGTTTATTAGGGAGAAGGTATAAATTATTTTCCACATTTCTAGCTTTATCTCCAGTCCAAACATATAGGGTCCGGAGTTAATCCCCACCGCCCCTAAATTACAACCAGCATCTCATTGGTTCTTGAAAACTCAGGTCAGCGCGACGCGAATGACGAAAATTACGTATTTTCCGATTGAGGAGAGGCTGCGAAATAGCCCGGCCTCCTTTTACTTCCCCCCTTGTATTCTGAAAGGGGGGACTGGGACTATGGCGTGCGAATACTTAGGCGTCTTAAACCTTCTCCCTAGTAAACTAGATATCACTTCTTCGTAAGGGTAACATTAGCGGAATGGTAATTATTCAAACATTTGTAAAAAGTGTTCGCAGTTACCAGTACCAACACTAATATATTTTATTGTAATTTTCTATTTATAGCTTTGTGTTCCTTGGAATGCCCTTGAAGTGAAAAACCTGAAGATTTTAATCCTGGAACAGTTTATGTGATAAACTTAACATTTTTTTTATCCAAAACAAAGAGCCGCGTAATATTGTATGTTAACGGTGGTTTTATTGAGACTACTAAGCTGTACTGACTGAATGTTTTTTAGCCAAAAATTTGGCAACTCTGGTTTTAGTTTGTGTTTCGCGTTAATCATTTATTCCCTCCAAAAATGAGACGTCTCGGTAAAGGTATTAGCAAACGACCCGCGAGTGGTCAAAGTCACTCGCAAAAACCAGGACCATCTACTAGACGAGCGGACGAACGCGCCGGTAGCTTAGGCATCGAAGTTTGTGACGTTTGTAACATTTGCTTTTATAGCAAAACCAGTCTTTCGGTCCATAAGCGAATCCATTGGAAAGATTGCATATTTGACTGTCCCACTTGCAACAAAAGGTTCAGTTCGCTGACTAATTTGAGGGCCCATCAGAGAATTCGTTGTAGCGCCGAGGCCCAGCCGAAATCACCGGCGGCTACTAAAAGTACCACCAAAACCAGTTTAAGCGCCAAGAAAGTTGTAAGAAAACGTAAGGCTAAGCCAAGCGTTCAAAAAACGAAGAAAAATATCAACCGTAACAGAAACAACAACGCTACGAAAATCATGGCCCCGAAAAAGCGAATACTACAATTTGAAGGCGAATACCGTTGCGATACTTGTGGTAAAATTTGTTCCGGGAAATTGGGATTGACGTCGCATTTAAGAATCCATAAAGTTAAGCCAAAAGAGACTAAGATGGCTGGTACGATGATGAACTGCTTGCTCTGCAATGTATCGTTCTTTTCTGAAAGTATGCTAAATAAACACATCCGGCAGAATCACAGAGGACAGGATATTTCCGAAATTGATAACATACGTCCCGAAGGGACAATTATTTGCGACAATTGCGATAAGGTTTTCAATAGCGATGGGGAACTAATTCAACACGCAAACATCTGTTACAACCAGCAGGATGTTGAGGACCAAGAAGATGATGACGAAAGTGGCTTAGATGAAGGTGGCAGTAACCAGGAAAGTGGTGATGATGATGAAAGTAACCACGAAGGTGATGATGATGATGGTAGTAACCAAGAAGATGACGAAACTAATGGTTCATTTTCGTGCACGCAATGTGAACAAAGCTTCGATAGCAATGTCGGACTATCTAATCACTCTCGTAAGCACTTGACCAAAGGCGCTCAACGGAAAAAGGCTCCGCCGGCAAAGACAAGCAAGGGGCCTCCTAAAAAGAGTAGGAAGGAAGCTGTGAAGAGCAAAACTGTTGCGAGGAAAGTTTCTCCGCAAGATCTGAAAAAGGTTACTAAAGGCGGGCGAAATAAAAATTCCTACGAATGCCAAGTTTGTTCGAAAGTGTTTTTTCGAAGCTCCGCTCTAATCAGCCACTCAAAAACTCATTCTGTAGAGCTAGTCCATAGTCCTAAAAATAAAAAATCACCTAAGAAAGGCAGCCCTTCTGCCGTTACAACGCCTAATTTACCCTATGAATGTGAAGTATGTCTTAAAGGATTTGCTAAAGCCGCAGCCTATCATAATCACAAAAAGAATGCACGCCAGTGTCAAGATAAAACAACACCCGAAAAACGCGCCGATGAAACTTCGGATAGTTGTAAAAAAAGCCTCGTCTTGGTCGAAAAACTTGACGATAAGTTACTACTTATGGCAACTAAGAATGAAGCCGCAGTTTCTGGGACTGATAACGGTACGAGTGTCGGTGGAATGGATGTAGATACCGAAATAAAGAAACCAAATGATTCGCCTAATGTTACCCAAGAAGTTGTTCAGCCTGTTCAACTTGAAGTCGTAGCCAATGGTAAAATTCCAGAGACTGAGATACAGGAAGCTAATGAACACATTTCCATGGAAGTTGACAACTCATCGGAGAAGATCTCTGTTGAGAAAGAAGTTGTCAAAGATGGCGATCTAATCGTTGACGCGATTACCAACGCGACTGTCTCAACGGATTTGGAAATCGTTACCATAGATACGACAATTGAAACGGTTGAAGTTGAAATTAAAGGTAATAACGACAGAGCCACGTCCCCTGACATCGTTATACCATTAGGTACGCCACCTAAACCGAAAGATGATCAAAATAAATCACTTCACCGAGACTCACCTGTTAAAGAAAATTCACCAAAAACGGAAACTACCGAAAAATCACAAGCACCGCACGCATCACCCGTGAAGAAAGATGGTGGCGGAAAGTTATTAGATTCCGATAAAAAGGAAGCGCCGTTGGAGAATGGAAGCTCTCCAATCAAAAATGCCCTAATGGAAGCGGACAAAAATAGCGATGTTAGTCACGTCACAAAAATTGTTCCTAAGCTAGGCGAGGACAAAATGAGTCCGCAAAAGGACAGTGAGAATTCGGAATTGAAGGGAATAATTGATTTTATTAATAATGATTGTGCCGAATAAAAGTGTAATCCATTCGAGTCCTGGGCACCACTTAAAGATATACTTGTACTATTCATTAATATTAACAAAAGAATTCCTGGACATTAAATTGATAACGCAATGAATGAATAAAGAGATGTTCTACATTATAAATGATTTTATTCAATTTAGCGAGTGGGCCGGCTAATACAGGGTTGCCACAGTAGCTGGAAAACCTGGAAAAGTCAGGGAATTTGAAAAGGGGTGTAAAAAGTCAGGGAATTTGGAAAAGGGTGTAAAAAGTCAGGGAATATGAAAGGGTGTAAAAAGTCAGGGAATTTGAAAAAGGGTGTAAAAAGTCAGGGAATTTGATAAAGGGTGTAAAAAGTCAGGGAATTTGATAAAGGGTGTAAAAAGTCAGGGAATTTGAAAAAGGGTGTAAAAAGTCAGGAAATTTGAAAAAGGGTGTAAAAAGTCAGGGAATTTGAAAAAGGGAGTAAAATGTCAGGGAATTTGAGAAATGGTGTAAAAAGTCAGGGAATTTGAAAAGGGGTGTAAAAAGTCAGGGAATTTGGAAAAGGGTGTAAAAAGTCAGGGAATATGAAAAGGGTGTAAAAAGTCAGGGAATTTGAAAAAGGGTGTAAAAAGTCAGGGAATTGATAAAGGGTGTAAAAAGTCAGGGAATTTGATAAAGGGTGTAAAAAGTCAGGGAATTTGAAAAAGGGTGTAAAAAGTCAGGAAATTTGAAAAAGGGTGTAAAAAGTCAGGGAATTTGAAAAAGGGAGTAAAATGTCAGGGAATTTGAGAAATGGTGTAAAAAGTCAGGGAATTTGAAAAAGGGTGTAAAAAGTCAGGGAATTTGAAAAGGGTGTAAAAAGTCAGGGAATTTGAAAAAGGGTGTATAAAGTCAGGAAATTTGAAAAAGGATGTAAAAAGTCAGGGAATTTGAAAAAGGGAGTAAAATGTCAGGAAATTTGAAAAATGGTGGAAAAAGTCAGGAAATTTGAAGAACAGTGTAAAAAGTCAGGAAATTTGAAGAACAGTGTAAAAAGTCAGGGAATTTCCGTTGCATAACGACTTGAGAAAATGTGTAGTCACGACCAACTAGGTGCACCAGCTCAAATGCGGGAAAATGATAACGTCCTATAGGCCTAAATGAACTGTTTATGATAGTTCCATGTAAAGTTTTATTAACTTCTAGTTTTAATTAAAAACTATGATAAAATTAGCATAATTGTAAGTAAATAAGGAATTTTTAAAGGCTGCATTCTTACTTTTCTGTTGGTGTTAAGTTTGAAACTTTGTCAGGGAAAATCTGGAAAAGTTAGCGAATTTTGAAATGAAAAATGTCTGGCGACCCTGTAATAGTAAGGTGTTCCTAGTTCGGAACAAGTCACGTAAATAAAATTTACATATTAACTAGGTGTGGTTGGGGATGGGGAGGGCGTGTTAGTTTCGTATGTACTAATGTAGTACAGTATTCATGTTTTCTAACTCGCTAAGGTAATATTCGAGATGGCCCAACAGTTGGGGCACATTTAAGTTCTTACTACGACTTGCTAAAAAGGTCTTTTCGTCTATCCAGCCTCCACAGACAAACCACTAACACACATTCGCAGATCATAATCGAAGAAGTCTTTCAAACTCGTAGCTAAAAACCGATTACAACTATATATATATTGAAGGGTCAGGAGAAGTTTCCAACGACAACTATAATAAATAACAGCAGTGATAGATTTAATTTTAGAAGTAGGGATGGAGAACGGTTAGTATTTACTTCAGTCCGACTCATAGCCCAGTATAGATCCCCTTCCTCCAACACGTAACGAAAAGTTTAAATTTGGCTCACTTAAACTACGCTTTGATGACGTTGCTGACGGGGACGGCGAAAAATAGGTAATTCCTTTTTACCTCTGTCGCCTCTTCTTTCATACCCCTCCGTCCCGTGGAAGGGGGTCCGAGACTTGGACGCGCGCCCAGATTACTCTGTTCTCCATTCCTACTTTTAAAATTAAATCTATCCCTGGCGTTATGAAACAGCTACTATATTTGTAAATAACCAATATTATTAAGGTAGCTTTAACTACAGACAGTCGCTTGATCCTTGTAGTTGGGTTCTGAAATTATTCCCCGGGTTTTCGATTGGAATTTCAAAACTAGTTTTGGAAATCGGAGGTTAAAGACCTTAAACAGCGCTTGTTCCATTGTCAAAGCAATTTCAACTTGTCTGGTGCGAAAATCTACTAAGGTTTCAAAACGATTACGCCGCGTGATATGGTTATTTTTGATATCAGTGATGAAATTTGAAGCTTGAATTTTAAGTAGTAGAGAAAAAACGACAATAACGAACCTCGAATTATGTATGGAAATTAAATTGTGGGCGTCAAAACAAATTACGTCATTTTGGCCCTGTTTCAAGGTTTTACCGCTATACTGGGTTACGAAATTCATTTACGAATCAACCCCAAGAGCTATCATTGCGAAGAAAGTGAAAATCCTGGAGGCGCATTGTACGACAACCATTAACAGAGTAGGTCAAGTTTTGTTTCTATATCAGCATTAAAAATGTTGGAAATTAATTCTGTTCGTAATTTTCATACCTTTAATCGGTACCTTTTTTGCCTGTCATGTGAAATTTGTGTAATCGGTCGGTTTATCAAAGTGTGTCGGAAATTACTTTAGGAAGTCGCTAGAGGTTTTCATAGTTACCATTTATTGGTTTGAGGTCAACTCAGGTCATGAGGTTAGAAGGATGTGGTTTAGTTCAAACAAATGACACTAGTTTCATCCATAGCACCCATAATCGAGTTGTGGAGTTAACTAGTCAGCAAAACTAGTTTTAGTCTTTGATTCCTGCCTTTGGCGAGGTGTACAAGAATATCTAGCGTGTTAGGTGCATCAAAGGAACTATAGACTATCACTCTTTTTGATCCCTCGTTTTGACCTGTTTAAACCGAAACCCCATTATAATACTGTCAGGGATAGATGTAATTTTAGAAGCAGGAGTGGAGAACGGTTAGTATTTACTTCAGTCCGACTCATAGCCCAGTATAGAGCCCTTCCCTCCAACACGTAACGAAAATTTTAAATTATCTTTTAATCTCACTTAAACTGCGTTTTGATGACGTTGCTGGCGGGGACGGCGAAAAACACATAATTCCTGTTACCTCTGTCCCCATGACCCGCCTCTTCTTTCATACCCCCGTCCTGTAGAAGGGGGTCCGGGACTTTGACGCGCGCCCAGCTTACTATGGTCTCCATTCCTGTTTCTTCTAAAATTACATCAATCCCTGATACTGTTAAATTAATATTTTAGCGATAAATATCTACTATAATATAAATTAAACTATTTTTATAGTATTTAGTTTAAACGCACACTATTTAGCTCAATCATTTATTTTAAATTTTAGAAATGGCATTATTCCACAAGGCAAATGCAGTTTTTACTTAAAAATATGTAAACATGTTATGAAAATGATGTATAAATATTTTCCATCCTTGTTTCCTCAATTATCCTGGAGAATCTTTTGCATAGAAGATACAATCGGAACGCACCGTAATCGTTTCTGCAGAGAAACAAAACTGCAGTCCTCTTTGTTCATTTGTCTGTGCTTTAGAATACCCACGTAGTTTATATATTAAACGCCAGGTGTAATGAGAAAACAAAGGAAATGTAGAACAGCACTTTGATGTTTTGTAATTACGTTTCCTCTCTCTCTCACTCACTCTTTCTCCAATTTCTCAGCTACATTATTTTACCAGTCTCCCAGACTACTAGTTGGGACTGAATAGTGTACACATCCTTATCGAGACCAGTTGAAATCATGCGATCTTAACGTGATCAAATATTTGGACGACTTTGCCCGCTGTCAATATTAAACAGCTGAAAATGTTAGAAAAAATATTTTATCTTCTATTCGTTCTCATAATTGCGTTTTCGTCTGTAAATGCGAAACTTGCTTGCAAAGATGAAAATGGAAGAGACGTGGATTGGTAAGTAACTTTTATTATCATTATGCATATTTTTTTTTATTTATTTATTATTATACATATTACGTAGATGCTACGATATGCGTGATTTTTTTTATGAATTATCTTATCTAAGAACGTGTTTGCTTCTACTGACACATTTTTGAAAGGAAGTAAAGTCGATATTCGTGTTAAGCTCGATAAAAAATTAATCAGAAATGACGCTTAAAAATTAGATTTTTTATTTGAAAACCCTTCATACGATCTTCTATACCAAGAAGGAATATACTACAAGAAGGCATAAAAAAGCGTCCGGTGCTCGCGTGATAGTCGACAATCTCCTTTCATGGGTGTGTGGTGGGGGGGGGGGGTTGGAAACGGAGGCCGGACTTAATATTTTATCTTACTCTATGTTTTCCGCCATCTATCTCTCTTACCTTGCTTAGGCTTTTGGAACTCACGAAATCATAAGTATAGTTAGTACACTTGATTCGATTTAGAAATAATTGTAGAACGATTTTCACGTAGAGTTACAAATTCAACTCCATAAAGTAAGGTTCAAAACCTTTAACTAGCTTGTTAATGGCAATTGAAAACAACTGTGGTACCTTTTCAGCACCGTGGTCTACCTCCATTTTCTGTTTATTTTGCTCGAGTTTTTTTTCTCTAGTCGGAATACGTCATTCGGGTCTGTATGACCTATCCCCACGGGATCCAATGGGAAAGCGCAGAACAATGACGGACATGATAGGGGTGGGGCTTACTTGTCCACTGACACCAGCGTAAGAGTAGAATCGTAAAATCTTGCGACTTATGCCTTCTTATAGTATATTCCTTCTTGCTATACCAAGCTAAAACGTCTTGATTTTTTTAAGAGCGCTGAACACGAAAATTGGCTTCATTTCCATTGAGAAATGTGCCTGTAAAGTAAAAATATTAACCAATTTAATCGAGTAGGCTAAAACGATTAACTTCATCTCTTGTTAAAACACTTCCCTCAATTCGGAATACGTTCATTACCTCTCCGTGTGACGTAGTCCAGGAGAGGTTCTGTAACGGCCGTGTCTGTCTGTCTGTCTGTCTGTCTGTGTGTGTGTGTGTCTGTCTGTCTGTCCGTTGTTACACCCACGTGACCGCGTTCGCAGTTTGCGTATCGGAGCAAACGTGTTCCCAATTTCCGGACCGCATTGACAGTTCACAGAAATTTGGAAAATTGTATTTCTCTCCGTTGGCTACTCTATACTTGAGTTCTCACACCACCATGTTTGGTCTTCGTCCATCCTATATGAACATCAGTCTGGTACTTTTCTGGCTTCCACCACCACCATCTTCTATTCTTTGTCAATCCCACATTGACACCAGTCCCACATTGACACCAGTCCGCACTTACACTGGCTTCTAACACCACCATCCACTGGTCTTCCGTCTATTCCTTATAGACACCAATCTGTATCATTGGCTTCTAACACCACCATCCACTGGTCTTCCGTCTATTCCACATAGACACCAATCTGTATCATTGGCTTCTACTCCATTATCATCGTTTGGTTTTAGGATATACGCGGCGATCAGCTAGGGTTACGAGAAACGTCTAACCTCCCTAAGGTGGGATCGGCCACCAAAGGTTTTCGCAATTGCGCTTGTTCCTTACAATTATAATGGAAACGAATCGTATATATACCCCAAAATTTGAAGAAAGCGGGCAAGAGGGGTACCCTTCACTTTAAACGTCAATATTAGAAAAGTTTGAGAAGATAATAGGTATAACTTTATTTTAAACGATTTAACTATTATTAATGTTAATAATTGAAGATTAAAATAATTAAAAATAATTATATTTATTTAAATATTAAAGATAATCTTGTTTCTCAACTCAAAATTAATACGGAAAGATTTAAAAAAGCAGTCTATGTTTTTGTCTGTGTATGTCCGTCCATTGTTACACTAGTGCGTCGCGTTAGCAGTTAAGCCTTGTGTTGATGTGTTAAGAAATCATACAGAACCTTAATATTCCCTTTTTCCATAATATAAAGTGAATATGTGGAAGTATTTTTCGTAATTATGATGCATTTAGTACTTTTGTAGCTTTAAAGCTCTGTTTCATTTTGATATTCCAAAGATTTATTTTAATATTGTTATTTGAAATGGCTGTTTATATATTGCGTAAGCTATACTACATCTGTATATAGAATAATCCTTGGTTTAGTAATTTCATGAAGAAAACTAAGACCTAGACTCAGGCGCGTATAACAAGTATTATCCGCAATAGGCTTAGTGAAACAAAGAGTAATTAATTGAGGCCTGTGGTGAAGTAAACTTTTGGCTTTGATTTTCGTGTCTGAAATGAACAGACATCAACGGTTCAGAGTGAGCCGAAAGTTAAATACACTCTTAAATAATAATAATAAGGTTAGTGAAAGGGCTAATGGTAAACGGCTAGTAACTACAGACTTATTACTCTCTTTATGGTGCGCATTGATTATTAGTGCGTCTAGCTACAATTTAGCTTTGGTGTTATTTAACGTTAACATTCATGTTGGCAAACTAAGAATATTGTTGAGGTGAGGCGAGACGATAGTGTTTACACTGCAAACCAGTTGTGAATGTAGCTTTCAGAATATAGCGTAAACAGCTGAAGCGTAGACTTCATTTCCTGTTCTTTTCCCCATTGACTGATTTCCATGTGTCCAAGATTTATCCTTATTGGATGTAAAATGTCGTCTGCTTTACTGTACATTCGCTATGTTTGGAATACTGCTTCAATATTTCGTAAATTTTTACTTCAAAAAAGTGAAATAATTCCATATCTAGGTAAATACGTTTGTAGTAGTAGACCTCTTGACACGGAGAGGTAATATTTTGGTTTTCCCAACTTGTTTTAATTTCTACGCTAATTAAAATTAAACTGTGAACGTTATTAGCCTAGTCACGTTTAATGTCGTCATAAAGTCATCAAAAGGTTATTAAGGTCAATCACGTAATATTAGGTCAAAACGATTAATAGCAGATTTGTAAAAGAACGGGTGTAACCCGCCTTTAATATTTGTGTTACATATTGACCGTCTATAGAATGTGCTCCCGTGTTATTAGAGGTTAAAGGTCAATCCATGTTAAGTCAATGATAAAAATATTTGAAAAAGGTTTAGCACAAAGTTTATTGAATTCTTCACATTACGCCACTATCAATGCCTAATAACAGAAGGGAATAATAAGAGAAGTATGGCACATGATATATCCATAATGTGTTATGGCTCTAACATGACTTTTATCTTCCCTGATTGAATAACAAGCAGTTTGGAACAACAGACCAAAGCACTGAGTGTATATCGAATAATCTGCCGTCGAGAGATAGGGAGTTGCCTATCCTCTAAGCGTGAAAACAAATTTCTTCACGCGCATGCATTCTTTATCCATTTTACGCTGATTAGTTGCGAGAATTTTCAGGGTTTTTGGGACTCCAGTTGTAATCCTGTATTCAAATGGTTCCTTTATCATGTTATTCCCTTCTGCTAATAATGTTAGAGCCCTGTGAATTATCAACAAACTGACGGGTCGAAGTTGAAAAGTAAGTGGTAAGTTTTTAAAGATTAATCGGTAGTGCAAATATTGTTTTCTAAAAAAAACTATGGAAATTGTCGAATTATCATATTCGATAAGAAACACTTTCGTCTGTAAATAAGAATATTTATAGCTTGATAAGCGTTTAACGACTTAGCATCATAAGTGACATATTAACAATATGTATTGTTCACACGCGTCTTAAAAATATGGATTTGCGCGAAGGTGTGGGTAAATTTCATAGCGTCGTACTTTTTTGTGACATTTAGAGACTTACTGCCGTTAAGTTTTCATAAAATTTCAGACTATCGAAAAGAGGTTACTCCAATATATTCGTAAGTTGATATACAACTAATTTAATTAGGGATTAGTGGCACGTATTGCAAACTAACACAATATTAGCACTCTTGATGGTACTATTAGTTAGGTCAGGAATACATTATTTTTCTACTTGGAATCTTTAAAGGGAGGGTGAAAAGGAAAATCCAGTGTTTTTTATTGATTCTTCTAATAATTTTATGACCAATCAGCTTAATGAACCATCCAGGAAATAACTCCGAATGATTTTAAAATTAGTTTGAGATTTCATGCATAATTTGAAATTAGCAGCTCCGACCAGTCGCGTAACGTCCTGCCTTTTTGTTAACAAAATTTACGTGGTTAAGCCATGGATTTATAATAGAAGCTTACGCTTCCTGGATATTTCACTCGCCTTAAAACGCGCACAACATTTATTCCTCGTCTGAAATATTACCAGCCTACGTTTGTGACGTAGAATTTAAGGCAAATTCAGAGGGGGGTTGAAGTTTTTCACGTGATCGTGTTCTAAGTTTGAAAGTTTCTAATTTTTAGAAAAGCGCGCGCGCACGCGCGCCGCGAGAAAAAAGTTTGCCTCAATTTCTACGTCATCAGCCCCCCAGTCCCCACCCGCGCGAATTTTTATGGCATAAATGTGTTTAAAATCAAAATGCCTTACTGAAGGCTACAGTGAAATATCCATGAAGCGTGGGGCCAGTTTTTTTGGAATGTGGTTTTCGCGAAAAGCACGTTTGTTTAACGGGGGGCTAGAACCCCCATATATAGTGCATGGCATAATGTAGTGGGATAGCCTTGAGGACTCCCCCACCAGTGACAACGAAAATTAAAGATAGCGAGGATTGAAACGGGCGCCGGACAATGTGGCTAGGTTCGCTTAGAGCAAAGCCTGACACTGGCGGCAGGTGTCCTAATAGTTTATCACCAAACCCTAGCAAAATAGTCGTCCCACCGGACCTAAGCCGTTCCACAGTTATCGCGCCTATTTCTCTTAGGTTTCGCATCCTTCCCCATCATCCTTGGCCTTGAATGGTACTAAAATCTAGAAATCCGGTAGACCCTACTGTTCATGACACCCCAATAACGGTTCCACAACCTCCCTCTCCCTTCAAATCCCTCTTAAAACTTCTAGTATCCCTGGCCATACAACCGTTTTACGCGGCATAATACCGTACGGGCTTTGGACCTTCCTATTAGATCCAAGCCACTAAAGTCGCACTACACTAACGACTAAAGCATGCTAAAAACGGATGATTTTCCGAAGACCCAGTTGCACTTTTTTTATCCTATCCCTTAATTGACGTGAAAACCTTGAAAACCAGCCAACCAGGATGGGCTGCCGCTGCTGCCTTGACCGTTCACCTCACTCTTTCAACCATTTACATAACATTCTCATAGATACTTCACTTTTTAAAATTTCAGCCTAACAAAATGAAACTATTCTTTCGTTTACGGAGATATCCAACGTGATTTTATTAAAACATTTAAAATTTTAGACGTTTCGGGCCGCGGCTTGTCATTCAGTGAATTCGGTACTTTCCCTTCTGCGTATTTTCCATGGAGGGGGGTGCTAACAGCGTGCTTTTATTGTCAAAAGAAGAGAAGCATTGAAAATTGGTTATTTTTTCCCTTCTGCGTATTTTCCATGGAGGGGGGTGCTAACAGCGTGCTTTTATTGTCAAAAGAAGAGAAGCATTGAAAATTGGTTATTTTGTTCTTTTAAAGGCCGAGATCCAGAGAAAAATGGTTCTTGGCGAGCTGGCAAAGGCCCATTCAGGCTTAAGAGTAAAATGCTACGTTCCCGTCCCGGTCGCCCATTTAATACATGGTTTGTTTACACGCAAGGAGGATTCATAGCATTTGCACAAGGAGACCAGGCAACTTAGAGCGTAAAATAGCAGACGATTGTTGAAGCAAAAGACTTTTGGAATCTAAAATAGCTGTCGAACATATCAAAATTAATCCTAAATCTTGTCAGTATATCGTCTGCTAAGGCGTAGTTCACTCGATCACGTGTCAGTAAGGCTTAATCGTGTGAGTTATGGGGACTGAAGAAAAGGCGTGCCATTTTCAGTTGGGAGTTGAACTACTTTCCCTAGATCTCGGCCTTTAAATTGAAAAAATTCCGACCTTCGATGGTTATCTTTGGTTTCTCAGTAAAAGCAAAAGTAAATAGATATCAAAAAGTTAATAGCTTTAAGTCAATCATACCTTCCCGCCTGCATGCTATGTAAAATGAGTATCGAGTATCACGTGGCTTGCTTGTAACCAATAGGATGTTCGCATGACGTCATAGAAGCGACAAGAGATATTGGAAAGCAGTACAAATTACTGAGCATCATGGGAGTAAATTTAGGGCAATATCATTGGTAGCCGCGCTTACGTGATGGAAAATGGCGCCGTAGTAGTGCGGGTAATTGCTGAATTATGGTAAATTATATTAAAATACTAAAGTCTAAAACTGTAATTAGTTTCATAATGCCGCGTAAAAAACGATTTTAGTTTCGCCTTCGGTATCGACCTAGAGCAATTTTTATCTGAAACCTACGAATAATACCGCATACTCTTCCATCATGTTGCAAACAAAAGTTTTCAAACATCCTTGGCTCTTCCAACATTGTAGTATTGTTTAACGTTCATCTTTCTGTTTCACGAATTCGTCATAATCATATTCCTTATCCATTTTTAATATTACTATTTTATCACATTCATAGGCAATCACATCTCACATGTAGTCTTCACAGATTTTGTACTAGGCCTAGGCTATACTGTCACAGTCTCACAGCAGACAGCTGATTGAAATTACCTTTAGAACGCATGCGCGTCGATTAAACCTTCAACAACCCGCACTACTTTGTCTGAGCGGCGCGACACTAGATACGTTAGGTACATGTCAAGTGGTTCGCTAGGTGCTACGCCATTTGTGCACTGCCGCGGAATAGGAGCGGGAATCTCAACTTTCATAACGCGCCCATGCCGGGGAGATATTAACTTCTTGTTTATAATCTATTTACTTCTGGTAAAAGGCGAAACAAAGTGATAAATGTAGGTGATATTTTTTGGGATTCTACAACCAAATGCTTAGGGTTAATCATTTAAGTTATGCAAAATTAACAGACTCATATTTAGATTAACGAAAATTTTTTTCAAAATCAAAAGATAAGTACAACAGTTTAACTATCGTAATCGGCAAAAATGTGAAAAAAATAAGAGAATTTTAAATGAGTAAACAAATGCTTAGTTTTAATATAAGAACAAACAAATGCTTTTAATTAACTTCGTTGTAACTTAAAGATTCAAATAATCAAAGTAACATTTTGCAATGAATTGTAATTAACAAAAATATAAAGACGTTAGAGAATTTAAGTGCGTTAAGAAAAATTAATTAAATTTTAAGGTAAACTTACAAAAACAAATCTCGGTTGGTTCTGTTGAGGTCGTCGCCTAGTCTTGATCCAGTTTTGCCTTCTTGCTGGTGTGTGTTGATAATAAGATGGTAGACAACAATTCATTTCTCAAATGATGTGGCATTTCCTTCCAGCCACTTGTTTCCATGACTTCACGGAAATTATCGGCGACGAAATTGACAGCTACTTCCTTTAAACTTTCCACATTATATTTTTGGGCAAACTGCAGAATATTTGCCGCATTCTGCACATCCATTACGTTTCGCAATCTCTCTACGCTTGATTCGATTATGGTTCCAATCGCCCCTGCTTCGATTTTTGGGTCGTCGAAAACCGTTTCATTCAAAATAGATCGGAGCATTGGAATGGACGACAGTTTGTGGATGTTAGACGATAGCGGAAGAAGTTCATCTTTTGTTCCAAAGGTCAGCGCCATTTTAATGTGTGGCGGCGACAACATTGGATCATCGCTATTGCGTGAAAACAAGTCGGGGTTGTTAATTTTGAGAGCGCTTATATTGCATAAACTCGGAATGTACGCTGTCCATCCTCTACCTTCATCCATATAAATGAAAAAGAACACAGTCTCGTCTTTGGCGTTTAATAGTTCTATTTTATAACAGGGTCCGAGGCTAAATGTCGAGAGTTTCGAAAACGTCAAGTTGATATTTAAAAATAGATTTCGTTCGATATTCGACGATGTTATCCCTACAGAAACTCTATCATTATTAACCCTGAAATACCAATTTCCTTCGATTTTAGTATCCGAATATTGGAGGCGCAAAACTTTCCTAAACATACTTTTGCTATTGTTTAAGCCGTGTTCAAATTTCAACTACCGACTTGTGAAGCCCACGGCGTGTAGGACCTGCTCAGCTCTGGATGGTGAAACTGAGACAGCATATAAATAAAAAAAATAATATCGGCGAAATGGAAGTCGTTCATCTAACGACGGGCGACTGTGATTATTGTTTAGACGGTCAAAGCTTTGATTGCGGTTCGTGACTAACTGAGCCTTTTATTTCGACAAATTGTAATAGGATTGTGTGGATATATAAAGTATTTGATCTTGCTGAACTTGTTGAAAAGTAAGAAATCGACATCATAGTTGCGCGCGATTTTGCACGTGACGTTAGTCTGTTGATTTATTGTTAAGCCGTGGATAAAGAATGCGCGTGAAGAAATTTGTTTTCACACCATCTTGTAGCATTAAAACAAATTTCCTCACGCGCATTCTTTATCCATGATCTTACGATTCTGAGCGCGAGCGTCATTTACCCAGACTAGAAACGTCACTCGTGACGATTTGTTATATTTTTCAAGTAGCTCCTCCTACTTTATATATTTACCTATTCGAACCCTCTTGAATAGAAAAAGAAATGTCATAGACTAACTGACGATCAAAATATAATGAACGCTCTTTCGTTTATTCGATTTGAACCGCTTCCAGTCAAATCTAGAATCTGAACCCCTCAAAATTTCAAAAGAGGGGGAACTCTGTTACCTCACATGCACGGTTATCAGTTGGCCTTGAACCCCTTTTCACTAGATCTCGACCTTTAAAGTGATAAATAATGACCATGAAGTTCATCTTTGGTTTGTCAGTAAAAGGCGAAACAAAGTGATAAATGTAGGCGATATTTTGGGGGATTCTACAACCAAATGCTTGGGGTTAATCATTTAAGATATGAGAAATCAACAGACCATATTTATATTAACGAAAATTTGATTCAAAACAATAGTATTGTTTAACTATATTTTTTTTTAAGCAAAGCAAGAAAATAAACGTAATCGACAAAAAATAATAAGAGTATTTTAAATGAGTAAACAAATGCTTAGTTTTAATATAAGAACAAACAAATGCTTTTAATTAACTTCGTTGTAACTTAAGAACACAAATAATCGAAATAATATTTTGCCATGAACCGTAATTTACTAAAATATAAAGACAAAGAATTTTAAGTAAGTTAAGAAAAAGTAATTTCGTTATAACGTAAAAATGTCGGTTGGTTCTGTTGAGGTCGTCGCCTAGTCCTGTTCCGCTTCTACGTTTTTTCTGGGCTTTAATGATAATAAGACGGCTGACAACAATTGCTTACTCTCATGTTCTGGAATTAATCTCCAACCATATGTTTCGATGACTTCATGGATATTATCCGCCATGAATTTTGCAGCGTCTTCCATTAAACTTTCCACCTTATATTTTTGGGCCAATCGCAGAATATTTGCTGCATTTTCCACCTTCATTACTATTCGCAATCTCTCTACGCAGGATTCAATTATGGTTTCAATCACCCCTGCTTCGATTTCAGGGTCATCAAAAGCCGTTTCATTCAGAATAGATCGCAGCATTTGAATTGGCGACAGTTTATCGATGTTAGTTAGCGGAATGAGTTCATCTTTGGTCCCAAAAGTCAGCACCATTTTAATATGTGGAGGTATCATGGTGGAATGTTCACTTTTGCTTGAAATCAAGTTGCCGTTTTGCTTTATAAGAGCGTTTAAGTTGCAGAAATTTGGAATATTCACCGTCCCTCTATGAGAATGGTTTAACGACTCAAGGAAGAAAAACACGGTCTCATTGTCCGCGTTTAATATTTCTATTTTAAAACTGGGTCTCTCTCCCCTTTTCTTCTGGTCATAGATGACCTCCGAAAACGTGAACCTGATATTTAAAACTTCATTTCTTTCCAAAGTCGACGATGTTATTTCAACAGTAACCTTATTACAACAGGCATGGAAATTAAATTCCCCTCCGATATTAGCATCCGTATATTGGAGACACAAAACTTTACTAATCATAATTTTTAACCGTTTACGAACTTTGACTACCGATTAGCAAAACCCACTGCTTCTTAGAGACTGAGACTGCGAATGTGAATTGCAGGCTGGAGTTTACCATGTGTAGAAAATTGGCATAAAAATTATAATATTGAATAAGCTAATAAACAAAACTTAATGTCTAGGCCTATTAGACAATAAATGGTTTATAGAGTGCTGTCAGAAGCGCCGGTGTGACGTCACCCATGCTGTTTTCCCATAAAGAAAAAACGGTAACTGTCATGGCCGCCCATTGCTAAAGGCAGACTCGTGACGTTTATATAATATCGTAAGAACTCATTCTGAGAAAGAGTTTTCTTTCGAGATTGTCAACGATAAGATTGTCAGTGTTAATTTTTGATTCTTTTAAACGTGTACTACGCTAATTGTTTTCGTGCGAATAAACCTAATTTAAGAACTATCCATGTTAAACTTATTCTAAAGATCCACTCTATCACACACCTTTAGAAGTAATGAAAAATTAGCGTCGTCTGCTGTAGAATTATCTTTTGAGGTACTTACATTTTTAATTAAATTGACATACTTAGACTTAGTTGATTTTGATGAAACTTGAAAAGGCGAAAGTATTCCGAAACCCAACTTCGCTTTAGTTTCTAAATGATTCGATGTGCTGGAGCACCAAAAACCCCATGTTATTCCTATGGGAAAATCAGCTAAAATCTGTGAATTTTCATTTAACATTATGCGAGGGTGTGGGTTCTTATCTAGAAGGGCTTTGGCATGAAAGTTTCTAGTACACAAAAATAGGGGTGAATAGTTTTAACTCCCCTTTTCGAGTTTCAACATGAAAAAGAGAAGAGGACCATTGAGAATTCAGTTTTTTCCCTTCCTAAAAAAACTGGCTTGTTGTTTCAACTTAACTTGCCTTTTATTTCGACAAATTGAAGTTTGATCCTTCTTCAAGAGAAACGAAATCTCATAGATTAACTGACCATCAAACATTAATGAACGCTCTTTTGTTTGTTCGATTTGAACTGCCCAAAATTTAATAAGAGCGGGAACTCTGTTACCTCCCATGCTCGGTTATCAGTTAGGAGTTGAACCACTTTTCACTAGATCTCGACCTTTAAAGTGATAAATAATGACTTTCGATGGTTATCTTTGGTTTGTCAGTGAAAGGCGAAACAAAGTGATAAATGTAGGCGATATTTTGGGGATTCTATAACCAAATGCTCAGGGTTAATTATTTAAGATATGCGAAATTTAGATTAACGAAAAATTTATTGAAAATCAAAAGAAAAGTACAATAGTATTGTTTAACTATATTTATAAAGTAAATTAAGCGATTAGAAAAGAACGTTATTTGATAAAAATACGAGAATTTTAAATGAATAAACAAACACTAATTTAGTTTTAATGTAAGAACAAACAAACTTTGTTGTAACTTAAGGATTCAAATAATCAAATATCTTGAAATGAACTGCAATTAGCAAAAATATATTGACGTTAGAGAATTTAAAAGTATAAGTTAACATTATATCTTAAAAGAACGGCCTTTTTCTAAATATAAAAGGAAAAAAATAAAAAGAAATGATCTGTTATTTCAAAATAATCAGCACTTAATTAGGCTTAAACCGAAATCAAGGACTCTTGCGCCATACGCCATTGGTTTAGTGGTCTCTGCTAGCCAGAATCTCTTACCCCTAAAAAGAGATAGGTTGAATTCTCACTGTCTGTGAGAGGTAAGGTAGGTTCTGGGTAGCAGACGCCTGCACTAAAGCAATGGCGGATGGCGTAAGAGTAGTCCTTGATAGTTTTTAAAACTAATTAAATGCTAATTATCATTTGTAATAAGAGATCATTTATTTCTACTTTAATATTTTCCTTAATATTTAGAAAAAGGAAGCCGTTCTTTTAATTAAGGTATAATGTTATGTTGAGTGAGTTCAGAAACAGTAATTTAGTTTTCGCGTATACTTACAAAAAATCTGTCTTCGATGCCTGTTGTCACCTAGTCTTGTTGCGCCGCGTCTACGTTCTTAAAGATAATAAGACGATCGAAAACAATTCCTTACTCAAATGATCTGGCATTTCCTTCCAACCACTTGTTTCCATGACTTGTTGGAAATTATCCGCGACGAATTTGGCAGCGTCTTTCTTTAAACTTTCAATCTTATATTTTTGGGCCAAACGCAGGATATTTGCCGCATTCTGCACATCAATTACGTTTCGCAATCTGTCGACGCAGGATTCAATTAAGGTTCCAATTGCCCCAGCTTAGATTTTTCGGTCGTCGAAAGCCGTATCATTCAGAATAGATCGCAGCATTTGAATGGGCGACAGGCTATTGATGTTAGTCAACGACGAAAGCGGAAGCAGTTCGTCTTTTGTCCCAATGGTCAGCACCATTTTAATGTGTGGCGTCGACATCATGGAATCTTTGCTTGCTCGTATAATCACGTTGGGGTTTTGAAGTATAAGTGCGCTTAAGTTGCAGAAATTTTCAATATCCACCGACCATCCTTTCGCTGGATCGTTTTTCAGATCAATGAAAGAAAACACGGTCTCGTCGTCTTCGTTTAACATTTCTATTTTAAAACTGGATTTGTCTAACTTTCTCTCCAGGGCAAACATGTTCTCCGAAAACTTTAACCTGATATTTAAAACTTGGTGATATTGTAATTTCGACGATGTTATCTCAACAATAACCTGATCAGGATGGACACCGAAATCAAATTTCCCTTCGACATTAGTATTCGAATAATGGAGAGACAAAATTTTCTTTAGCATATTTGTAACCGTTTTCAAATTTCAACTACCGAGTACTGATAAGTAAAAACCACGGCGTCTGAGTCTCTGAGACTGCAAAGTGCAAATGTGACTCACTGACTGCATGCAGGAGTTTGAGATGGAAGTTTCTAGTTGTAGTCTAGAGGATATCTGCTATATTTATTTTTAATTGTGCACATTGGGTTAAAAGCATGAAAATTGGTTTACAAGCGCATAAAGATATTCTAAAACGAATAAATATTGGAGGCATTCACAAAGTAAGAAGTGTGACAATCATTTTAACACGCCCGACTTTCGAAAATCTCTCTAATGAACGGCCCCTAAGAAGCCGATTCAAGAGAGACGAGGAAGGTGCGCTCATTTCTTTCGGGGGTTAGGGATAAACTATATAAAGTATTTTTGTCGAGTATTTGCTTATACCTTTACAAAGTTGATGAGGTATGATATGCTGATAATTACATTTTTATCTAAGTTAATATGAACAATTCCTAGTTTAATTAATCCATAGAAATTTTTAATTTGCTTTAAAATTGATAAAATATTCAGATACTTTTAAAAAGTTGTCATCGGTATAACTTCAGTAATATGACTTAAGATAACTTTTTCTCTAGGGGTCAGACACTTTGCTTACAAATCATTCTCTGTTCATGCCTAGATTTTTACCAGTTTGAAATGTTTTCTGCTCATATTTATAAGCCTTGAATTTTGAGTATTCCTAGGTTAATTAAGAATGAGTAAATTAAAGTTAGTTAGTGATAGTTATTTGGAAAGGAAACCAATAGAAACGACAGCAACGGATTGGAACAAAATTTTCATTTGCCAAGAAATTAGAAATGAGAAATTAACTTGCCCTTCAAATTTCAAAGAGAGATTCCGTTTGGCAAACTACAAAACTATAGCAAAAATTTTGATAGCCTTCAATAAGATAGGATCTTTACCCAAAAACTTTAAACATTGACCGTTTGGACGATGGAAGCGGTCTCGAAGAAACCTTTAAATTGAAAAACGCGAAATTCCGCCGACTACAAGTCGCAAACTACCCTCTCGCTATCCCAATTATTGGTTTTCAATTGTTCCCGACGACGCAACGCGAATTTAACAACTACACAGTAAAAAAAGATCATTCGAAATTGAATGTTTCAGCGTTCAATACCTTGCCACTGTGGTGGTACGCCTTAGCAATCAAATATTAAAGCCTAAAGTGGTATTCAATTGTACACGTTAAGGAAATGTTCATATTTGAACGCTAATATTGATATTCAAAAATTCACGCTAACGAAGCATTCAGATTATGTCATTTTGGCATTCAAATATGATTGCACTAGCATTTAAACTAGAGCGTTTTGGCGTTCAAACGAGATCGTGTTTGGCGTTCAAACGAGATCGTGTTTGGCGTTCAAACGAGGTCGTGTTTGGCGTTCAAACGAGGTCGTGTTTGGCGTTCAAACGAGGTCGTGTTTGGCGTTCAAACGAGGTCGTGTTTGGCGTTCAAACGAGGTCGTGTTTGGCGTTCAAACGAAATCGTGTTTGGCGTTTAAACGAGATCGTGTTTGACGTTCAAACGAGATCGTGTTTGACGTTCAATCGAGATCGTGTTTGACGTTCAAACGAGGTCGTGTTTGGCGTACAAACTAGGTCGTGTTTGGCGTTCAAACGAGGTCGTGTTTGGCGTTCAAACGAGATCGTGTTTGGCGTTCAAACGAGATCGTGTTTGGCGTTCAAACGAGATCGTGTTTGGCGTTCAAACGAGATCGTGTTTGGCGTTCAAACGAGATCGTGTTTGGCGTTCAAACGAGATCGTGTTTGGCGTTCAAACGAGATCGTGTTTGGCGTTCAAACGAGATCGTGTTTGGCGTTCAAACGAGATCGTGTTTGGCGTTCAAACGAGATCGTGTTTGGCGTTCAAACGAGATCGTGTTTGGCGTTCAAACGAGATCGTGTTTGGCGTTCAAACGAGATCGTGTTTGGCGTTCAAACGAGATCGTGTTTGGCGTTCAAACGAGATCGTGTTTGGCGTTCAAACGAGATCGTGTTTGGCGTTCAAAGGTAAGCGATTTTCGCGTCCACATGAAATCACTTTTGGCGTTCAAACGAGAACGAATTGGCATTCATACGTAACTGTTTGGCGTTATAATAGGATTGCATTAACAATTTAACGAGAACGATTTTGGTGTGATCAATTCACGCCATGGTCAAATATTATTTGCCCGTATATATACCCTAATTTAAGCCTCTATTCACCTAATTTACCTCATTTTAGTAACCTATTTACAGCATTTCAAGTTGATTTGACCATAGTAGTTAACCGCTTTCCTCCCATTTTGCCGACCAACGCCGCAAATTGTCGGATTCATCAAATGGGACAAAACTCTTGGGTTAAATGTTCCCAGTGAAATTAAATTACTAATTCCCGGGAACGGAAAGATTCTATCTTTTCCTGCAAAAATCTACTTAACCAATAACGATTGAGTGGCTAGATAGAATGAGCACGAAACCCATTTTTTTTGTAAAATATTTAGCAAAATTGATAGTTTACAAGAACCAATTAATTTTAAATTAAAGAAATGTACCTTTATAAAAACATTTCTTGATATTTATTTTCATTTTTAAGCCATATGCATCACATAACACTGCAAAGAAATTTGAACATAAAACGAGTACCCAAATATGATTTCGTAATGTAATACGCTGCCTATAAAAAAGACAGCAAATATTTATTTTTAAACGCTGCCGACGAAAATTTTTTTCTTATTATTGAAAAAACCTAGTTGGAAAAACCAAAATATTACCTCTCCGAGTCAAGAGGACTACTTACAAACTTATTTACCTGTATAAGGAATTATATCTCTCTTTTTTTATGTAAAAATTTACGAATTATTAAAGCTAGGTTCCCTCTTGACCGAAAATGACGACTGAAAACTTTAGCGCTGCGTCAAAAAATGAGTTTTACGCAGGCCTTCGACGGCAAGATTTTAGTTTGGTTCACACATACGACCGAATTCAGACCAAAAGGGGCGGTCGGCAGGTAGTCACGTGGCACTTAAGCCTTGGCCTTTGATTTTCCCTTGATGGTATCTTAATTAGGGAGCTTGTTTCTACCAAATTAAGGTCAGAGATTCAAATCAAAGGTTTAATTCGTACAAACACGGCAATAGCGACTAGCGATCAAATCCGATTAGAGAATTCAAACTCAAAAGTTCATAACATGCAAAGGTGGAAATGGCGACTGGCGAGTTGAAACAAAACTCAAAGCGGCGATAAAAAACTCCCCTATTATGACGTCAGCAGAAGCTTCATCCCGAAACGAATTTTGATTGGTTATGAAAATAATTTTACGTCGGCCTCTGCTTCAAAAATAGAACACTAATTCTGTTTCGGTCACGTTAGGCGGAAGATGTTTTACCTTAGAGGTACTTACGCAGTGTTTCTGTCGTGTTTTCGGTCAAGTGGGAACTAAGCTTAAAGCAGTATTCCAAGCATAGAGAATATATAGTAAAGCAGATGACATTTTACATCCAATAAGAATGTGCCTTGGACACATGAAATCAGTCAATGGGGAAAAAACAGGAAATTAAGTGCATAACTTTTGGGAGAGATATAGTCTTTATGTGTTTAAAAGGCCCAGTTGTCTACGCCTCAACTGTTAACCCTGTATTCTCATAACTACATTCACAACTGGTTTTGCAATATAAACAATATTGTCTCGTTTCACCTCATATATATTCTTAGTTTGCCAACGCGGGTTTTAACGTTAATTATCAGCAAAGCTGATTTGTGGGTAGACGCAATGAAAGTCAATGTGCACCACAATAAGAATGAAAACTCCGAAGCTACAACCCAATTACGATAAGCCCTTTCAATGATCAAATTGCCACCATGGTCTTTACATCTGTTTAAAAAACTAGACCTTATTTAAACGTGTACTTAACTTTCGGTTCACTCTGAACCGTTAATGTCTCTTCAATACAGACCAGAAAATCAAAACCCATAATTTACTGAATCTCGGGTCTCAATTACTTCCTCTTTGGTTCACTAAGCCTATTACTGATAATCCTTAATTTACACGACGGATCCTAGGCCTTAGCTATCTTTCTGTAATCACTATAGCAAGGATTATTGCATATACAGATGTAGTATAGCTTAAGTAATATATAAACAGCCATTTCAAATAATAATATTAGAAAATATCCTTGGAATATCAAAATGAAACAGAGCATTAAAGCTACAAAACTATTAAAGGCATCGTAAATACGAAAAATATTTCCACATATTCACTTTATATTATGAAACAAGTTGGGAAAACCAGAATATTACCTCTCCGTGTCAAGAAGATTATATAACCTTATGTATCCAATGAAAACGTCGACCTTTTTGCCCTCATCCTTTCCCGCGCTTTGCGCTTCCGCATTTCATCCTTACTCTCAACATTATCTTCCTCCATTTTACATACAAAAATCAAATACTCACAAAAAGAAGTGGCAAAAACCTGTTGGCTCTTTACAACCACTTAATTTGACTTAATATCCAATTTCCAACAACAATAATATACCGGTAGTTTAATTGACAACCTACTAGCATCGAAATTCTCATTAAGAATGGCTCCCGCGGATAAAACAGGGCAATTTTCAACTAGGTGGGCGTTATCTCATTAGATTTGAAAAGTATCATCATGCCTAACCGTTTGGATTTTTTTAAAGCAATCTTAGCACCAAAAAATATTTTTTGATACAAAATAAATGTTTTATATTCTTATTAAGAATAAAACAAGAGGATAAAAAAGGTCTGTCCTCTCGTAATTTTTTAAGCTTTTATCATGATTACTCTATACAACAGTAACAAGGAGTATAAACCCATTAGTGGAAGCAGCATTTTTTTCCCGAAACAATCTCGCTTATGTTTATCCTCTCTTGACTTCGCTAAAAACGTATTACTCCTACGTAAAATATTAAAAAACAGGCAAGGATTCATACCATTAAAGGAGCGCAATATTATCCATATTTTCATTTCATATACAGAGGAAAGAAATTATTATGTTTCTGAGAGGAGCTTCCCATTTTTGTTGTTGTTTTGAAAAATATATCGCAATGCACGGGCCTTGATAAACATAGGAGGCAATGAATGAAATATATCACAATGCACGTGCCTTGATAGATATAGGAGGCAATGAATGAAATATATCACAATGCACGGGCCTTGATAGATATAGGAGGCAATGAAGGAAATATATCGCATGCACGGGCCTTGGTAGATATAGGAGGCAATGATAATCTCTCTTTGCACGAGAGGTTTATCTTTAATATTTAAATAAATATAACTATTTTTAATTATTTTAATCTTCAATAATTAACATTAATAATAGTTAAATCGTTTAAAATAAAGTTATACCTATTATCTTCTCAAACTTTGCTAATATTGACGTTTAAAGTGAAGGGTACCCCTCTTGCCCGCTTTCTTCAAATTTTGGGGTATATATACGATTCGTTTCCATAATAATAGTAAGGAAAAAGCGCAATTGCGAAAACCTTCGGTGGTCGATCCCACCTTAGGGAGGCTAGACGTTTCTCGTAACCCTAGCTGATCGCCGCGTATATCCTAAAACCAAACGATGATAATGGAGTAGAAGCCAATGATACAGATTGGTGTCTATGTGGAATAGACGGAAGACCAGTGGATGGTGGTGTTAGAAGCCAGTGTAAGTGCAGACGGGTGTCAATGTGGGATTGACAAAGAACAGAAGATGGTGGTGATTAGAAGCCAGTATGTACAGACTGGTGTCCACGTGGAATGGACGAAGACCAGAAGATGGTGGTGATTAGAAGCCAGTAAGAACAGACTAGTGTCCGTGTGGGATGGACAAAGACCAGAAGATGGTGGTGTGAGAACTCAAGTAGAGGAGCCATTTCCGTGACTGTGAAAGCAGTTCGGAAATGGCGAACACGTTTGCTCCGATACGCAAACTGCGAACGCGGTCACGTGGGTGTAACAACGGACAGACAGACAGACACACAGACAGACACGGCCGTTACAGAACCTCTCCTGGACTACGTCACACGGAGAGGTAAAAATTGAATATTAAGGTTCTGTAGGATTTCTTTACACATCAACACAAAACAAACTGCTAAAGCGGCGCACTAGTGTAACAACGGACGGACACACACAGACAATCACATAGACTGCTTTTTAACCCTTTTCGTATTAACTTTAATTTGAGAAACAAGATTATCTTAAATACTAAATAAATATAATTAATATTAAACATTTTCTTCGTTAGTTGTTCGCCTTATTGAGCGTTACATCGTTTTAAAAACGAAAAATTAATCATTCATGAGAGACTTGACTAATATTGACGTTTGAAATGAAGCATACGACTGCTGCTTCGCCTTACTCAACTAGGTAGTATATAAAGGACTCGAATCGCAGCTGTTGATAAGAACATCGCAATTGCGTGAACCTTTGGAAAAAGACCCCGCCATTGGGAGGCTAGACGTTTCTCGTAACCCTAGCCGATCGTCGCTTATGTCTTAACCTTAACGATGATGATGGAGATAGAAGCCAGTACGTGGGATGGGTAAAAGACCGGATGGTGGTGGTATTTTGAAGCGAGTGAGTACAGACTAGTGTCCATGTGGGATGGACAAAGACCAGAGGATAGTGGTGTTAGACAGACAATGGAGTAATAGCCATTATAAGTGGAATACAATTTTCAGGTTCGGAAATTGAGAACACATTTACCCCGATTTTCCAACTGCGAACGCGGTCCCCTGGGGTGTAACATCAGACAGATAGACAGACAGACACGTCGAAATTTGAACCTCTCCGTGACATACGTCACGCGGAGAGGTAAAAATTCAATTTATAGGATGTGTGTATATGCACACGTCTAGTATTAAGAGGATCAATGCTTAAATTTGGAACCGTAGGTATTAAAGACACCTAACCTAAACTAAGTCTTACCTAACACTTAACAAACCAAACCTAAGCCTTTTCTAACCCTAACCCAACCTGACCTACAAAACAAGCAATATTTTGAAAAAGGCAGGTGTTTATTGTATATAAACTTAGCTAGTAGTTTTCACGATTATTTAGAGAGGACGATCGCCAATCAAACTTAGTTATGTAATTAATTACCCAGTTAAGCAAGTAATTTAGTTTAGGTTTAACCTCCATTTTTACCTCTCCGTGTGACGTAGTCCAGGAGAGGTTCTGTAACGGCCGTGTCTGTGTGTGTCTGTGTGTCTGTCTGTCTGTCTGTCTGTGTGTCTGTCTGTTGTTACACCCACTTGACCGCGTTCGCAGTTTGTGTATCGGAGCAAACGTGTTCGCCATTTCCGAACTGCTTTCACAGTCACGGAAATGGCTCCTCTACTTGAGTTCTCAAACCACCTGAGTTGAGTTCTTACTGGCTTCTAATCACCACCATCTTCTGGTCTTCGTCCATTCCACTTGGACACCAGTCTGTACATACTGGCTTCTAATCACCACCATCTTCTGTTCTTTGTCAATCCCACATTGACACCAGTCTGCACTTACACTGGCTTCTAACACCACCATCCACTGGTCTTCCGTCTATTACACATAGACACCAATCTGTATCATTGGCTTCTACTCCATTATCATCGTTTGGTTTTAGGATATACGCAGCGATCAACTAGGGTTACGAGAAACGTCTAGCCTCCCTAAGGTGGGATCGGCCACCAAAGGTTTTCGCAATTGCGCTTTTTCCTTACTATTATAATGGAAACGAATCGTATATATACCCCAAAATTTGAAGAAAGCGGGAAGAGGGGTACCCTTCAATTTAAACGTCAATATTAGCAAAGTGTGAGAAGATAATGGGTATAACTTCATTTTAAACGATTTAACTATTATTAATGTTAATTATTGAAGATTAAAATAATTAAAAATAATTATATTTATTTAAATATTAAAGATAAACCTCTCGTGCAAAGAGAGACATTATCATTGCCTCCTATATCTACCAAGGCCCGTGCATGCGATATATTTCCTTCATTGCCTCCTATATCTATCAAGGCCCGTGCATTGTTTAATATTTCATTCATTGCCTCCTATATCTATCAAGGCACGTGCATTGTGATATATTTCATTCATTGCCTCGTATATCTATCAAGGTCCGTGCATTGCGATATATTTTTCAAAACAACAACAAAAATGGGAAGCTCCTCTCAGAAACATAATAATTTCTTTTCTCTGTATATGAAATGAAAATATGGATAATATTGCGCTCCTTTAATGGTATGAATCCTTGCATGTCTATTAATATTTTACGTAGGAGTAATACGTTTTTAGCGAAGTCTAGAGAGGATAAACATAAGCGAGATTGTTTCGGGAAAAAATGCTGCTTCCACTAATGGGTTTATACTCCTTGTTACTGTTGTATAGAGTAATCATGATAAAAGCTTAAAAAATTACGAGAGGACAGACCTTTTTTATCCTCTTGTTTTATTCTTAATAAGAATATAAAACATTTATTTTGCAACAAAAAATATTTTTTGGTGCTAAGATTGCTTTAAAAAAATCCAAACGGTTAGGCATGATGATACTTTTCAAATCTAATGAGATAACGCCCACCTAGTTGAAAATTGCCCTGTTTTATCCGCGGGAGCCATTCTTAATGAGAATTTCGATGCTAGTAGGTTGTCAATTAAACTACCGGTATATTATTGTTGTTGGAAATTGGATATTAAGTCAAATTAAGTGGTTGTAAAGAGCCAGCAGGTTTTTGCCACTTCTTTTTGTGAGTATTTGATTTTTTTATGTAAAATGGAGGAAGATAATGTTGAGAGTTAGGATGAAATGCGGAAGCGCAAAGCGCGGGAAAGGATGAGGGCAAAAAGGTCGACGTTTTCATTGGATACTTAAGGTTATATAATCTTCTCGACACGGAGAGGTAATATTTTGGTTTTCCCAACTTGTCTAATAATATTTTGTACTTTGAGTCTGTGTGTGCTTGTGTTCCTGAAAAAATCAATAGTCTGAGCCAAGAAAATCGACTTAATAATGGTAATGAATAATTGGCAAATTATTATGTTCTTGAACATCAAAATATAATAAAAATGATTTGTTGCATTATAATATTAAAATTTTGATTAAATGAACCTGGATTTTTACCATTGTAAATATTACACCCAAAAAACTCGCCAGGAATTGCTCCCGTGAACGCCCAAAAAGCTCTCCTTTGAACAGAAAAAAAGCTCCCGTGTGAACACTCATAACGCTCTCGTTAAAAAGCCAAAAACGGTCTCATTTGAATATCAAAAACAGTCACCTTTGAACGCCCATAATGCTCTTGTTTTAAAGCCAAAAACACTCTAGTTAGAACACGAAAAACAATCTCATTTGAACGCCAAAATGTTCTTATTTGAACGCCTAAAACGCTCTAGTTTGAATACTAATACAATCCTATTAGAACGCCAAAACGACCATGTCTGAACGTTTCATTGGCGCAAGGCAGTTATTCAAAATTGAATGGGATAAATATTCTTTTTTGAGGAATAATATATAAGCTGTTCAAAAATTAATGCTAGTGGTTAGTTTTGAACGCGTAAAAAGTCCTTGTTCAAAATAGAATTTTTCTGGTTAAATCTGAATTCGTCAATAGAGGTTTGTTCAAAATTGAACGGTCGCCATCATTTTTGAATGCCGAAAGCACGCTCATTTATTTCAGTGTAGAGACGGGCCGATACCGATCCCATATCGGTATCGGTACCGATATTTGACTTTAACCGATATATCGGTATCGGTTAAAAATTAACCGATATTTCTACCCGATATTTTTTAAAGAAAAATATCGGTTCATTTTTAACTGATACCGATATATCGGTTAAAGTCATATGGGATCGGTATCGGCCCATCTCTACAACCTATATTATAGCATCTATTTTCTTATTGATTTCGGTAAATATATCGGTATCGGTTTAATATCGGTTTATTCGAAGGATCGGGTAAAATATCGGTATCGGTACGTATCGGTTTCCCAAGTATCGAATGATATCGGTATCGGTTAAAACTGGTATAGGTCCATCTCTAGTAGAAAATAACTAGCTTAAATATTTTTAAAGTAATAGTTTTTTTCGCCGCCTAATATATTTCAAATGGTTATTGAAGTTTTTGAAAAAAAAATATTGCTACATTTTTGTAAATTCATAAGCAAATACTCGACAAAAATACTTTATATAGTTTATCCCTAACCCCCGAAAGAAATGAGCGCACCTTCCTCGTCTCTCTTCAATCGGCTTCATAGGGGCCGTTCATTAGAGAGATTTTCGAAAGTCGGGCGTGTTAAAATGATTGTCACACTTCTTACGTCACATTTTGTGAATGCCTCCAATCTTTATTCGTTTTAGAATATCTTTATGCGCTTGTAAACCAATTTTCATGCTTTTAACCCAATGTGCACAATTGTTTCACATATCAACCAGACTATTGCCAAAAATAGGGGTGAATAGTTTTAACTCCCCTTTTCGAGTTTCAACATGAAAAAGAGAAGAGGACCGTTGAGAATTTCCCCTTTTAAAGGCCGAGATCCAACAAAACAAAACTAACAAAAACCCAGTTGGTTCTCTTTGATGTTGAGGTCGTCGCCTGGTTGATCCGCTTCTACGTTCTTTCTGGGGGTTAATGATAATAAGATGGTCGACATCAATTCCTTACTCAAATGATCAGGCATTTCCTTCCAACCACTTGTTTCCACGACTTCCCCAAAATTATAGGCGACGAATTTGAGAGCTACTTCCTTTAAACTTTCCACATTATATTTTTGAGCAAACTGCAGAATATTTGCCGCATTCTCTGTTGAAAATAAGTGTATGAATTTTAATTGATGCGCATTTTTATATGAATGTTTTTTTAAAGAATTAGGCCTAATTCACGCGCGCGCAAAAATATTCATGTTTTTTGTGTTTGTATTCATTTGTGTTTTATATATTTTGTAAGCTTTGGATTATTACGTTCCTTGCAAAAACAGTATAGAAAGCTTTAGCCGGATATTTGTGTAAGAAAAATAAGTATAACTGCTTTAAAAATAATCTTTGACCGAAGAGATCGGTTCGCTTGAAAAACAAAGTTATAAAAATTGTTAGCTTGGATAGGACAGATCAAGGATTCAGGGTATTATATGACATGCACGTGCATTAGTAAAAAGTTAAAGTTAAGATAAATAAAAGAGAAAATGAGGGGATAAAATAATAAGGGTAAAAGCCGATGCTCTGGCCAAAATTGCAATTTGGTAAAAACAAAACTGAACTTTGTATATGGGGGTGGAAAATAGAAATGGAACTTTGAAACCTAGCTAGGAGTCCTCACTTGGACATAAAAGAATAATCACTTGGGAATGGGCTAGCGAAGAAGCTAGACGTCCATAGTCGGACATAAGAAATAAAAGAAATGAAGCTCAGACCTAGGCAAGGAGCTATATTCTTCGGACATAATAATTAAAAAATAGAACTTAGAAAATTGGAAGGTACCACGGAAATAATGGAATAATGGAAAAGGTTTAGATACCTAGGAAATAATAATGGAAATGATAATGGAAAAGGTTTAGATACCACGGAAGAAAAATGCAAAAGAAAAGTTAAAGTAAAGGAACAGTTTGAAATAAAAGAATATGAGTTGATTGGAATTGAATAAAGCCTTTAATTCGTCTAAAGCAAAAAAAAACTGAGTGACATTGTTATTGATTGGAGTGATTCTTATAAGTTACGCGACGAACGGGGACTTATGGTTTCGATTTTTCAGTCGCTTATTTTCCCTTTTAAAGGCCGAGATCCAAAAACTAAAAAAAAAAAAAAAAGAATCTCTTCGAAATGGAAGTCGTTCATCTAACAATGGGCGACTGTTCTTGTTGTTTCGTCTGTCAAAGCTTTGATTGGTTCTTGACTAACTGAACAAAAGAGCATCCCTTACCTTTAATTTCACCAAATTTTAATTCGAGACTGAATGACGAGCCGCGGCCCGAAACGTCTCTAAGAAATTTTAAATGTTTTAATAAAATCACGTTGGATATCTCCGTAAACGAAAGTTTTTAATTCTTTTATATCTTAAATAACCGTGACAAAAATAATTATGTGTAACCTTTTTAAAGAAACTATTCTGTTCGGAAAGCCCTTCTCTATGGTGGTTTTAATGGATTTTGCACTCAGTTATACTTAAAAATGATATTTTCTTCATGACTTTGGTATACGTAAAAATTATATGTTCTTCATGACTTTGGTATACATAAAAATGATATTTTCTTCATGACTTTGGTATTATCAATGAAAATTTTTTAGAGGGGTCCGTGGCCGCCCACCTCTAAATGTTTTGGAGGGGCTCGGGCCCCACGGGCCTATAGAACTCGATCTACGCCTATGATCATGTTACAATTTCACCGCTTTGTGGTACACTTCTCTCGAAGAGAAGTATTATCAAATATTTATGCCAATATGGTTGCAACAAAAATGCCTTTCAGCGATGGCGAATAATTTAAAAACCGTGAAAATAATTAAAATCAGGCATATCTTTTTTACATAAGTTTATTAGATATGTTCCATAAGTATGACACTTAATATATTTCGTAATGCTAGACTTACTAAGAGCTAGTTCGAGAACGACAAGCGAGAATTGACTACACGCGATATTGCAGTCCATCTTCCTATTTAGTCTGAACTAAGACTGACAGCGCCTCATCAGGCGTCTAGCTCTTTACAAGAATCTATGACGTTTCACCTACGTCACTTCATGACAAGCTCTCATTAACCTGTGAGAAACTTATGGAACATATCTTATAATCATAAGTTCATTAGACCTGCCTTAAGTTTGCTTAATATTTTAGGGAAATATTCTACAAATTACCACAAGACTCTGAATCAAAAAACAACTTAATCGCGATGGGAGAAGCCTATTCATATCTAAATATCGACAACAAGAAATCACAAGCGAAATGGGTTCTTTCGGGTGACAGTGTCGAACGAGGAACTTCAGTTTTTGGACAAACATATTCCCAAATAATCGCCAACCGTGCCGTAATTAATTTTATTTTTCGCTTAAAGTAGAATCAGGGATAAATGTAATTTTAGAAGCAGGAATAGGGAACGGTTAGTATTTACTTCAGTCCGACCCATAGCCCGGTATAATAAAACGAAGCTTAATTAGGGGTTAATCATGAAACTAAAATATTACGGGTCTAGATTAGGGCCTTCTTTATTGGCTTCTTTACAGTCTCAATGGCTAGGGGCACGCGAACCCAACCTTGAAAAACTCAAGTAAACCACTTCTAAAATCTTTCCTATTGTTGCAGTTTGGTCAAATCTAAGATCATTAAACACTATGGACTGGAATGGAGATATGGAGCGTGGTTCTTTTAGGACAACCAATTTTCGACACAAACTATAACCATAACATAATCTATGAGCGTTTCAGGACTCTCCCGCTAGGGGCGACGAAAGGCGATGCCATTTTATCATTTTAAGGGACAAAGAAAGCATCGGCGGGTGGGTAAAAATTATTTGAAATACGTCACAGAGATCACGTGATGCCAAGATACAAAGGCTCCTCATAGAGTGGAACTGGACATCTAGTCCTTGTTTTTCGCGAGATTGCAGCGCCAATTCCATGAAGTGGCAGTTTTCGAAATAAAACGAACTAAGTTTCTTTGAACCACGCCTCTCCTTGGTCTCGCGCCTCTGACGTATTTCAAATAATTTTTATCCACGCGCCGATGCCTGCTTTACAGTCCCTTTAAGAACAGGGGTTTTAGCTTATCATCTAGTCCATCCGTGTTTAATGGTCTTAGGTAAAATTTGGCTACGAATTCACTGTACATAAAAAGCAAAAAACTTTCTCAAATATATTAAATTTTTTCCTGGATGCTTATTTAAAAATATATTCTTTTTATACAGAAGCTCGCATACCTTATTTACAATGACCAAGAACCAGACAAATCATCGTCAGCTTCAACATTTGGCCATACTAAAGGTTAAAATAAATGCCACGCTTTCATGTGTGTGGACGTTAAAAAGTAATGCTGAAAATGTTTAGGTATTTTGGCAACGGATGGTAAATCTGCATTTTGGCTAGTACATAGCATCCCCCGATACCCTTCCAAACCAGAGGATGGAAAATACGATTTTCCTGACAATGCTAAAATCAATGGACAATCTGGAATATGCATCACTGTCAATTTTAACATGGTACCGAAAATTGGTATGGATTTACAAAAAATAATAAGTGGAAACCGAGGGGTTAGTCACTTCATTTCGAGAATTCTTAGAAAATCATCAGTAATCAAAATCATTCTTGTCGGTAATCAAAGGTAATCAGTAATCTCCGATAATTATTGGAAATCACGTGAAATCTTGAGAAAATCAGAAATAATCACATGATTTACTAGTAATCTTTTGTAATCACCTCGGTAATCACACATAATCAATCGAGGAATTCGAAAATCCAAAATAAAAACCATAATCAGTTGAAATAGAAATAATCGCTGCATTCATCGTAATTCACGAAGAATCCAGTGGTAAGCACGGCATTCACCACAAATCACCGGAATTCAAACAAGAATCACATGTAATCTGTCGCAATAATTGGAAATCAGTGTAAAGATAATGGAAATCGCGAAAAATAATCGTAATCACAGAAATCAAGGAATTCGTTCAGTAATCACCGGAATTCGCATAAAAATTCAGAAATCAGTAATGAAAGTTGAGAAGTCTATATATTCCTGGTAATGAGGTGTACAAAGTTTTGGCGAATGACTAGCCCCTCGGTGGAAACGAAACTTGATATTTTCTTTGGCCAAGGATAGATGTAATTTTAGAAGCAGGAGTGGAGAACTGTTAGGATTTACTTCAGTCCGACTCATAGTCCAGTATAGAGCCCCTCCTTCCAACACGTAACGAAAATTTTAAATTATCTTAATGGCTAACTTAAACTACATTTTGATGACGTTGCTGCCGGGGATGGCGAAAAACACGGAATTACTTTTTATCTGTCCCTATGACCCGCCTCTTCTTTCATACAGCCCCGTCCCGTGGAAGGGGGTTCGGGACTTTGACGGGCGCCCACATTACTCTGATCTCCATTCCTAATTCTAAATTACATCTATCCCTAAAAAAATAAGTGGAAACGAAACTTGATATTTTCTTTGGCTAAAACAGAGTGAACTAGGCAGCGGCATCACGAAAACTCGAGGTTCGAAAATAGAAAGCGCGATAATTTGGAGAATTTAAAATTGGGTGGGAGACAATTTGTTGGCAATGAAATCGACAGAACGTCAATTGAGTGAATTAAGCTTAAAACAAAGCGCAAGTCCAGCAGATCCCCTACAAGTTGACTTTCCTTACGGATTCCAGTTTTGGCTTGGCGAAGGCAGGAGACATTTGTGGGCGGGATTTATAAGTGCACTTATAAATCCCGCCCACTAGCCTTTGCCAAGCCAAAACTGGAGTACAGGGGGAAAGTTGCCTTGTAGGGGACCTGCTAGACTCGCGCTTTGCTTTAAAAACAGAAATTCTTTCAAAAACGCAAAAGTTTGAAGGTTCTAAATTTTTGAGGTTTGATTATGTTAGGTCGGGTTAGGTTCTGTGATGCCAGATTTGGTCCGCTGATACTCACTCACACGCTCAAATTTAGTTGAATAAGTGGCTAATTAATTTTAAATAGGACCAAATTAAGCTATTAAAAAGGGCAGTGTGCAAAGAAGCATGTTACGGATCTTTTCCACTGGAAAGCGACACTAATAGACATCATGGCTTACACTGGATGTGTGCCAACTTAGCGTTTTCGAAATATTTTCGAGTTTTAAATAACAAAACTAACTTGTTAGGTTCCTACCATCAAAACCTTGTGGTTGTAAAATTAAACGCTACCATCACTTTAAGGTTTATAAGCCAAAAAAAATTAGGTTGAGTTTTTCCCAAATGAAAATAAATAAACGATCAAAATCACTCTTCTTTCATTTTAGTTGGTTTAATGCGCTACAACAAACCAAAAATATACGCGCGCAATACTCAACCATTTATACAATCATTACCAACTGAGATTCGAAATTTTTTCACTGGAAGTCGTCCTTCATACATCAAGACAGCCCCGTTTAACATCAGCCAGGTGATTCAAAGTGCTGGCGGAAAGAAGTTCCTGGCATTTGCTAAACATTCTAAATGGGCTGAAGGTGACTGACTTGTGGTTTAATTCAAACAAATGCTACTAGGAGCTCTCATAGTTGAGGGGTGGGATGGACGAACTCTCATTGGTTCGTGCTTTTGCTAAGGTAAAATTTGTATGTAGAAGATTAGGCAGAATGTATAAGGGACGCCACATGAGCCGACGTTTGTTTTATTTTACCTTGCCAACTGGTACGGACCAATAAGAACTCATCCACGAGGGCGAAACTAAAACTAGAGGGCCAATCAACTCTACTCCTCAACCCACAGCCAAGACTTGCTTTAAATATTGGTTACTTGTTGGTTCTTAATATGGTTTTGTATCATCAGATCTATACGATGACGCGATAGCTCCCAGTTTGAAGTCATCATTGCTGGTTGAAACATGGAGGAATGGCGCCGGCACGAAACTGGATGCCGATTGTACAGACGAGTATTCCGTCTACAATGTCGACGATGTGGAGATTAGGTTCCAGAACAAAGCTGTTCCCCAGATTCTTTCATTTCCTCGAACTGTGGATCACAGTAAATGGGCGGTGTCTCAAATGGGATTCCCATCGTGGGCGTGCGTGGCCGATATAAACAGAATGGTAAAATATTTTATCTACGATTATATCTTCTGACAGGGCCCTTGCCGAAATCCGAAATTTTTTATTGGAACAATTTTGTTTGAAGGGAATTTTTTTCAATAATAATAATAATAGTGAAATGAGCCTATACAATAGACCTTTTCAACGTAAAAAGGGGGCTAGGTAACCCTCAGTATCGGGACAATACATACATTGTCGCCTCTGCACTCATGATACAAAAAAGCTAGGGTGCAGTACATCTAAATGGTCAACTAAAGAAGTGTCATAGCTAGGAAATTCTTATTGGGCAGGTGTAACTTATAGATGTGAAAGGAGCTTACATTGACACCAACCTGCAGTATCCGCTTACTTCTTGCACAGTGGATAAGGGGAGCTAGAATTCCCTAACGCCACTTGTATAGTTTTCCGCTGAACTATACACGATGTACTCGATATTCACATCTGACCAGAAACATTCGAATTATCAAATGATAGATTTGTTAAATTGGCCATAGAACGCGTTTTTTTCTGCGATGGTGGTGCTGTTCTGAATGTACACAATATTGAGTAATTACCCAAAACTAAAAGGCCAATTGAGAAGGTGCTTTTGAAGAACCCCCTTAGGGAACAAAACCACCATGGAGACACTATCTATTTAAGATACACGCTCCATGGAACCACTAGAGCTTCTTTTATATACTACCCAAAGCACAATCCGCACATAAAGCTACATTCCCACTGGACCGAAAAAAACCGACGCGAATCATTCAGCCGAGCACTGCCTTCTGTAATACTAGGCCTTGCGATTGGAATAAAAGGGGGGTGGCAGTTAGGATTTCACAAATGGCACTAGATGTCGCTTTTCTGAGGTTATAAACTGGCGGCAAATTCAAAACTATGGGAAATTGTTAGCAACAACGAAGTGTAATCTGCTAAGTTCGTCTCGAAAAAGAAAGCAAAAAACCGGTCAATAAACCGGTTCATGATGCTGAACGGTTTCCGAGTTCGAAAAATACTAGTTTCAATTTGGTGTATGTTTTGACACGTGTCAATGGCGTCTGCAAGGAAATTTCAACCCATCACAGCCCTTAAGATTTTCCCACAAACTGCCACTGCCAATGAAATACCTTAAGTTTGATTTGGATTGCCCAATGAGCTAGCTTAGGAGAGGTAGGAGGAGATTTCGGACACAGACATTATCTCCAATATTTTAATAAATCCACTTCTCTAGTTTAGCAGACGATGTGCCCTGGTCAATGGTCATGGACCAGGTTATTTAGTCCAGTTTAAAAAATCCTTATTTCCCTTCCTGGTCCGCCATAAGCGAAAGACGTGACGTCATGCGAGACTGCGCAGTACGAATTTACTTTCGTCATCGCCAAAATTCGCCTCAGAAAAGAGCCATCTAACGGTTACTAAGCGCAAATTCAAAATGTCACATAAAAAATGCTTCTGTTGTACATTTCAAGGCCTAGTATTAGAGAAGGCAGTGAGCCGAGGATTGAAATGTTAAATTACGCGGGACTCCGGCGGTAGGCCATTAACACTACGACCGAATTTTCAGTTTAGCACTAGATATTTAAACAAAAACCCCTCCTTATACATAAGAGCAGTATGAAGTCTTATCTAAGAGAGCTACCGCTCACTCAGAATGAGTCACGAGACAGATCCCGCGTACTCGTGCACTCGTGTAACGCCGAATACAACAGAAAAATTGGAACACAAGTTACACGGGGCCGAACGGAAATTCTGTCGGGCTCGGCGTAAAACATTTTCGGTAGAACCCCTTTCTGTTGGGTTACCATTGTGTTTTTGGTCGTGTGTTAGTGACATAATTTTCGTCATCCACAAACTTAAAATGGGGAAAAAATGCTTGAAAAATCTAGTTTACTATGATATGTTTACTTCTGTATTTGGTTTCGTAGCAATTTATAAAATTTCAATCAAAGTATTGTTTTTGGAAAAAACCTAGTTAAAATTTTGTTTCGTTTGATAACGTAGTAAGGAGAAATTTTCTGTCAAGACTTCGCGCACATGAAGCCTATTTTATTCAGATTCGCGCGGCATTAGTAGACTCGGGCGCTCGCGCTTGGCTTTTCCGCGAGATGCCGTGAGTGACGTATCAAGTGACTTCCCCCCAAATTTCAAGTTTTCGAAGTGTTTTTTCTTTGTTTTCCCCATATATAAACATTGATCACGCATTTTTTTGGAATCAGAAGAGTTTAAACAAAGAGGGTAGAAAGAGGAGGAGTTGAAGCTAGCGGCTTTGGCAAGGCATTTTGGGTGTTCTCGCTTTTCTTTTTTATTTATTTGTTATATTTTCCTCCTAATATCCGGTTCACTGTATTTCAACCAATAAGAGGGCAGAGAAATATGCGCGCACACACCGGAAGCTTAGAGGTAAACTTTTATTTAAACCGAGAACACTCCAGCCAAGGCTTCTACTCCCCCTCTTTCTACCCTCTTTGGTTTAAACTCTCAGAAAAGTAAAGTTTTTCCGATTTTTGAGATAATTTTTAAACAACGTCGCTATTCCTTTAAGACCTTAAAATAAGAAAAGAATATTTAGGGGTGGCAAGTTTTGAATAGGGACTTGGCAATTCGGGCTAAACTCCGCCCCCAGCCCCATTATGGTATGTTTTTTTAACAGAATGAAAGCTATATAAGCCCCTCCTCCTGGTATGTATGCCTGACGTTGCATGACGTAGTACTGCCAAGTCCCTATAGACAGCATACGATATAACCATAGCAGTATTAGAGAAGGCAGTGACCATAGAGTTGTATTTCTTTATCAAATAGGAATCTCAAAAACGTCGCGGTGGAGGAGCAGTGTGCATTCAAGACCCGGAAGTTTGGAGCGCGTATTTCAGCCTTATTGGTAAGTATGAAGGATGCAAAATATGAAGATGATTCTGTCGAAAGTTGCTCAACATTATTTAACTGTATAATGTTATCTGAATGTATCATGTAATAAATTTAGAAAAGCGTCTGATAGTAAACGCTATTATCAATCAATAAATGTAACGAGGGTCCAATACCCTTGTTTCAACAATGGGAATGTGTAATTTATATTTTCACACTGTATGAATTTTAATCGCGTTTTCGCAGGTGATAATTATTGATTAAAGCAGAAGTTGATGACTTCTTATCCTGGGAAGTATTGGACTCTAACCATATCCGCAACTATCTCTGTTAGCCAACTTGTTATTAGGTCCGATCACCGCGCCACCTACGGCGCTTCTCTCATTTTCAGCTGGCAGGCTGATTTGCGCGCCAGCAGCGGGCAAGTAACGAAACTTTAAGGTGTTTCCTGTGGTTTGAGGTAACAAATGAGAAACGGTGACAAGAACAGCTGTTTTAATAGAGTATGCTACGAATGTTTTTTAACAACTTTAATTCAGTTAAGTTAACATGACATCACTCGAGAACCGAGTTTTTCCGTTTGTTCGATAAAAGACATCGCGGGTGTGGCGGGCGGCTTTTCAACGATTGGCGCTGAAGAAGTTTTGAACACGCCCCTCAGTTTGAGAGCCACAGCCTCTAGACGTGGGATTTTTTTTGTAGACTCGACCGTTTCCTAGTGGGGAGGAAACTCGACCCTCTTAAGAATGCCATAGGCAATTTTGACTAGTAGGGATGGATACTATATAAAGCCTTAGTGTCCAATACTTCCCAGGATAAGAAGTCATCAACTTCTGATTAAAGGGTTAGTGCCAATTTAGCACATTAATATACGGTGCTATAAGGGAACGAGACAAAAAAAAAGCTATTCGCCTTAGGTAGAGCTGTAAAATAACCTTAATTTTTAAGAACCGTAATTAAAGGGGTAAAAGGTAAATTACTGATTAAAATTTTGAGAAAAATAAAATTACCGTTTTGCAGGTAATTTAATTTATTTTTTTCACATTAACTTTAAACCTAGTTTAGATGATTTAACAGCGCAAACTAATGGAAAATTGAGGAAAGATTGAAATCCGAAGTAAATTAGGCCACTTTTATATTCTCTGGCAGTCTAGTACACTTAAAGGGAGGGTGAAGTAGAAAATCAAGTGACTTTTTAACTATTCTTCTACTAATTATAAGACCAGTCTGAAACAGTGAAACATCCAGGAAATACTTCCGAATGATTTTAAAATTCAAATTAGGTTCAGATTTTATGGATAATTTTAAAGAAGGTCCTCCGACCAATCGCGTAACGCCCTGCCTTTTTATTAACAAAATTCTCGTGGCACGCTCCATGTCTCGCGCCATGATTATCACGTTGCGCGCAAATTTTATCAAATCTAGTGATAAATTTCATTCGAGAAGTTTGTTAATAAAAAGGTAGGGCGTTACGCGATTGGTCGGAGGTCCTTCTTTAAAATTATCCTTAAAATCCGAATCTAATTGTAATTTGTAATTTTAAAATCATTCGGAAGTATTTCCTGAATGTTTCACTATGCAGACTGGTCTTGTAATTAGTAGAAGAATTGATAAAAAAATAACTTGATTTTCTACTTCACCCTCCCTTTAAGACCTTTTCAGACGATACAACTTATAGACTCATTTAGATGAGTCAAGTTGAGTTGAGTCGTGTAACCAAAAGTTTTACAATCTGAATGACAAAATTAAAAATTGATCAATGACCAATATTTTGACCCGTCTACTTGAGTCAAAAGTTGTATCGTCTGAAAAGGCCTTTATTTTTACTCAAAAAGGTTTGGACTCCGAAAAGTGGAAAATGTTTGGTAATTTACAGCATTCATTGGTATTTGGAAAATTACAGGTAAGTTACGGACGGTAATTTACTGACTCAAGTCTTAAGCAAGTAGTCCACTTAGCCTTGCGAAACCGTATCATTACCGTTTTAAGTTCGTAAATCATCCGAAAGAGGGCGCCCATTACCTAAGTCCAAAAGCATCGTTTAAGAAACGTTATCGGATGGCGTTCTGTTCGTATTTGGATACGTGACGTTACGTTAATGGTACGGTTTCACAAGGCTTAGTGGACTACTTGCTTTAGGTGTCATGAAAGCGGCGGTTGATGTCATACAATGATAAAAAATTTTATAAAAGATATCGTTTAATAGTGATCAATAAAAAAAAATTAAAAATAGAAAATTACATTAAAAAATAAAAATCTACTCTAGTCGTTTACATTATTGGCATAATAACCAATCATTTCATAGAATTTAAAAATTTCAGTTCTTCTCCACGAATGAGAAGGGTCTCGCTATCAAGCTTTGGTCCAGATTTTGCTTTTCCCATTGAAGTTCTAGTAAAATTTCCGGATCCACAATTCCTATAAAGGGGTTAGAATTGTAGGAATATTCGACGTTACGTGGTTCCCCTACAAGTTGACTCTCTTTACGAGCTCCAGTTTTGGCTTGGCGAAGGCTAGTGGGCGGGATTTATAAGTAAACCCAACCCACAAATGCCTCCTGCCAGAGCCCCCAGCCGAATTTCGAAAATATTTATAGGAATTATACTTATTTTTTTCATGAAAATATAGGATTTTATAGGACGTTTTTCCAGAATTATAGGATTATATAGGACACTAAAATACCAATTTTTCTTTTTTTAAAGAACCAGTACTAAGGTGAAAATTATTATTTTTTCTTTTTTGATCTAGCAGACGACGGCTAATAGACTCCCTGTTAGCTGCCCAGTGCCCACACGCAAAACTCACCATGGTGGTGTGCATGCAATGAACTTTCAGTTATCAGAACCATAATACACCGAGCTATTTTAACTAATTAAGCTACAATACTAGGGAAACCATCCCCATTTTATGATATTCTTTAGACCCGAGTCCAGGTTTAACAGATGGGTTGCTTAAAAATCGTCCAAATTTAAAAATTATAGGATTTTTGGCGATTTTAGACAAAAATATAGGATTTTATAGGACAGTTTTAAAAATATAGGATTTTATAGGACAGTTTTAAAAATATAGGATTTTATAGGACAGTTTTAAAAATATAGGATTTTATAGGACAGTTTTAAAAATATAGGATTTTATAGGACAGTTTTAAAAATATAGAATTTTATAGGAATTATAGGACCTCTGGGGGCCCTGCCTCCTGCCTTTGACAAGCCAAAACAGGAGTTTGTATAGAAAGTCAAATTTTAGTAGAACGACGTGACTCGCTCTTTGCTTTAAATCTAAACGAATCAAAGTACCTGCATGGGTCTTTCGGTATCTTGGTAAAACACCAAGTCCTCGTCTTGCAACTGCTACAGGCAAAATACCTTTTTATCGCTTCTTGTTTGGTCAGCGAATGATTTTCTTTAATGCAATATTCGGATGGTTTGTGCGCGGTGTAATGACACTAAAAGACATTGATAATTTAAAGTTGTCTAAATTACAATATTTGAGATGCAGATGTTTTTCTTTCCATACCTGTTTACAGGAAACTACGACACACTTAAGTTCAGTAATAGATTCCATTTTCTCTTCCAGGGCTTCTTTCTTTTGAAGTTTCATAAAGTACAGTTGCTCTTGGGCATCTTCTTCCTGTTACGAATTTATAATGTTAAATTAGGGCTTGCGCAAATACCGGAATAATATAGTTTAGTTTGAATCGAGTATTTGATTGGACTATTCGTGTTTGCAATGTTTCACTATGCACACTGGTCTTATAATTAGAAGAATCGGTAAAAAATTTTCAGAACCAAATTCCCTGACTTTTCCAGGTTTTCTCTGACCTTTTCTGAGATTTTCTGACCCTTTTAGGCCAAAAGTGTAAATTTTTACAGCAAGTTTTAAGTGCTTATAATCAAACAAACTCTCTACATTAAGTTTTCCAATGTATTTGTTGCACCAAAATGATTAAGAAACATTTGAACTATAAATAACAGTCCAAGAGATTTTTTAGAGGGCATTTACTTTACAAAAACAATTCTAGACATTTTTAAGGATTGCTCTAGAGTTCACTCTGTGTTAAGAGAGGATGAGGAGAAACTTTCATTACTCTTTCAATAAAGATTTATCACCCAGAAATTTTACCCACTAAAATCAAATTCCCTGACTTTGCTAAAATTTTTAAAATTCCTGACTTTTCCCTGACTTTGCTGAAATTTTTTAAATTCCTGACTTTTCCCTGACTTTGCTGAAATTTTAAAATTCCCGACTTTTCCCTGACTTTGCTGAAATTTTAAAAATTCCCGACTTTTCCCTGACTTTGCTGAAATTTTTAAAACTCCCGACTTTTCCCTGACTTTGCTGAAATTTTTAAAACTCCCTGACCTTTTGGGCCCATTTTTAAATTCCCTGACTTTTCCAGGTTTTCCAAGTACTGTGGCAACCCTGATTCACTTGATTTTGCACTTCACCCTCCATTTAATTATGTTAATTACCTCTTCCACCTGATTATGGTGGTTCGATCGCTTCTTGATAATTTTTTCAATTTCTTCTTTCGTGTATTTTTGACTGGTCAATAGGCTTTGAACCTGCGTTTCACCCTCTGCATTAAGCGCTGTTAAGAAATTAAGTGTCAGATTGAGGAAACAATTAAAATAAAAATTGTTAGAAATCATTACCTTTTGGATTGATGCTTTCTTCTAGATTTACCAGCACCTTCTTTTGAAATTGACCCGATTTTCGAATATCTTTGTTTCTAACTTCGTTTGGATTTTTTGGAACAATTGGACTTTTTAGTTTAGCAATGGCCGCCTGCTTCGCTTTATCGGAAGCGGTTATTGGAGGGGCAAAAAATTGAAATCCAATTTCGTCACCAGGTTTCAGCCCACGACCCAAGCAAGGAGTAGCGATTGCAGCGGACGCCGAGGTCTTCGCTTTGGCTAATCCTTGAATATTTCCTTGTTTTTGAAGTTGAGATTTATGAAGCTTGATTAGATCCGCTGCGGTAACTGATTTCACAACTCCAGTGACTTCTGGTTTAAAATAAAGCGATGCGAATTTACAATTTCATATCATATTTTACGACGAAAGTGGTATTATATTACACTTTCAAGTCTCTACTTTCAAAATATCAAGTTTTTAATATAATTGAACCAAATTTTCTATTTTTAAAATCCATTGAAAAATCACGAAAACTCAGCTTCGATATATAAACAATGTTGTCTTGTCGAGCTTGTTCGCCCGTTTCATGACATCACTATGACGTGAGGGGAAAAAAAGCGCGGGAATCCTATACGCGTCTCGAGCTTCTCGCCAGTCTAAACTGCGGGTCTGATAGCAGAGAGAGATATATCTCTCGTGAAAAATATATCTGTGACGTCAGTCTACTGGAAACGTTTTAGCCTTTCATAAAAAGTGGGTTTCAAATAATTTCATATGAAGCATTTTCAAATGCATATTGCCAAATAATAATTAGAAATGGGAGAATTAAAAGCTTGATATTTTTGAATTCACAGAAATTGATTCTATCTTTTGTTATATAAATCAGAGGTTTGTCAAACGAAGCTTCTCATTCCCTTTAAAGTTCACTTAAACAGCAGTTAAAACACTGTATAAATGAATCATTACGTGAACCCAATTGATCTCTAGCGGATTTTCTAAGTACTAAAAGGTAAATGGCCTACAGGGAAAAAAGACTAGCTGCCTTAGGCACCTTTTAAAAGGTCAAAATAATGAAAGGACTACATGTAGATCATTCAATTCCATTTCAATGAAAGGAAACAAATCCCTTTAACATGTGACGTAATTTATGCTCAAATTTACTGCGTAAATTGGCCTTATTCCTGATGATCGCCACCGAGGCGTAGCGGCAACTTTTGGAACTATAATAATACGGTAGCCAATTACAGGTGGCGCTGGAGTCGATGGACTCTGAGGGAGATCTGTTATTTTCTATGTTTTGTTGATCTTTCTGAATCATGTGAATAGCCAAGGCTTAACAAGCGATATTGTTTCAAAAGTATTAAAAGTTGATTTCACCTTTCTTATTCTGTCTAATATTATGAAATAAGACTTTCGGAGTAAGTTTTCATTCGATTTTGGTCTATTTGCAGATTATTAGGTTAATAATAATTAGTTACAACACGTTTTTTGAAGTTGAAGCGGTAATAATCAAAACATAGAAAAGAACAGATCTCCATCAGAGTCCATCGACTCCAGCGCCACCTGTAATTGGCTACCGTATTATTATAGTTCCAAAAGTCGCCGCTACGCCTCGGTGGCGTTGATCAGGAATAAGGCCAATTCTCCAAAGTGGAAATTTTTAGTTGAGTCACAAAGTTGTATCTTCCGAAAAAGCCTTAATACATTTTAAGGCTCAGACTCAGGCAGTCTTTTTAAGTCTTGGACTCGGGTTGAAACCCATCCCCCCCCCCCCCAAAAAAAAATTAATAAAAAAGGTCTAGAATTAGTCTTACGTTTTTTGTCTTGTTCATCTTTCACCACATGTTTCAGTAGATTTCTAGATCCTGCAGTCGGCTTAACTAGCATTTCCCCTCTAGACCAAAATAAGTAAATAAATAAATAAAAATAGATTTATTGAATGCAAAAATATTTTGAAAAACAGGGATAGATTTAATTTTAAAAGTAGGAATGGAGAACAGAGTAATGTGGGCGCGCGTAAAGTCCCGGATCCCCTTCCCCGGGACAGGGGGGGGGGTATGAAAGAAGAGGCGGGTCATAGCGACAGAGGTAAAAAGGTACTACGTACTTTTCGCCCGCCCCGTCAGCAACGTCATCAAAACGTAGTTTAAGTGAGTTAACCAATAAGATAATTTAAAATTTTCGTTACGTGTTGGAGGGAGGGGGCTCTTTACTGGGCTATAAGTCGGACTGAAGTATATACTAACCGTTCTCCATTCCTACTTCTAAAATTAAATCTATCCCTGGTACAACTAATGATTTGGAACACAAACTTACAAGAAATCTGACGTCGAGGCTAATGTTTTCAACGCTTCATTTTCTTTTTTAGTTAAATGTTGCGCAGTTGCAGCTGCTATCGTTTCAGACACCTCCGTTTTAGCTTTCTTTTGAAGCCTTAAAGAATCTAACGTTATATGATCTTTGGATTTTCTTTTTTTAACATTTTCACTCCTAAAAACAGACCAATCATGATTAAAAAAAAAAAAAGACTTCTTGCTGATCAATAGCAGTTAACAAGCAGAGGATTAAGGGAACTCGCAATATTCCCTCTTATAGCTAGGGATGCACCGATATGGGTGCAGCCGATATATCGGAAATTCGTAGCCGATATTATCGGCCCATAATATAATATAATATTTCTCCCTGAATATGGTTTTCAAGATGTAGAATCAACATATTTTTAGAACCATCTACGTTTTTACTTAGTGTCACATCTCTTTAATGTGGTACCGCTACATATTTTAGCCTTAACCGCCTTCCTTAAAAATGTTGTGGTCTAAGTTAAATCCTTCCTTGTTTTTTAGTAAAAATGCAGCTCCTTTCTTTGTTCAACAAGACGTAGCGTTATAAGGAAACTTACGGACCACAAGTGAAAAGTTCAAAGTGTGCATTAGTGACACCAAACGCATTAGAGAGCGTCAGGGTCGACTTCGATTGTTTGTGGGAGGTATGGGAAACAAGGGAAATTACTTTCTCATAGTCATGAACAACGGGATAAAACTGAGATTGTGGAAAACCTTGCATTTTTAAAGGGAAATGTTAAATTGCGGGAATAAATTTGTGTGATGTATTTCAATTAGTATGCATTGAGTACCTCATAACTTATCAAGTTTTTTCTGAAAATATCGGTTCACATGAAGCCGATATTCGCCGATACCGATATGAAAAAAATAGGCCGATAAATCGGCCGATATATCAGTAACCGATATATCGGTGCATCCCTACTTATAGCCAATGTTTAAAGCAAATATCGGCTCCTGTGGGGCCCCTAATAAATCATTCTATTCAATACTTGCCGAGAAACCAACGCACAGGGGAAGGATCGCCATATTAGGCTAATTCGGTCGAGTCAAAAGGCACCGGCAGATGGAGCTCACGTTACCTACGCGCTAGTCGACTCACATTGCCACTTGCGGTGCTTCTTCTTAGCGCGAGGAAACTATAGCCTAATATGGCGTCCTGGCTCCTGTGCTGTTAGCTTTTCCAATGGCATTACAGGAATGGTCTATATAATGTTGGAGCTAAAACAACCCTTTGCTAAACTTATCAGGCCAGATAACCCCACCCCTTAGACTATGGTATTGTTTAATCTAAACCACAACCGAGATTCGCTTTAACAGAACTTGTTAACTGATATTGAACTGCGTATTAGATATATTACTTATTTGGCACGGTGAATATTTGACCACCATAAATATAGTTGTCTTTCAAAATTCGATTTTTGATTCCTTTTGGTTCAACACCAGAGAAGCTATAAAAAAGCATTGATATTCATATATTTTTCATGGTTGCATTATGTTTGCGTCAATGTTCAATTGAAACACTAAAAAGAATTTTTTTGGGGCAAACTAAGGTTATATAATGAAAGCTCTTGTAATGGGAATGCTTTGATTTTCATAATAGAACCTTCTTTAGGCAGAGAATAATGAAAATCTCGAACGTCGCTGTGTTAAAGCAAAGGGCGACTCCGTTGGTGACCCTTAAAGATGGCTATTCTACTACACAGTCACTATAAGCTTGGTAAAGGCTTGTTTAGCTAAAGGCAGAAACCAATGGGGTCTAGTGCATTAGGTCTGATTGATTTCTGCCTTTGGTAAGATAAAATACTAGGGGTGATAATGGAGTCGCCTGTTGCTTTAAAATCGCGAATAGTTTATCACCAAGGACATCGTTCACAAGTTATGATTGGAGTGTTTTAAGGATGACCTCTTATTAAATTAACATATGTTTCAGATTATTTCTTAAATTTAAGGGTTAATACGTATAACACTCATAACTTGTAAATGTCACAGAACATTTTCCACGCAAAATCGCTCATCCAGCGATCCTACCGCTATTTTACGAAAATACAATATGCTCAGTGAGCACATATGAGAAGGAGAGTCAAAGATAGAAGAGGGGAGGTAAGTATATCTCTCTCACGTGCAACTACCTCAGCGCAGAGCCGAAGAGCCAGGCGTCACATTTAGGGGTGTGCGAACTGCGAATACCACTTTTTGGGTATGGAACCGGTTACCAAATACCAAAAAACCTTTCCTTATCAAATACTGAATCGAATAGTTTCTTCCAAATCGAATACCGAATAGTTAGGCCTTGGTAATTTTTTTACTACCCGATTAATTGCGAATAGTTAAGCTTAGTATTCGCGAATACTAGACATAACTATTTGCGATTAATCGGGTACTAGCCCTAATATTCACCAATTGTTAATACAAAGCAAGGAGAAAAACAATTTAAAGCTCCTAGATAATTTCAAAATACCTCTCCTCATGGTGGCCAAGTATTTATTAAATTTTTCCTAGTCACTTGCTGGTAGTTTCTGATGGGAGACAAATAAAATTGGGATGATATTTTTAAAAATAAGGTGGGTCTCTCTAGTGCCAAGGACCTAAATTTATAGTAGTCGAACTTTAACCGAATAGTAAGTTCGGTATTCAATATTCATATCGAATAGTGAAAATAGGCTTATCCAATACCAGATCGAATTATTTGATTCGGTATTCGATCGAATTATTTGATTCGGTATTCGATCGAATTATTTGATTCGGTATTCGATCGAATTATTTGATTCGGTATTCGATCGAATTATTTGATTCGGTATTCGATCGAATTATTTGATTCGGTATTCGATCGAATTATTTGATTCGGTATTCGATCGAATTATTTGATTCGGTATTCGATCGAATTATTTGATTCGGTATTCGATCGAATTATTTGATTCGGTATTCGATCGAATTATTTGATTCGGTATTCGATCGAATTATTTGATTCGGTATTCGATCGAATTATTTGATTCGGTATTCGATCGAATTATTTGATTGGAAGGGTAAACCGTTATGAATAGTGGCCGTAAACCAACTTTCCTGATTTTTTCCCTCACTATTGCCACGATTGCGCACGTGCAACAGCTAGGTACCTGTTTTGAAATTGGGGCTGACAGAGAATTTGGTCTCTCCGAGCCTCCTTCTCATACGTGCTCACTGATATGCTTAACGCCACGAAAGATTATACAGGGTTGCCACGGAATTTTCAGAACCAAATTCCCTGACTTCTCAGGTTTTCCCTGACCTTTCTCTGAGATTTTCCCTGACATTTTTAGGCCGAAAGTATAAATGTTTACAGCACGTTTTAAGTGCTTATAATTAAATAAACTCGATCTATACTACGTTTTCCAATGTATTTGTTGCACCAAAATGAGTAAGAAACATTTTAACAATAAATAACAGTCTAAGAGACTTTTTTTAGAGAACATTTACTTTATAAAAACAATTCTAGACATTTTTAAGGATTGCTCTAGAGTTTTCTGTGTTAAGAGAGGATGAGGAGAAACTTTCATTACTCTTTCAATAAAGATTTATCACCCAGAAATTTTACCCACTAAAATCAAATTCCCTGACGTTAATGAAATTTTTAAAATTCCCTGACTTTTTGGCCCATTTTTAAATTCCCTGACTTTTCCAGGTTTTTCCTGACCCGTGGCAAACCTGTTATACATTTTATCCACAATTTTGGTCATTTCCTTAACTATGTAGATCAGATACAACAAAAGCTGACTTACGATGCTTGAAGTTCCGTTCTTTTGCTGCTGGATTTCTTATACTCAGTTTGTACATGATAAACGCAATATTCGCAGACGGCTAAATTAACCACTGATCCACAAACGTTTCCGTCTCTCTTTCTAACTTTGCAGCGCCCCATATCCTTAGAGGTACCAAGAATGAGCAGTCTTTGAGAGTTGTTGATAGTTATGGCCACTTCACCCTTGTCATACTAAAAATATTAAAAATATATATTAGGTTCCCCGAGTATTATTAAAGGGCCACACAGCTCAAAAACAGAGCTCGTGGGATTTCTTTTTGAAGTCTGCTAGATGTTTATTGGCCTATTTATTAGATTAAAGGTGGTTAAATCACCAAATACTCTTTTATGGTATGGCGTCATCTATTTCTGATCAAATCATGGAAGAGCGCGCGAAGGGAGGAGCCTTTGCTAAGGTTAGGGGACCAATCAACTACTACTAGACCCCTCGACCATGGATAAAGAATACGCGTGAGAAAATTTGTTTTCGCGCTATGGGATCGGCAACTCCCTATCTCGAACGATAGCTTATTCTGTATATACTCTGTTACAACATCGGTTGTCAGCACGCCAGGGCCCCCAGGCGAATTTCGAAAATACTTATAGGAATTATAGGTATTTTTTCATGAAAATATAGGACTTTATAGGGCGGTTTTCCAGAATTATAGGAGTATATAGGACACTAAAATATTAATATTTCTTTTTTTTAAGTACCAGTACCGCGAAAAAAATTAATCCCCGCCTTTCTTGATCTAGCAAAGGTCAGAACCATAATATACCGAGCAATTTTTAACTAGTTAAGCTACAATACTAGGGAAATTAATAATTATCCCCATTTTATGATCAGGGTTTATACAACTTTTGGAAAACAAATTTCCCTGAGATTTCCAGGCTTTTCCCCATTTACTTCCCTGAGTTTTCCAGGTTTTTACCGTATATGGAGTATCCTATGGATCAAATGTTATCGAAAGGGGGGGGGACAAATATGACTATAACATCCTCAAAGGACATCCCCGTATCTCTAATATAACCAGAGTTATGAGCCCCCAAAGTTTAGTGTAATGCTAATCCTACGGAGGGGATGTTCACGAACATTTTGCTTAATTACTCTGCCCCTGTTTGACAGAAATTCTCCCTGATTTCCCTGAATTTTACTAAATATTCTAAATTTCCCTGAGTTTTCCCTGAGGTTTTTGTCAACTATTTATTTCCCTGATTTTTCCAGGTTTGTATGAACCCTGATGATATTTTTTAGACCCGAGTCATGGTTTAACCAATGGGTTGCTTAAAATTCACCCAGATTACAAAATTATAGGATTTTAGAATATTTTAGCCAAAATTATAGGATTTTATAGGACAGTTTAAAAAAATAGGATTTTATAGGAATTATAGGACCTCTGGGGGCCCTGCAGCACGCGCAAAGCTAGGTCTCTATGTAACCTAGCTTTCCGCGTGTTGACAAGAGACGAAAAACTTCAGGATTTAAAGTATTGGCGAGTTTTTTTTTATAAATACTGTGCCAGCAAGAAGTGATATCTAGTTTATTAGGGAGAAGGTTACACACATTTCCAGCTTTATCTCCAGTCCAAACGTATAGTAGGTCCGGAGTTAATCCCCGCCTCTAAATTACAACCAGCATCTCATTGGTTCTTGAAAACTGACGTCAGCGCGACGCGAATGAAGAAAATTACAGTCATATTTTCCGACTGAGGAGAGGCTGCAAAATAGCCCGGCCTCCTTTTACGTCCCCCCTTGAATTTTGAAAGGGGGATTGGAACTATGGTGCTCGGATACTTAGGCATCTTACCTTCTCCCTAATAAACTAGATATCACTTCTTGGTGCCACCATCACCATTTTTCAAGAGATAAGAAAGAGCTAGAGCACTACCTGATTTCTATTTTCTAGCGCCGTAGGACTTAATAAAGCCACGACTGATCCAATTATTGTTTTCCAAAGAGTATTGTATACTTCTCCGAATAAGAAGAATTTTACAGTTTTCTCACAGTCCTTGAGGTCGCTCAGTGACCATATGGCGTAAGTCTTCCCATTTTGTGATTTTTTGGACTCGGACTTATGGGTGACGACGCCAAATGTCACCCAAGGTTCGTCGTCGCAATCCTTTTTCTGAAAGTGATTTCCCAGTCCAAATAAACGAACGATATTCTTCCCAGACATTTTTTCTTCTATAGCATTAACGGATAATTTGGGATTTCTGATGACGCAATTAAATAATTTAATTTGATTAGAAAACAATTAATGAATATTAAATAACAAGAATCGTAAATGACGTACATGATCCTAAAACCAGACGTTCGCTCGTTAAGAACATCTTTCTCATCCGGGTTGGAACTTGCAGTTGGTAACAAACGTTTTGTAGCAACTGAGCTTTTTGAATTTGCAGCAGTTTTCCCTGTGAGTGTGTTCATTAAAATGGATTTAATTTACTATACCAGGGTTCATACAAAATCTGGAAAATCCATTTCCCTGATATTTCCAGGTTTTTTCATAGGTTTTTCCTTGATATTTCCAGGTGTAAGAGCCCCTAATTTTATAGAGTATGCTAATAACACTACAAACATGGCCTTGAGAGGACTCAGAGCCTCAAGAGGGAACGCGAGTACCGCTGGAGCCATCTCTATGGCTGGAAATTATTATTATTAAATTATACGAAAATTATTTTTCTTTCGGCTACCTCGATCGAAAATAAACTGGATTGGGCGAAAAGTACACTATCCTCGTAAATTTCCCGATTTCCCTGACATTTACTATTTATTTGAAATTTCCCTGATTTTTCCCTGACGTTTGACGCAAAAATCGATTTTCCTGATATTTCCCGGTTTTCCAGGTTTATATGAACGCTGCTATACGTTTTCGAACGTTTGCTTGTATGTACAGTAAAACCAAGAAGTGATATCTAGTTTATTAGGGAGAAGGTATAAGAATCCCAAGTATTCGCGCGCCATAGTCCCAGTCCCCCTTGCAAAATACAAGGGGGGACGTAAAAGGAGCCCGGGCTATTTCGCCTCGCCTCGCCTCAATCGGAAAATACGTAATTTTCGTCAAACACGTCGCGCTGACGTGAGTTTTCAAGAACCAATGAGATGCTTGTTGTAATTTAGAGGCGGGGATTAACTCCGGATCTACGTTTGGACTGGAGATAAAGCTGGAAAAGAGGCGAATTTATACCTTCTCCCTAATAAACTAGATATCACTTCTTGGCAAAACTAAAGGCAACCATTTTCGTTCATATTCTCAACATTGGGTCCCAGGCCCAAACTTCCAAAATTGGCAAAGTGCGCAATAATTAGTAAAAATGATCCATGTAATTTTAGAAACAGGAATGGAGAACAGAGTAATCTGGGCGCGTCAAAGTCCCGGACCCCCTTCCCGGGACGGAGGGGGATGAAAGAAGGGGGGTTTATGAAAGAAAAGGCGGGTCACAGCGAAAGAGGTAAAATGAAATTAGGTATTTTTCGCCGTCCCCGTCAGCAACGTCATAAAAACGTAGCATAAGTGAGCCAATAAGAAATTTAAATTTTTCGTTACATTTTTCGTTATTACTGGGACTGAAGTAAATATTCCTGCTTCTAAAATTACATGGATCCCTGCTAGTAAGCACAGTGGGCTTAAAGGAAAAGATCAGGTAACGTAACATTATACCTTAAATGAACGGTCTTTTTCTAAATATAAAAGGAAAATTATTAAAAAAAAAAATTAATTATTTGTTAAATTACAAAATAATTAGCATTTAGTCTTAAAAACGAGGACTACTACGCTGGCAATGGTTTAGTGGCGTCCGCTAAACCGAACCTATTAGCCGTATGGGATTGGTTGAATTCTCACAGAATGAGAGAGGTAAGGGTAAGATAGGAGTTACTAAACCAATAGCGGCACAGTAGTCTTCGTTTTTAATGCTTATTAAATACTAATTATTTTGTAATAAGATATCATTTATTTATTTAATGCTTTTCTTTCATCTTTAGAAAAAGACCGTTCTTTTAAGGTATAATGTTATGTTACCTGACCTTCTCTAATTTACCTTCTTTGTGAAGGCTTTAGTTGTGATAACTAAGTGGAGCTTGGAGGAAAGATTTAAAACTAATGTCGCCTCCCCGACATTCTAGCATCTAGCTAATCTTCTGGACACCAGTTTTACATTTCCCAAGGCAGGAACCAACTACAAGAGCGGAGCTATAATTGCCTTTGCTAAACTTAGCCAGTCAACTATGTTTCATAGATGAAGCGGAGTCTCCGAGATGATCTAGGCCCGTGCCTATCGCGAAGCGAGAATATTTTTTTAACTAATTTAGTACGCCATGTTTTCTCGCTCGGGGGCGCTTTTAGTATCGTAAAATAAAAATAATTTAGCCTCGTGACCCCGTCGACTGCTACAATATTTTTATAATTGGCCCCTAAAATATCAAGGACAATTTATGGAAGACCCCTTTCGCAACTGTAATGAAAGCGCCATCTAGTACACATATTGGGTGAAAATATTTCCTCTATGAAACTGGATATTTCCCCACATAAAAATAGACACGCACGGGCCTAGATTATCTCGGAGGCTCCGGATGAAGCTAGACATTCCTAGTAAGCCGAATAATATAGGGGTTTGGGTACCTTTTTATAGTTGCCTGTTGACAAATAACTTATGCCATAGACCCAATCAACAAATAAACAAGCTGGTGTGGTCTCGTGTCCATCTAAGGGATAGGATCACGTGACTAACGAAGTTGACTGTAGTACCATCTGTCGTTGAGCGACGAAAATAAATCTCTTGATTTTTCTGATTGGATTAGAGTCTGACTCTTGGGGTAAAACGGGTTCTGCGCATGGCAAAATCAAGCCAATTAGGTTATCCCTTTCTCGCCTCAAAACCCGCGAACAATGCCACTAGATGCACCCATGGACAAGCAATACTGAAGGACCGATGACAGAGGGAGAAAGTTGAAAAATACTTGTTAATTCACCTTCTAGCGGCAGATAGTAGCAAACAGGATAGTGGGGGGGGGGCATATGGGGGAATCAACGTTCTAAAGAGGGAAGCAGCTAACGTCTTACTTTGTCTAGAAGCCGCTAGCTTTTCCGGAATTTCACTCAATATTTTTTATAACCCCCCCCCCCCCCGTCCATTTTTGGGCTGAAAAGGGGGAAGTAAGCTTAACGTTGGATGTTTAGTCGTTTAGTACGGGGCTCTATGGGCTGACATCGGTCCTTTAGTATTGCTTAGTCCATGATGCACCCATAGTCGAGGGGTGAAGTGGACTGGCCCACTCAGATTGGCAAAGGCTCTACTTTTAGCTCAAACCCCTGTGAATGAGTTACAATTGGTTCCTGCCTTTACCAAGATAAAATTGGTGTGTAGAAGACTAACCAGCATGTTAGGGGCGCCAAAATAGGCAATATTCTGCTTTAATGAGACAGAAAAAAAAGAGGCAGTAGCAGTGGGTGAAATACGTCACAGGGCAAGATCCAAAGACTCTGAATGGACTTGGACTATAATCTAAGTTCAGGGAGAATGCAATGAGAGTCAACTCTGGCAATTTCGCGTACCAAGAGAAGAGATCGACATGGATGAAGCGTAGAAGAGACTATTGATATTAGTGACCTCTAGTTGTTGTATAGCAATTTCCGTCGACAACAACAAGAGGGGACATAACGGTCGAGTCTTGAATATTGCCTTATACACAGGCCAAAGGTGGAGTTGACTCTCCTTGCAATCCTCCCTGCTTAGTCCTTGCAATTACTTTTTTCTTTTTCCGGTTTCTTTGATTCGTATTAGTAAGTTTACTGCGCCCATTTTCTTAAGCGTTATTTTTTGACAATTAGCAAACTTTCAATGGACCAAGCGAGTCACGTATTTCATATACATTTAATCATGATATGTTCCATAGTGACACTACCTATAGGGAGATAACAACTGGTTAGGGGGAAGAGATAGTCTGACGTCACGCAGCCCCTCTCTGGTTGGAATTTTAGCGCGTAGAATACTGTTTCCAACCATTAGGGGGATGAAACTCCAGTAAGAGATAGAATTTGGGTGTGACGTTTCAGGGTCAGAACTGTTACCTCCCTATACTTCGTAATGCTAGATCACCAGGTGTCGCTTTAGGAGAATCTATGACGTTTCATCTACCTCACTTTATGATAAGCTCTCAGTCAGGGTTCATACAACTTTTGGAAAACAAATTTCCCTGAGATTTCCAGGTTTTTCCCCATATACTTCCCTGAGTTTTCCGGTTTTTCGCGTATGGAGCAAATGTTAACGAAGGAGGAGGGGGGGCAAATAGGACAATTACACAATAAAAAGGACATCCCCATATCTCTAATATAACCAGAGTTATGGCCTCCAAATATAGTGTAATGTTAATCCTATGGAGGGGATGTTCATGAACATTTTGCTTAATTACTTGGCCCCTGTTTGACGAAATCCCAAGTTTTTAGTATGGTTGGATAAGCGGCAAATAGGACTATAACATAATCAAAGGGCATCTCTGCATCTCTAATATAACCAGAGTTATGAGCCTCCAAAGTTAAGTGCAATGTTAATCCTTTGGAGGGTATGTTTATGAACATTTTGCTTAATTACTCGACCCCTGTTTGACGTAAATTTCCCTGAATTCCCTGAATTTTACTAAAAATTCTAAATTTCCCCGAGTTTTTTGTCAACTATTAATTCCCCTGATTTTTCCAGGTTATCCCTGTTTTCCAGGTTTGGATGAACCCTGTCAGTAACCAGTGAAAAACTTATGAAACATATCTTATGCGTGGTTCACCACCTTATTTTCAGACACTTTAACTTTACAACTAAACCCATAGTCCAAAACATTCTGCCAACACTGTGAATTTAGGTACTATTCCCATTGAAAGTTACGTAACGTTTCTGCCTATCAACGAGGACAGTATTTATGCTAATGAAACTTGTAACCGATTCGCTTAAAAAGCTGTGGTTCGCAGGGCAAGAAATAATGAGGGTTAAGTTCATATGATCTGGAGCCTGAACAGGTAAATCTATAAGTATTATTATGTTGTTTGTGAAGGCCCAGATGTAGCTGTCCGCTACAAACTGCTACTTACAAGATGGCTCGATATATTTCTGCCCATGGGAATGCAAACTTTGCTGATCTTTTTTTCGGTTCTCTTGAGTTTTCAGGAGCGTTTTAATTTCTTTACCAGCCTTAGAAAAATTTGATGGTCCCGCTAATTCGTCATCGGAGGAGCTGTCATTATATGATCTAACAGATGAATTCGACACAGTCTTGCCGTCCATTTTATTGCAGCTTTGTTTCATTACTTTATCGCTGAACATGACTTCTGATACATCTTTCAAGGTTCTAGCTTTAGGGACTAGTTTCGGTGGTTTTGATACAGCGCAGGCGCTATTTAAATTCAAATGCTGAGGTTCTGGCCGCTTATCGTCTGAATTTATGATTTTCTCCAGGTCTTTTTTATACTGCTCAATCCTTCGTAACTCTTCCAAAGCATCTTCCTTGGTTTTACACGCTTCTTTACCAACTGAGGGACAAAATGATTTTGCCGATGATAATGTATTTTTCGCTGTTTGAACGTTTTCAGTGGAGACTGAAGGTTCTTCACCAACATCTTCTTCAGCATCGTCAAAGAAATCTGACAGCTCCATAACAGGCAGATCTGTAGTTAAAAAGACCCAAAAGATTACAAGTTGATGCCCCAAATCCAGTTTAAACATAGTGTTGGGAGAAATAGGGACTTGGCAATTCGGGCTTAACTCCGCCCCAGCGCCAATATGGTATGTTTTTTTAACAGAATGAAAGCTATATAAGCCCCTCCTCTTGGTATGTTTTTTAGCATTAGTGGAAGGTAGCCTGACGTTGCATGACATAGTAATTCCGGCTTAACTCCGCCTCCAGCGCCATTATGGTATGTTTTTTTAACAGAATGAAAGCTATATAAGCCCCTCCTCCTGGTATGTTTTTTAGCATTAGTGGAAAGTAGCCTGACGTTGCATGACGTAGTAATTCGGGCTTAACTCTGCCCCTAGCACCATTATAATATTTTTTTTAACAGAATGAAAACTATATAAGCCCCTCCTCCTGGTATGTTTTTTAGCACTAGTGGAAGGTAGCCTGACGTTGCATGACGTAGTAATTCGGGCTTAACTCCGCCCCAGCGCCATTATGGTATGTTTTTTTTAACAGAATGAAAGCTATATAAGCCCCTCCTCTTGGTATGTTTATTAGCATTAGTGGAAGGTAGCCTGACGTTGCATGACGTAGTACTGCCAAGTCCCTATTGATGCATATCATTAAAGGCTTAAATTCACTCACTTTCGACATCGAGATCTTTGAAAAAATCCATAACTAAAAACGTGGAAATATGTGCAGATTCTAGAGTAATAAATAACAGTTCACTTCGTTTGTAATAAACTTAAATCAATTTAACAAAGCCTAGAAGACTACAAGGAGTTTGAAGACTGCCGACTGTGCCGAGGCCGCGCCAGAATGCGTTTCCACTTTTTACTTTTTCCCGCCCAATTCTTTGAGCAGACGAATGATACAAAAGTGAAAGTGCAGACATATTCGGAGGTACTAAAGTGTGGCGATGGCGAAACTTGATCAAGTTGGTTTCGTTTCAAGACTAACATGTTTTTATTTTCCCTCATCCTATTTTTAAAAAATATTATCTTATACCCGATTTTATTGGCATTTTATATGGAGTAGCTATGTGAATCATTTTTGAAATCCTTCACACTATCATATCCTGGTGCCAATGTTACTCCATGGTGGCAGGAATTCCAGCATCCAATTTAAATCCGCATCAGCCATCTGGCCTCATCAGTCTGCCCATCAGTGATCATAACTTCCTGAATTCGGACTCCCGAGTTTGCAAATGGGTAATGGCAAGTGCCTACAAGTTGTGGTCGGCGTTATCATTTATCATCCTTACGAATATCTTTCTTATGCACCGCGAAAAGTAGAACAAAACATTCCTTGTGAAGTTTCTTAGCATGGACCAATATCCAAAAACAGGTAATTTGTTTTCTATTATAGAATTACGGGTAGGTTTAATTTCTGCCTCATTTATCATTAAAATAAGATAGTATATAAAGTAACCTTGGGGCTTTAATGATAAAGTTGTCAATTGCGAAAAGATTTCACTTTTTCTGTCATTACGAAGCAACACTCTTTTCTTACAAATTAGACCTTTGGGAGTTAGACAAGGTCAAATATAGAGTAATGTCAGTTCTACGTATGCAAACGTCATACCCTTCTATCTCTTAGCTCAGTGTCATCCCCCCTAACAGGCGCGTACAGTATCCACTCTTACAAAAGCGCGCCTAGAGGGAGGGATACACAGTCTACTCCCCTCTCTACCAACACTACTCTATTATAGGTCAGCTACAAATAAAATTCTTGTATTTATTATTATGGCGAAGCGTTTTGCATTCAATCAGACAGATTTACTTAAGAAAATCAAGTAATAAACCCCCAAAAGACAGTAAATAAATGCCGTCACACATCGTTTTCTAATTACACAAACATCAACTGAATTTTCGAAGTGTTTCAATAATGCGAAAGTTATGGTTTATCCCCAAAGATTTGTTTAAAAATTGTTTGGCATTTCTTTCCCTACGTTTACCTACTTTACTTTTAATACGACAGAAATTTCCAACATTACGAAATTTTTTTTTTGCACTGTCCCTTTGAAATCCATAGTTTTCTGACTAGGAGGATTGATACCATTTACACAGGATGCGAGGCTACTTGGTACTGCACTTTAACTGCCAAGTAGACTCGCTTCCTGTTGTAAAAGGTTTCACTCCTCTAAGTCTGAAAACTATGTATAATTATTTGCACGTGCCCGTTTTTTTTTTGGGAATTCTCACGTGGTTATTCTTTGGTAAAACCGCGCGTTCAAATATCAGTATTTATTTGTTTTCGCGCGAAATCAAACGCACGTTCTCTTTTAAGTTCACGATTTCAAACTATTTTTAGGCTTAGTATATTTTTCAAAATGGCAACATCTTTTAATACAGTTTCTGTATGCAAATTTATTTTAAATTGCAGTTTTGCATGTGCCTTTGTTTATTTACAACTGGCTAACCTCCCCGCTGCCACCGATGGAAAAAAGCGCCTCGGATTATATGGTTCGTACTTCATTATTTTCTGTTCTGGGGGGGGGGGGCTTGGTTGTAAAGTAGAAAATCATGGGCTAGAAGGCGGCGACCTATAACACCATTAAAGGGTCTGTAAAGTGAATTGGTGCTGCAATCTTGCGAAAAACAAGGACTAGGTGTTCACATCCACTCCATGTGAAGTCTTTGTCACGTGGTGACTGTGACGTATTTCAAAAAATTTATAGCCACCCGCCAATTCCTACTTTACAGTCCCTTTAATACTACGATGATATTGCCGTCTTAAATTGAGAAGAAGATGAAGCTGAGAAAGAGGATAAGTTGGAAACCTGATCTCCATAGTATACATGATAGGTTAGGTTTAGTTTTGGTTAAATTAGATGCGGTTTTGTTCAGCCAAGAGTTATTCTAGAGGGCCGGTAGGCCCTTCTAGATAAGAACCCACACCCTCCCATAATGTTAAAGAAATAATTCACAGATTTTAGGCTTAGCGTCCCATAGAAAAAGCATGGGATTTTTGGTGGTCCACTCCATCGAATAACTCAGAAACTACTGCGAAGTTAAGGTTCGGAACACTTTTGAATTATCAAGCAAGTATTAAATGTTGAACGTCTGAAGTTTGATTAAGAACAATTAAGTCTAAGTATTTTATTTTAAATAATTTATAAATCATGGTAAAACCGTTAAATATATTACACTGTTTGCATAGGATAACGCGCCTGCCTATGAAGCAGAAGATTGCAGGTTCGAGTCCTGGCAAGCTCGTTGTTTATTTTTACAGATCTTTTATTCAACTTAAATGAAATAATCCTATAAATACAATGTTTAGATAATTTTTTGTTACGAAGTACGGGCTTGTGGCGTAATGGATAACGCGTTTGCATTCGAGGCAAAACATTGCAGGTTCGAGTCTTGGAAAGCTCGTTGTCCATTTTTGATGAAGAATCTTAGTATATACAAGGGAAAATTCTTAAGTAACAAATTTTCAATGAAATGTGCGCGTGCTGGCGCGTGGTTTAGACATAACTTTTTTTTAAATCTATACAGAAATGTCAACTAAACTTAATTGAGTCACTAACCGCCTTTTCATATGAAATAAGTTACTACCCACCTATCTATGGTGAATTAATTTACCACCCGCCTACCAATTGTGAATTAATTTACCACTTCCCTGCCAAATGATTTAAAATTTTAATCTTTCCCATAAAATAATGAGAGGCACTTGGAGTGAGCCAATATGCTCATGAACATCTTACTGGAACATCGAATTAGTGACGTTTGACAATCATATAATTATTTTTATAATATATTAATACAAATTAAGGCTGAAGGAACAGATATTATATAAAAAAGACTTGGTTTGCCCAAGCCTTAAAAACAAAACGATAAGAGTTTTTCCAGTTGTCTGAAGCGCGGATATTATTTTTTTCTATTGAATTTTAAAGACAATCCGTATTTTACTACTCTTTAGAATTTAATTCAATCACCTGATTTTACTGCTAATGGATTAGTTTCCTATAAATTAATTGAAATAAAAAATTACTTATCTCAGATTTTTCAACAACAACTCCATTTTCCTGAAACATTTTATCATGCATTTATTATGTTGAGGGATATTGTGTAAATTTAATCAAATTAACACTTTCTTTTTTAATTTCGGAGAATTTTCATTTCAAAAAGTTTTAAACACATCAAGTTTTCATGATGTTGTCAACTAAACAGCAACTCAACCAACACTTCTAAAATCTTCCCCACAAGTACTGATATACACAGTTCAATAATTGTGACTGTGCCTAAAGAAGAAAGGAACCCCTTCATCAAATATAAGAAAGGTGATAACAGCCCCCTTTGTATTCGAAAAGACCGCATATAATACATTATTAATGAGAGTATTATTTGAAAATTAAAGTACGTTCTCCCTTGAAAAGAAAAAAATTCACGATAAAATGTTTCACGAAATGGAATCGTTCTTGAAAAATCTGAGATAAGTAATTTTTTATTTCAATTAATTTATAGGAAACTAATCCATTAGCAGTAAAATCAGGTGATTGAATTAAATTCTAAAGAGTAGTAAAATACGGATTGTCTTTAAAATTCAATAGAAAAAAATAATATCTGCGCTTCAGACAACTGGAAAAACTCTTATCGTTTTGTTTTTAAGGCTTGGGCAAACCAAGTCTTTTTTATATAATGTAACATGGATAAGCTTCATTTGGCAGTTTACATTACTGAACCTTGACCTGAAAATTACTTAAAACCCCAGGGTGGGTTTGATAATTGGATCTTATCCATGGGAAAAACTTTACTTTAGCTCGCGCATTCAAAATGCAGTTTTTCCAATAAATATCATTTCTTGGAGGTTAATTATATGATAATTAATTAAATTTAAGTCGCGGAAACTATTTTAATCAATATTTTCACTACCATAAAAACCCGACCTGTTCCTTCTTCCTAGCCACCAAATACTATAAAATATGTAAAAATCTAACCTAACCTAACCCAACCTAACCTAACCTAACCTAACCTAACCTAACCTAACCTAACCTAACCTAACCCAACCCAACCCAACCTAACCTAACCCAACCCAACCCAACCCAACCCAACCTAACCCAACCTAACCAAACCCAACCTAACCTAACCCAACCCAAACCTAACCTAACCTAACCTAACCTAACCTAACCTAACCTAACCTTTAATATGAAGGTTAAAATATAGAAAAACATGGAAAATATATATTTTAATTAATTTCCGCACCTTAATTTTAACTAATTATCCTATAATTAACCTTGAATAAATGATATTTATTGAAAAAATTGTATTTTGAATGCGCGAGCTAAAGTAAAGTTTAGCCTATCCATGTCTTATATCCCTTGACTCAAACGCAGAAGCCAATACAGGGCAAATATTCGGTGGATGGAATCACTGATGACTTTAACAGGGATAGATTTAATTTTAGAAGTAGGAATGGAGAACAGAGCAATGTGGGCTCGCGTCTAAGTCCCGGACCCTCTTCTAAGGGACGAAGGGTTATGAAAGAAGAGGCGGGCCATAGCTACAGAGGTAAAAAGGAACTACGTATTTTTCGCCGTCCCCGTCAGCAACGTCATCAAAACGTAGTTTAAGTGGGCCAATGAGATAAATTAAACTTTTCGTTACGTTTCGGAGGGAGGGGCTCTATACTGGGCTATGAGTCGGACTAACCGTTCTCCATTCCTACTTCTAAAATTAAATCTATCCCTGCATTAACCTGAGGTGTTATAGTATTTTAAGCGCAATATCGGTGGTATTTGCTAATGTTCTGAGAACCCAAAATAAATACTAAAATTAATGACAAATAAGATAATACATACCATGGTAAATCTGTAATTTAAAGAGGTATTTGGGGTTAAATTTCCCATATTATCGTAAACTACAAGAAAATAACTTTTATAGTCGCCAAATTGAAATTGGTGACACTTTACGTGGTTTTTTTTATAAAACCTCGGAAGTTTATTTGACTTGAATCATGAACAAACATCACGAAACAAACAACGGGGTAAATGCGGTAGAGAATAGACCATTTCGACGTAACTTAGAGGGAAAGACAAAGGGGTAAAACTCCGCCTTCCATCATGCTTTTGGCGCCGGCGCTGTAGTCTTTTTGTATCATGAGAGTTTTGAAGAGACGGCAATGTATCAACCCCCTTGTATGTCCTGATACTGAGGGTTGCCTACCCCTTTTTTACATCCAAAAGCCTTTCATCTCGGTTTCGGCGCCTGCGCTCTAGACGCTTTGGGTCCTGAGAGTGCGCAGAGACAGCAATGGGTCAACCCCTCTTGTACGTCTCGATACAGAGGGTACCACCTTTTTACATCGGAGAGGCTTATGGGCTGGTTTCTTGCCCCATTGTAGCAGGGAGGAGTAGAAATGGGAGGAAGGGGTTATACTCAGAATGGGAGGAAGGGGTTATACTCAGAATGGGAGGAAGGGGTTATACTCAGAATGGGAGGAAGGGGTTATACTCAGAATGGGAGGAAGGGGTTATACTCAGAATGGGAGGAAGGGGTTATACTCAGAATGGGAGGAAGGGGTTATACTCAGAATGAGAGGAAGGGGTTATACTCAGAATGGGAGGAAGGGGTTATACTCAGAATGGGAGGAAGGGGTTATACTCAGAATGGGAGGAAGGGGTTATACTCAGAATGGGAGGAAGGGGTTATACTCAGAATGGGAAATAAGGCATTTTCTAAAGTGGACTTTTGTCCAGCGACACCTCATCCCAGGAATAAATGTACTGGTCACTGACCGGGTCCGTCGTCTACTAAAGTTAAAGGTTTATAAGAAATGTGCCGTAGTTTAATCCCAAAGTAGGGGGTTTTCAATCTCAAATACCCAGGACAAAATTTCACTCTTGGATATACAAGTTGTAAAATATGCATGAATGAGGAAAACGGTGACGAAAATGCCATGCCATAAAATCAGGAATATATACAGCTAGAAGGGGATAATAGAAAAAGGATGACACACTGTATCCTCTTAATACTTTAGTTATGTAACGTCATTCTTCCCAGGCTCTCCCGTTTTGTTTGCTTTCCCTCTCATAAAAATTCAGATGGGCATGGCACCGTGCTAGGGTGAATTCTATAAATGTTTGGCACTAAATCCCCAGCAATCAACCCACAAACCTCGTCTTGGAGTGGGATAAAAATCCACAAGCGTGTTTTGCCAACTAAATAAACGCTAGTAGAGTAATGAGGAAAAAAAATTATCGCATAAGTGATTCGGTTTAGAAACCTTGCTCCAAATGTTCCGATGTTGGGAAGAATGACGTTACACTTACTCTCCTTTGTGGTACAATAGGAATCATTGTGCCAAATATTTCCTTCTGTGCTGGTTTTGTTAGTCAGGCTTGAGTATACTATGATCCGTCGGATATTATAATTCTGACGTCTTTCGAACTGTGATTTCGTTAGTTGGTTAATGTGAGCATAGAAAATAAATAAATATTAATTTATTTTCTATGATGTGAGGTCCATAGATTATTCGCGAAGTTAAAGTCGTCATTCGTAATGATTATTCTAGCTATTCGCCTAGATGCGTTGATTGAGCTGGGCATTTTATAGAAATTTTCTGGGTTTCACCAAGCTTGGCTGCACAATTTTTTCCCCCTTTTTCCGTGAAATGCCCACCTATCAGAAAGTATTTCGTTCCTACCAAAGAGGGTGTAAAGAGGGGAAGTAGAAGGCTTGGCTGGAGTGTTCTCGCTTTGAAAGTTTACCTCTAAGCTTCCGGTGTGCGCGAGCATCTTTCTCTGCCCTCTTATTGGTTGAAATACGGTGAACCGGATATTAGGAGTAAAATATAACAAAAAAAAAATAAAAAATAAAAGCGAGAACACCCAAAATGCCTTGCCAAAGCCGCTAGCTTTAACTCCCCCTCTTTATACTCTCTTTGGTCCTACCACTATTTTTGACTTAAACAAAAATTTACAACTCTCATCTTGATGGCGGAGGCCATCTTGGATTCATGCCTATCTGTATACAACAAAAACCGGACTTCGTTGAAACTTGCTCGCGCCTTGTAATATGAGAAGCCCTCCTTTATCCCAGAATAGTGTCGATCGCCTCTGCGTCTCCCGACCGTGGGACAGGGAACAAGCCGTAGCAGATGCTAGCTTTAGTACCTAAAATTAATGTTTGTATCGCCAGGATCATGTAATACTTTCTATTAACCTTGTGATATATTGTATAAGTTATCTTTATAACATATCCCTTGTAAAGTTGTATGTACTTTATAGACTGTCCCTTTTGTATTACTAAACCCTATGGTTGTAAGCAGTGCCCTCTAAAATAAAGTTGCAGTTTATTACTAGAACTCGAGCGTGAGAGTCGATTCATTTTTGCCCTCTCGGATATACGGCATAAATATAACATGGTGTCAGAACTTCGCTAAAGAACTCGCGTTTTTAACTCTCCATCGGATAAACTGTATTTTCGCTACTATCAGAAGTATCCCACAAATTTGCAACCCAATTTCGACATCACATCAGCAACGCACGAACTAGAAAAACGTCAGGAACGCCAAAAGAAGCATGGCAATATTGGAACTAAACAATTATTTCCACTAAATGAAAACACCCGCGTCTGGTTTCGCAAAACCTATCAAGATAAATGGAAGAAAGGTGTAATCAAATCTATATGGCCCAGGCCCAAGATCCTATGGCATACAATCCGACGTTGGACACATTTACACCAGAAACCGCTTCCATATTCGTCAGGATAAATCAATCCCGAAAGACGAAGAACAAACACCAGTTGTCAAGAAAAGAGAAGAGAACGGAATGTGGAAGATTTTTATCCGTCTTATAATCAAGTCTATGGAAGAGCTCTAACACCGACCCAAAATCAAAACATCACTACTCCTTCACAACACTTACCTATCCCTACAACCTCATTAACCTTTACCCGATCTAGAAGTCAATTAATGGAACGTGAAACAAGAAATGACACTTCAACTCCAGAGACCATGAATCCCGTAACTGCAGACGTAAAACGAACTCCTCTGGGAAGGGTCATTAAGAAGCCTGCTCGTTACCAAGCTGAATAATATTTTTCATTTGATAATTTTAATCGTTTTCTTATAAAGAAGGGCATGTGATATGTTGTATTAGTTATCTTTATAATATATCCCTTGTAAAGTTGTATGTACTTTATAGACTGTCCCCTTTGTATTACTAAACCTTATGGTTGTAAGCAGCGCCCTCTAAAATAAAGTTTAGTTTATTACTGAGAGTCGATTCATTTTGCCTTCTCAGATATACGGCATAAATATAACAAACCTATGACGTCAAAAGGTTCTACCCCGATTGGTAAGTTCTTGTAGGCGGTTGAGCGGAGGGTAGTTTGCTTCTCCGTTTACATGTTTTCTACAGCCAAAGGCAGGGAATTGTTAACGAAGTGTACTTTTTGTTTTTTATCTTATATACTTTTGCTTTAACACCTAACCATTTTTTGTAAGGCGGTTTGCTCTACTAACTTGTAATGTTTTGTCAGTAGTTGCTTAAAATGTTTTAATACTTTCCCAAAATAGATTGGGAAAAAAAGTTTGGTCATGCCTCCAGTCTAAGCATCAGGGATCGTAACCAGTCCTTTAGAAGTCTTAGCGAGCTGAACAAAACATCGGGAATCTTGATAAAAGCTTTACTATCCGTTAATGAAGCACACGTTGGAGAGCGAGCAGGCAACAAGGTTGCACCGTTCTTAATTCGCCGCATTTGCAGTTTGATTCAACAAAATGAGAACACGTCTACTTACAATTACAAAGAAACTGCACGTAATATTTGTTCGAGAGAAAAGTCATGGTGCTACAAGAACACTTGCGTCTCAAAGTAAGTTCTTTTAATATTACTGTTAGCATACGATATGTTCCATAAGTGTGTCACTGCCTGGTTACTGAGAGCTTGTCATGAAGTGACGTGGGTGAAACGTCATAGATTCTCTTAAAGCGACGCCTGGTGAGGCGCTGTCAAAGGCTTAGTACAGACTAAATAGAAAGATGGACTGCAAAACCGCATGTCTTCAATTCTCGCTTGTCGTTCTCGAACTAGCTCGAGCTGTAAAGCAAGTAGTCCACTAAGCCTTGTGAAACCGTATCGTTAACGTAACGTCACGTATCCAAATACGAACATAACGCCATCTGATAACGTTTCTTAAACGACGCTTTCGGACTTAGGTAATGGGCGGCCTCTTTCGGATGATTTACGAACTTAAAACGGTAACGATACGGTTTCGCAAGGCTAAGTGGACTACTTGCTTAAGTCTCTAGCATTACGAAATATACGTTGTGTCATACTTATGGAACATATCTTAGAAACGCATGTTGTTACATAAATAACTGAAGTGATTTTAAATCCCTTTGTAAATTTCTTCGAAACGTGACTCGTGAAAAGGAACGTCTAATGACGTTTCCATGATGCAATAAAAATTTACTTTTAACAAAGGGAGGGGTGGCAGTGTCGTCTGCTTGATATAGGGTTATGACGGAACATTCGTCATGTAGATCCAAAGACGTTAGATAGGTCTTCAAAGTTGCCAGTCCAAGATAGTCCCTGGTTTGAAGCAATATCTAACGTCTTTGGACCCACATACCAGATGTTCTGTCGGCGTCTTAAGACAGCAAGGAGGTCAAATACCAGACCATTTTACCCATGACTTTTGGAAATGTTTTTATGTTATAATAAATGGGTTTAAAGTTTTACTGGTGGATATAACCTATATGCAGTGTATTTATAATAAGTCTGTAATAAATTAAGGGGGGAGTTCTTTGGTAAATTTTGGTTTGAAAATGTTCTATGACATTTTTCCGTCCTGGACACTGTTTTCGAGTTGTGTTTTTGTTATGACCCCTTAATTAAATTAGAAATCATTGTGGTGGAAAACTGTATATTTCTCAAAATTTCAGTTAATATTTTTTTTCTCGAGTGTTAGGGAAAGTCCCAAACATTAAAATATCTCGTATTTATCCGTTAAGAAATGAATGCCTTAAAAATAATTGGAACTGCGTATGCCTGACAAATTGTACGAATCTCGGGATTTTCGACGCCAACACTTGCACTTGCAGTTGTAAATCGGGGCACGATTACAACAACTGCACGCAAATCGGATACGACCATTGCGCCGAGCGGAAAGATGATTCGTCTTTATCTTGGAATATAGTTTGCCGGTTGGGCAATAAAAATCTTTGGAATAGTAGAATCCCAGTCAAGGCGGACATCAGTCTCAATGGAAAGTCTATTACAAGGAAAGATGGTACATTGTCTACAAAATCCCCCGTTCTAGTCTACAATTATGTCACGTCAGTGAAAGAGCGGTTTTCGAGACACGTAAACACATTACGAAAGTGGAGAACAATACCTATCAACTTACCCGCCATAGACGACCAGAAGATTTTAGCACATGTTGAAAAACGTCATCTAAAATTACCAACCAAAACTCCTGTTTCAATCTACAATTACGTCATGTCAGCGAAAGAGCGATATTCAAGACATTTAAATAGATTTCAACAATGGAACACGGACATAAATCAGATTGTGGAACCTGTTAAAAAGGAAGATGGCATATTGTCTACGAAATCTCCCGTTTCAATCTACAATTACATCATGTCAGCGAAAGAGCGGTATTCAAAACATTTAAATACATTTCAACAATGGAACACGGAAATAAATCAGATTGTGGAACCTATTAAAAAGAAAGGTGGTAGGCCTATATTGTCTACGAAATCTCCCGTTTCAGTCTACAATTACATCATGTCAGCGAAAGAGCGGTTTTCGAGACACGTAAATAGATTACGAAAGTGGAGAACAATCTCTATCAACGTACCAGCCACAGACGGCAAGCAGATTTTTGAACGTGTTTCAAAATATCATCTCAAATTACCTACTAGAACTCCAGTTTCAGTATACGATTACATAATGTCAGCGAAAGAAAGATACACTGCTTTTGTACTGGCTTCTAAACGTAATTATGAAATTTCTAAAAGCGTACCTATAACAGTCGACGCAACCACTGCGGGAGAAAGGTATTCCGCCACAAGACGTGTAAATGAAATACCAAAAGCGAAATCTATGACAGACAACTTATTCACAAGGAAACCGGACTTAAAAAATCATCATATATGGTCTTCCAATCATTCCATATCAGTTTACGATAACATGACGCTTTCGAAAGAGACGTTTAAAGAGACTTCAAAACGACAAAATGGATTCTTGAATTTACGAAATATCAATTCATCCTCGAACGTAAATCGAATTTTCAAGCTTAATAGGCCTACAAGAATTCAGTTTTCTTCAAAAGCTCCAGCTTCAGGCTTCAACAACAATTCTATATTTTTACAAACTTCAAATAGACGAAAAAGAGCTTATGTTCGAAGGCTTCGAGCGAAAGCACAAAAATCATTGAAAGCGCCTAGCAGGATTGGGTTTAGTAAATTAGACGATCGAAATTACCCCACAAAACAACAGACAGTGGAAATATGTCCTTACCACATCACATTGGGTACTTCGAGTGTAAACCCAACATGTACGCCTAACACTATCGCTACTACATTTACAAATATGATAGTGAAGAAAGCAACGGTATCTAGGATAACACCAGTTATAAAGCGTAACAATTCTACTGTATCTAAGACAACGCCGATTATGAAGCTTAAGAGTTCTACTGATTCAAGAATAACTACTAATTTGATGAATGAGAGTGAATTTAAAGCAACTCCAGAAATGACTCGTAGCACACCTACAGAATCTAGAACCGCTACAATTTTGACGGGTAACATATTTTTGCATTTTGAAACAACCACGAACAAAACGTCCAAGAGGGCTACTGAGGCTGAAGTTACTCCAAAAATGGTTCTAAAGAGTACTACTGATGCTGAAATTACCCCAAAAATGGTTCTAAAGAGTACTACTGAGGCTGGAATTACTCCAAAAATGGTTCTAAAGAGTACTACTGATGCTGAAATTACTCCGAAAATGGTTCTAAAGAGTACTACTGAGGCTGGAATTACTCCAAAAATGGTTCATAAGAATACTACTGAATCTATAGGAACTGAAAATATGAAGCCTTACACTACTAGCGAATTTAAAGCGATTTCCAAAATGACGCTTGAGAGTGCTACTGATATCGTACCCATAATCAGTACGATGCCATCTCAAACCCGTAACTCAAGTAGATTTTCCTATGACAAAAGGTTGGCTTTGACACCTATCTTTGCGCGTAAGAAAAATTCTGAATCTACAATGCTGACAACAAGTACAACTGGAAATATGATACAAATAGCTACGGCTAAGAGAAATACAGAATCTGCAATGCCGACGTTAGAGACAAAGAGAAAAAAATTGTTCCGAAATACTACGTTAAATACAAAAATATCTTCTTCAACACCCCTGGCTACTATTATAAATCAATACCCACTTCACGAGACAACCACTATAGTTCCAGATGAAAAATTTACGTCGGTATCTATTCCTAAGACTAAAATACAGATTTTAAAGCTTACATCTGAGCTCAAAAGTACTTCTAGACCTAATATTCTCACAACAACGAACAGTTCTCCGAAAAGTATGTTCCATACATCTAGTTTCCCAAGTAGTACGTTGAAGTCGAAAGTATTTACTTATTCACCACGGGGTACCAATATTAATGGATGTCCGTACCACTTAAGCTTAGAAACAACTACTGTGATTAAAAAAGGGTCTATGACGCATGCATCTAGAGGGAATACAGCAGAAACCTTAACTTCAACTACGCCTACGAGTACAGACGAAAACGTTACTACATCTACGCCTACGAGTACCGAAGAAACCTTAACTTCTTCTACGCCTACGAGTACCGAAGAAACCTTAACTTCTTCTACGCCTACGAGTTTAGAAGAAATCTTGACTACATCTACGCTTACGAGTACAGAAGAAACCTTGACTACATCTACGCTTACGAGTACAGAAGAAACCTTGACTACATCTACGCGTACGAGTGCAGAAGAAACCTTGACTACATCTACGCCTACGAGTACCGAAGAAACCTTGACTTCATCTACGCCTACGAGTTTAGAAGAAATCTTGACTACATCTACGCCTACGAGTACAAAAGAAAATTTGACTACAGCTACGCCTACGAGTACAGAAGAAACCTTGATTACATTTACGCCTACGAGTACAGAAGAAACCTTGATTACATCTACGCCTACGAGAACAGAAAAAACCTTGATTACATCTACGCCTACGAGTACAGAAGAAACCTTGATTACATCTACGCCTACGAGTACAGGCGAAACCTTGACTTCGTCTATACCTACAACTATAGCAGAAACCTTGACTACATCTGCGCCTACGAGTGCAGAAGAAACCTTGACTACATCCACGCCTACGAGTACAGGGATAGCCTTGATTTCATTCACGCCTAAAAGTAAAGCAGAAACCTTGTCTACATCTACGACTGAAACCTCGAAGCCTATTTTTATGCTTGAAACGAACACACCAATTTATTTATTCCCTACTAAAAGTAAGACAGGGAATGTGATGCAAACATTTACGAAGAAGACCACAGCTGTATCCGCAGTACCTACGTTAGGGACTAAAAGTACCACAAAAAATATGCTACAGACTTCTGAATTGCTAAAATATACGTTAAATTACAAAATATCTTCTGCTCTACCACCGACTACCAATATCAATAGATGCCCATACCACGTTACCCAAAACACGACCAGTATAGTTAAAGACAAAACAATTACGCCAATAAGTACGCGACAGCTAAAAACAGAAACGTTAAGTCCAGCATCTGAGCTTAAGAGCGCTTCTGCATCTATAACTCTCACAAGAAGAAGAAACAGTGTTACTAATCGTATGCTGCATACTTCCACCTACCCAAAAAGTACGTTAACATCGGAAAGAACTACTTCTTTATCGCTGGATACCAACATTAATAGATGTCCGTACCACCTAAGCTTACACACAACCACTAGACCAACTACGGCTGAAACCCTAATACCATCTACGTCTATGACTGCAAGAAAAACCTCAAAGCCAACTATTACGCTTAAAACTACCACAAAATCTATTACTCCAAATCTAACTAAAACAACCACGGGGAATATGACGCAAATATTTTCGCATAAAACGACATCTGAATCTGCGAAACACACGTTAGGGATCAAGAATACTACTGAAAACTCGCTATATACCTCTAAAGTATCTAAACATACGTTTAATAACAAAATATCTCCAACTCTTCCACCGACTACTAATATCAATAGATGCCCATATCACGTTAGGCTTCAGGTGACCACTGTGTTTCCGGACAAAATAATTACACCCACGTTTACGCCAAAATTAAAAAATGATTTTATAAAACCTACATCTGAGCTTAAAAGTGCTTCTGGATCTCAAATAATCAAAACAAGGACCAGCAATGCCACGAAAAGTATTCTGGATACTTCAAGATACTCAAGCAGGACTTCTTTACCGAAAGGCACCAATATTAATGGATGTCCGTACCATTTAAGCTTACAAACTACCACATTGATTCAAAAAGGGTCTATCACGACTTCACCAGAATTGTTGACGGCTCCTATTACACTTAAAGGTACAGTCGAACGGAAGCCGACATCTTTAAGTTCTAAAGAAAATACGCACCAAACGTCTAGGAGTACTACCGAATTTTCTGAATTGACGTCTCAAAGAAATACCGTAACCACAGCTCCGTCTTCTCTGAGTAACGCAGTTACTACGTCACCAACACCTTTACGTACTTCGTCCACAACGTCTCACACTATAATCTTTACTTCTTTAAGTACTATCGAAACTTTGTCATCCACGCCTCAAGGAACGACCGAAACTATTCCATCGACGTCTGGAAGTACTATCGAAATAACGCCGCCATCATACTTAACTTCTACCGAAACTAAGCTGCAAACATCTTTAAATACGAATGAAACATCCCTAAGTACAATCAAAATTACGCCGTCAACATCCATAAGTACAACTGATACTACGCCTCCTACATTGACTGCCGAAACTTTTGCACCGATGTCTCAAAGTGCGTTTGAAATTACCTCACCAACACGCATGAGTACAGCAGAAAATGCGTCGTCAAAATCCACAAGTACTATCAAAACTACTACACCGACATCTCAAAGCTTTACGGAAACTAAGCCTCCAACATCAATAAGCACGATTCTGACTTCTCAGAGCACTACCGAAACATCTGCACCGATGTCTCAAAGAGCATTTGCAATTACTTTGTCAACAACAACTATTACAAATGAAACTGCGACAAAAACCTCCATAAGTAGATCCGAAACTACACGTCCAATATTCATAAGTACAACGGAAACTACACGTCCAATATTCATAAGTACAACCGAAACTACACGGCCAATATTCATAAGCACAACCGAAAGTACACCGCTAACATCAATAAGAACAACCGAAACTACGCCGCCAACAACTATAAGTACAACCGAAGCTACGCTGCCAACATCCATAAGTACTACTGAAACTGCATCGCCAACATCGGAAACTACGACGCCTACACTTCTAAGTACATCCGAAACAGCGTCGCCAACATACATAAGTACAACCGAAACGACACCGCAAACATCAGTTAGTACAACCGAAACTACGCCGCCAAAATCAATAAGTACTACGGAAACTACGCATTCAACATCCATAAGTTCAACCGAATCTATGCCGCCAACATCAATAAGTACAACCGAAACTACAACACCAACATCAGTAAGTACAACCGAAGCTACGCCACCAACATCAATAAGTACAACCGAAACTACGCCGCCAACATCCACCAGTAAAACCGAAACTCCGCAGCGAACATCCATAAGTACAACCGAAACTACACCGCCAACATCCACCAGTACAACCGAAACTCCGCCGCCAACATCCATAAGTACAACCGAAACTACGCCGCCAACATCAATAAGTACAACCGAAACTACGTCACCAACATCCATAAGTACAACCGAAACTACGCCACCAACATCAATAAGTACAACCGAAACTACGCCGCCAACATCGATAAGTACAACCGAAACAACGCCGCCAACATCAATAAGTACAACCGAAACTACGCCACCAACATCAATAAGTACAACCGAAACAACGCCGCCAACATCAATAAGTACAACCGAAACTACGCCACCAACATCAATAAGTACAACCGAAACTACGCCACCAACATCAATAAGTACAACCGAAACTACTTTGCCAACATCCATAAGTACAACAGAAACTACGCCACCAACAACCATAAGTACAACCGAAACTACGCCGACTACACTCATAAGTACATCCGAAACAGCGTCGCCAACATACATAAGTACAACCGAAACAACACCGCAAACATCAATTAGTACAACCGAAACTACGCCGCCAACATCAATAAGTACAACCGAAACTACGCATTCAACATCCATAAGTACAACAGAAACTACGCCGCCAACACCAAGAAGTACAACCGAAACTACGCCACCAACATCAATAAGTACAACCGAAACTACGCCACCAACATCAATAAGTACAACCGAAACTACGCCACCAACATCAATAAGTACAACCGAAACTACGCCACCAACATCAATAAGTACAACCGAAACTACTTTGCCAACATCCATAAGTACAACCGAAACTACGCCACCAACATCAATAAGTACAACCGAAACTACTTTGCCAACATCCATAAGTACAACCGAAACTACGCCACCAACATCCATAAGTACAACCGAAACTACGCCACCAACATCCATAAGTACAACCGAAACTACGCCGACTACACTCATAAGTACAACCGAAACTACGCCGACTACACTCATAAGTACATCCGAAACAGCGTCGCCAACATACATAAGTACAACCGAAACAACGTCGCCAACATCCATAAGTACAACCGAAACAACGTCGCCTACATCCATAAGTACGTCTGAAACTTCGCTTCACACAACCATTAGTACGACTCTAACACCCCCGAGTACTACTGAAACTTCTGAACCAATGTCTAAAAGTACATCTAAAATTACCACACCGACAACCATCAGTACAACGGAAACTACGACGCCTACAATCATAAGTACATCCGAAACAGCGTCGCCAACATACATAAGTACAACCGAAACAACACCGCAAACATCAATAAGTACAACCGAAACTACGCCGCCAACATCAATAAGTACAACCGAAACTATGCCACCAACATCAATAAGTACAACCGAAACTACGCCACCAACAACCATAAGTACAACCGAAACTACGCCGACTACACTCATAAGTACATCCGAAACAGCGTCGCCAACATACATAAGTACAACCGAAACAACACCGCCAACATCCATAAGTACAACCGAAACAACGCCGCCAACATCAATAAGTACAACCGAAACTACGCCACCAACATCAATAAGTACAACCGAAACAACGCCGCCAACATCAATAAGTACAACCGAAACTACTCCACCAACATCAATAAGTACAACCGAAACTACGCCACCAACATCAATAAGTACAACCGAAACTACGCCACCAACATCAATAAGTACAACCGAAACTACGCCACCAACATCAATAAGTACAACCGAAACTACGCCACCAACATCAATAAGTACAACCGAAACTACGCCACCAACATCAATAAGTACAACCGAAACTACTTTGCCAACATCCATAAGTACAACCGAAACTACGTCACCAACAACCATAAGTACAACCGAAACTACGCCGACTACACTCATAAGTACATCCGAAACAGCGTCGCCAACATACATAAGTACAACCGAAACAACACCGCAAACATCAATTAGTACAACCGAAACTACACTGCCAAAATCAATAAGTACAACCGAAACTACGCCACCAACATCCATAAGTACAACCGAAACTACGCCACCAACAACCATAAGTACAACCGAAACTACGCCGACTACACTCATAAGTACATCCGAAACAGCGTCGCCAACATACATAAGTACAACCGAAACAACGCCGCCAACATCCATAAGTACAACCGAAACAACGCCGCCAACATCAATAAGTACAACCGAAACTACGCCACCAACATCAATAAGTACAACCGAAACAACGCCGCCAACATCAATAAGTACAACCGAAACTACGCCACAAACATCAATAAGTACAACCGAAACTACGCCACCAACATCAATAAGTACAACCGAAACTACGCCACCAACATCAATAAGTACAACCGAAACAACGCCGCCAACATCAATAAGTACAACCGAAACTACGCCACAAACATCAATAAGTACAACCGAAACTACGCCACCAACATCAATAAGTACAACCGAAACTACGCCACCAACATCAATAAGTACAACCGAAACTACTTTGCCAACATCCATAAGTACAACCGAAACTACGCCACCAACAACCATAAGTACAACCGAAACTACGCCGACTACACTCATAAGTACATCCGAAACAGCGTCGCCAACATACATAAGTACAACCGAAACAACACCGCAAACATCAATTAGTACAACCGAAACTACGCCGCCAAAATCAATAAGTACTACGGAAACTACGCATTCAACATCCATAAGTTCAACAGAATCTACGCCGCCAACACCAAGAAGTACAACCGAAACTACGCCACCAACATCAATAAGTACAACCGAAACAACGCCGCCAACATCAATAAGTACAACCGAAACTACGCCACCAACATCAATAAGTACAACCGAAACAACGCCGCCAACATCAATAAGTACAACCGAAACTACGCCACAAACATCAATAAGTACAACCGAAACTACGCCACCAACATCAATAAGTACAACCGAAACTACGCCACAAACATCAATAAGTACAACCGAAACTACTTTGCAAACATCCATAAGTACAATTGAAACTGCGCCACGAACTACCATAAGTACAACCGAAACTACGCCGACTACACACATAAGTACATCCGAAACTGCGTCGCCAACATACGTTAGTACAACCGAAACAACACAGCAAACATCAGTTAGTACAACCGAATCTACACCGCCAAAATCAATAAGTACTACGGAAACTATGCATTCAACATCCATAAGTACAACCGAACCTACGCCACCAACTACCATAAGTACAACCGAAACTACGCCGACTACTTTCATAAGTACATCCGAAACAGCGTCGCCAACTTAATAAGTACAACCGAAACAAACAGCAAACATCAGTTAGTACAACCGAAACTACGCCGCCAACTACCATAAGTACAACCGAAACTACGCCACCAAATACAATAAGTACAACTGAAACTGCGCACGAACTAATAAGTACAACCGAAACTACGCCGACACCACATAAGTACATCCGAAACTGCGTCGCCAACATACGTTAGTACAACCGAAACAACACCGCAAACATCAGTTAGTACAACCGAATCTAAACCGCCAAAATCAATAAGTACTACGGAAACTACGCATTCAACATCATAAGTTCAACCGAATCTACGCCGCCAACACCAATAAGTACAACCGAAACTACGCCACCAACATCAATAAGTACAACCGAAACAACGCCGCCAACATCAATAAGTACAACCGAAACTACGCCACCAACATCAATAAGTACAACCGAAACTACGCCGCCAACATCAATAAGTACAACCGAAACTACGCCACCAACATCAATAAGTACAACCGAAACTACGCCACCAACATCAATAAGTACAACCGAAACTACGCCACCAACATCAATAAGTACAACCGAAACTACTTTGCAAACATCCATAAGTACAACCGAAACTGCGCCACGAACTACCATAAGTACAACCGAAACTACGCCGACTACACACATAAGTACATCCGAAACTGCGTCGCCAACATACGTTAGTACAACCGAAACAACACCGCAAACATCAGTTAGTACAACCGAATCTACACCGCCAAAATCAATAAGTACTACGGAAACTATGCATTCAACATCCATAAAACAACAAACCTACGCCACCAACAACCATAAGTACAACCGAAACTACGCCGACTACACTCATAAGTACATCCGAAACAGCGTCGCCAACATACATAAGTACAACCGAAACAACGCCGCCAACATCCATAAGTACAACCGAAACTACGCCGCCAACATCAATAAGTACAACCGAAACTACGCCACCAACATCAATAAGTACAACCGAAACAACGCCGCCAACATCCATAAGTACAACCGAAACTACGCCACCAACATCAATAAGTACAACCGAAACTACGCCACCAACAACCATAAGTACAACCGAAACTACGCCACCAACATCGATAAGTACAACCGAAACTACGTCACCAACAACCATAAGTACAACCGAAACTACGCCGACTACACTCATAAGTACAACCGAAACTACGCCGACTACACTCATAAGTACATCCGAAACAGCGTCGCCAACATACATAAGTACAACCGAAACAACGTCGCCAACATCCATAAGTACAACCGAAACAACGTCGCCTACATCCATAAGTACTTCTGAAACTTCGCTTCACACAACCATTAGTACGACTCTAACACCCCCGAGTACTACTGAAACTTCAGAACCAATGTCTAAAAGTACATCTGAAATTACCACACCGACAACCATCAGTACAACGGAAACTACGACGCCTACAATCATAAGTACATCCGAAACAGCGTCGCCAACATAGTTAGTACAACCGAAACAACACAGCAAACATCAGTTAGTACAACCGACCGAAACTACGCCGCCAAAATCAATAAGTACTACGGAAACTATGCATTCAACATCCATAAGTACAACCGAAACTACGCCACCAACTACCATAAGTACAACCGAAACTACGCCCGACTACTTCATAAGTACATCCGAAAACAGCGTCGCCAACTTACATAAGTACAACCGAAAACAACCCCGCCAACATCGAAAGTACAAGCGAACACAACGCCGCCAACATCAATAAGTACAACCGAAACTACGCCACCAACATCAATAAGTACAACCGAAACAACGCCGCCAACATCCATAAGTACAACCGAAACTACTCCACCAAACATCAATAAGTACAACCGAAACTACGCCACCAACATCAATAAGTACAACCGAAACTACGCCACCAACATCAATAAGTACAACCGAAACTACGCCACCAACATCAATAAGTACAACCGAAACTACGCCCACCAACATCAATAAGTACAACCGAAACTACGCCACCAACATCAATAAGTACAACCGAAACTACTTTGCCAACATCCATAAGTACATCTGAAACTGCGCCACGAACTACCATAAGTACAACCGAAACTACGCCGACTACACACATAAGTACATCCGAAACTGCGGCGCCAACATACGTTAGTACAACCGAAACAACACCGCAAACATCAGTTAGTACAACCGAATCTACACTGCCAAAATCAATAAGTACTACGGAAACTATGCATTCAACATCCATAAGTACAACCGAAATTACGCCACCAACGACCATAAGTACAACCGAAAC
>JAEQBA010000801.1:0-24113 GCA_019434445.1 Phalangium opilio
TTTTAATTTCATAGGCAAGTAGATTAAAAATATACTCTTATTTACTAACTCTCGGTTTAATTATGTCACGGTTTCTTTCTCAACAAGTTTCCCGTCACATTCGTGCAAAAGAAGTCTATATTTGAATAGTTGTGCGTTCTGGGTTTCACAATAAGCAAACAGAAACAAAATGTGTTTGACTAGTTTCTTGAATGGTATCAGGAGAAATGTAAATATTTTTAACTTTTCCATACGTTTCTTTTAAGCTACAAAAAATGACTATTGAAGTATCACAGATCCTCGAACAAAGGCTAGAGATGAAAAAAAAATATCTCTTGACTTTGTTTTTCGGTTTTGTAAATGGTTTCTCAAGTACAGGCTTATCTTGCTCCCCTCCCCCTGGAACAAAAGCTAAATCTGGAACTCACACTATAAATGTGACTATAAAATAACCATTGACGCTTTTTATTTTTAATTATCTAAAATTAATTCAGAAACACAAACTATTTGCGAATTTCATACCCTCGTATAGATATTTAAATAATCCTTGTTCAAATCACCTTTGATATCCTATCCTTTGATTTAAATTAGCATGCAAAGTGGTGTCTCTTTCCTTAAAGCATCACAAACGAACTTGTATAATCCTATATTTGTAATTTAAAAGAAGGCCAACAAAAAGAGTACCGAAAAGGTTCGGCATACAACACCCAAGTATACCGAAAAGGTTTGAAAGGTTTTTTTTCTAACATATTCGATTTCCTTTGTCGAAGCAGCGTTCATCTTGGGTAACAGTATTCTTTTCCTTGATATTTAACACTTCATATTCGAACTACTCTCAGTTTTCCTCATATCTACTTCGTAAATCAAGTAAATTTAGGATTTGGCTCGTTTTTCGTTAAAATGAAATGAACCAATACATAATAGTATAGAAACAATGTTTTCTTAAGCTCACATATTATTCGTTTTGTCATCCTAGAGCCATGAGTTTGGATATAGTCTGAAAAATTTCATTCAATGAACTGTTATAATATTTTTATTTTTCAAAATATATAAACGATGAAAATTCTTTAGGTAACTATTTATTTTTCGATCTTTGTAATAACCACAAGACACAAGTGCACATTGCGTTGTAGATGTATTTATTTTATGAAAACAAAAATATCTTAGGTTATTTTGTTTCAGAGATAGAAATATAATGCATTTGGATAAGTGCTTTAGTAAAAAGTCATTAGTGTTTCTTTCAAAGCTTTCAGCAAAATTCAGGAACATAATGGTAGAAACATTTTCCTCTAGTATAACTTTATTTAAGTATGAATCGATCCAGACACAGCAATGTTTATTTGGTCACGCGAAAAAAATAAAACTCTAACGCCAATATTTTTCACCTGCATACTGCAATTATGCAAAGAAAGAACCCGACAACCAAATTCTCCGTGTCATAGTACGCGTCTGCTTGATATGGGACCCGCATAGCTACGTTTATGAAATCAAATTTCGTAGGTTTAAGTATTGTGCATTTCTACTGTAGTTAGATTTTTTGTTGTCTTCTTCTGTTACGAAATAACTTTTCTCATTAAAACCACGATTGCTCAGTTCTACCAGAAGTGAGATGAGACTAGAAGTGAAGGGTTCTAGCATTGATAGTAGAACCTGGCACTAGTGAACAAATTTGAGGATTTTATGAGGCTTCCCACGTGCTAAAACTAGAGAGAAAAAAATTGGTCGAGTTCCAAAAACATTTCCTACCCCCTTCCCCTCAACCTAAAGCCGCGGAACACGGACCCGGCTCCTTGAATCTAGTTCGGCCGTCTACCACCGCGAGCGTCTCACGTTTTGGAGGGGAAATTCTGAAACCGTCACCAGAGGGCCAACCGTTGGTGTGTTATCAAGAATATTCACTTTCGCCGAGTGAAGAATTTGGTTAGCTCAGTACTTCTGGTCTCATCTCACTTCTGGTTCTACCAACGTTAAAGCAAATTCCTGTAGATGTTGGGAAAGAACTAACCCCTAATATTTTCTGACAAAGTTTTATCGTTAAAAACATATCGATCCATGCTACAGTAATATATTCAATATTTGACTAATGTAAAAATACACGAAGGAAGTCGTAATACTTGTTTTGAAAATAATAACAAGTTTTGTACTGTCGGACTAAATGTATTCATCCAACTTATCAGTCGTCAATCGAACTCTTCTTGCAGCAATATTACATGTAAGCTCTTACTTGAATCTTTCACAGATAGGCCTATTTATCATTAATAAGAAGTACTTTTACATAAACAGTGGCCTCTTTGGATTTCATATAAGAAGAATGAAAAGGGGCAAATTTTTGAGCTAGAAGGCGCAATGGTCAAGCTTTTGGAACATTTTATGAAAAAACTAAAAATCAAGTAATTACCTCACGTACGGCAATGTTTTTTATGAACGAGACCCTCAGAATGATTTTAGACGAACCAATCGAGTAGGATGGTAGAAGCATATCGGTATATTCCCATTGCGCAGAATTCCGATAGACCGAATCCCGCCAATATTTTTAAGGAATATAGCCCAACCGCGGGTTTGTTATTTACTGTAGAAAAATTCGAACCAAACAATTTAAAAATTTACCAACCCTTTAAAAAATAAACCTAAAAGTAAAAATAATTTTAAAATAAACGGGTCAAAGACCGAGCAAAAAAAATCTAATCTTAATGAAAAATCACGCTTTTCTACCTGGCTCGACCTTCCCAAAAAACCCTAGGAAAAAATTAATAAAAATCTACCCATGCGTCACCCTAAAACCCGAGAGGTAAAACTTAAGAACTCCAGTAACGATTGGCATTTGAAAAAGAACCCAAAATTTAAAATTCACCCCTTTTCATTGTTCATACAAAAGATAAAAAACCTCACACGAGGTTTCTTGTAAATGAAATCGCCTTTAACTACGCACTTGCTTTTGGATCTCTGAGGTGAGAACACCCAAAACTCGTCGATAAAAAATAAAATTTAAAACTTTTTTAAAAATCTTAGTAAAAATTTTAGTCTTCATTTAAAAACTTAGAAATTAAAACGTCACCTTAGAAATAGCTAAGGACTTTCAAAAATCAAAACGTAACCTAAGGACTAAAAACTAAAAATAGAAATTGAAACTGAAAAACAACTCTTTTGAAACCTTCAAAAACGCGAGATTTTTTCAGTCGGTTTTGCGTTTTATCAAAAACAAACTGCACGGCTCTCCCAAAAACGAACCTATTACACTTTATTTACAATTCAAACATCGCTATTTGTCGAATTAAGCAATCCCAAAAATGCTAGAGTTTTCAATGCATTCTTAGTGCAACTATTCGACTACTATGCAACAAGATGATAATAAAAAACGACATCGGGAAGTTTTCAACACCGTGTGTTCAAAATATATAATATAATAGTATAGGAAAAAAGTGAAAATTTTACTAGGCTATTCAAAACCAGGTTAGGTTTGGTTAAGTTTGTTAGTAATATTTTATAAATCATTTAACAATGTTACGCCTTTTCCAAAATACTGATGTTTATTACTTTATTTACATTGACTTCTCAAATAATATGCCTTTTCCAAAAAATTACTGTTCGGTTAGGTTTGGTTTGTTTTGGTTAGATGGACGTCTCTTCCTCTTTGGAGCGGTTGTACACTTTAAGTACAGTAAAACGACTGATTTAAAGTATTTTCATGATGAATATAACATAAAATAATAAATGAATATTAGCAATTGGTTTTATTATGTCGTATTTTGCTAATTTATTACTATTTTGTTCTTACAATCCTTAGTTTTAAAACAATAATTTTTAAATTGTATTTTCGAAATGTACATAAAATGACACTTTACAATCTTTCGTTTTAATCGAGAAGAATTATTTTTTAAACATTACAGATTTCTGTATGTAGAGGCTCCAGACGAGCTGTGGGGTGAACGGCTTCCAAATGGTTCATATAATGGTATGATTGGAATGGTACATAGAAATGTAAGATTTCAGTTTTCATGTGTGCGAACCAGACTGTACTCATTAAAACCAAAACCAATTATAAACGGAGTAAAGGTGGGTTTTCAAAGTCGCGTATTGATGATAAAACTCGAACGGGAGAAAGTTAAAAAAAATTAAAGATTAATAAAAACTAATTTCTTGCACCCGCTCGATTTTGTAAAGCGATATTTTACCTTTGTAAACCAGCCTGAAGAAATTACAGAACTATTTTAAATATGCATGCATATATCGAAACATTTATAGAAAAATGGCAATTCTTCACCAAGACAATTTCTTGTTTAACAATAGTATAATTTAAATTTTCGGAATGGTTTTTAAACGATGAGTGACAAAGGAAGAAATAATAAGGGTTTTTCACATTGAAAAACAACAGAAGTTTAAATTGGCAGATTTTATGATAATGTCTGGCAAGTGCAACTTAGAGGGTTCCACAAGTTGTGTGCCGAGGATAAAGCATTTTTCCCGCTAAATCGCTGGACGATTTTTCAAGAGCTAAAACCCTAATTTGACAGTGAGAAGGTTGTAGCAGACCATGCGCAAACGAGTTGTGAAACCCTTTAGGTCTACTATAAAAATAATATAAACGTGATAAAACTGAGGTAAATAATATATGCAGGAAGTTCATGTTGCTGTCGGTCCATTCGGTGTCCATTATTCGAATAAAATGGTCGTAGATTTTTCTAGTTCTATTTATATGGATTCGTTATCAATTCTCGTAGGGAAACAAAATCCGCAGAACCCACTTTTTCCAATTTTAGAAGTATTTCATGGAACGGTAAGCTGCATTTATAAAATCGGCCAACTGATGGTTTGAGAAATGTTTGTCTCCATTGTTCGCCTATTTCGTAGTAAGCGAATCGAATAAGACGCATTTTCACTTTTGTTTTTTATTCATTTGTTTAAGTTCCAACGATTTTTACCTCTCCGTGTGACGTAGTCCAGGAGAGGTTCTGTAACGGCCGTGTCTGTCTGTCTGTCTGTGTGTGTGTCTGTGTGTCTGTCTGTGTGTCTGTCTGTCCGTTGTTACACCCACGTGACCGCGTTCGCAGTTTGCGTATTGGAGCAAACGTGATCGCCATTTCCGAACTGCTTTCACAGTCACGGAAATGGCTCCTCTACTTGAGTTCTCACACCACCTTCTTCTGGTCTTTGTCCATCCCACACGAACACCAGTCTGTACTTACTGGCTTCTAATCACCCCACCATCTTCTGGTCTTCGTCCATTCCACTTGGACACCAGTCTGTACATACTGGCTTCTAATCACCACCATCTTCTGCTGGTCTTTGTCCATCCCACTCTGGCACCAGTCTGTACATACTGGCTCCTAAACACCACTATCCACTGGTCTTCCGTCTTCTCCACATAGACACCAATCTGTATCATTGGCTTCTAACACCACCATCCACTGGTCTTCCGTCTATTCCACATAGACACCAATCTGTATCATTGGCTTCTACTCCATTATCATCGTTTGGTTTTAGGATATACGCGGCGATCAGCTAGGGTTACGAGAAACGTCTAGCCTCCCTAAGGTGGGATCGCCACCAAAGGTTTTCGCAATTGCGCTTTTTCCTTACTATTATAATGGAAACGAATCGTATATATACCCCAAAATTTGAAGAAAGCGGGAAGATGGGTACCCTTCACTTTAAACGTCAATATTAGCAAAGTTTGAGATGATAATAGGTATAACTTTATTTTAAACGATTTAACTATTATTAATGTTAATTATTGAAGATTAAAATAATTAAAAATAATTATATTTATTTAATTATTGAAGATAAACCTCTCGTGCAAAGAGAGAGATTATCATTGCCTCCTATATCTACCAAGGCCCGTGCATGCGATATATTTCCTTCATTGCCTCCTATATCTTTCAAGGCCCGTGCATTGTGATATATTTCATTCATTGCCTCCTATATCTATCAAGGCGCGTGCATTGTGACATATTTCATTCATTGCCTCCTTTATCTATCAAGGCCCGTGCATTGCGATATATTTTTCAAAACAACAACAAAAATGGGAAGCTCCTCTCAGAAACATAATAATTTCTTTTCTCTGTATATGAAATGAAAATATGGATAATATTGCGCTCCTTCTTTAACGGTATGAATCCTTGCCTGTCTATTAATATTTTACGTAGGAGTAATACGTTTTAGCGAAGTCTAGAGAGGATAAACATAAGCGAAATTGTTTCGAAAAAAAATACTGCTTCCACTAATGGGTTTATACTCCTTGTTACTGTTGTATAGAGTAATCATGATAAAAGCTTAAAAAATACGAGAGGACAGACCTTTTTTATCCTCTTGTTTTATTCTTAATAAGAGTATAAAACATTTATTTTTTTGACGCTAAGATTGCTTTAAAAAATCCAAACGGTTAGGCATTGGTAAAAAAGACAAATGATATTTTTCAAATCTAATGAGATAACGCCCACCTAGTTGAAAATTGGCCTTTTTTATCCGCGGGAGCCATTCTTAATGAGAATTTCGATGCTAGTAGGTTGTCAATTAAACTACCGGTATATTATTGTTGTTGCAAATTGGATATTAAGTCAAATTAAGTGGTTGTAAAGAGCCAGCAGGTTTTTGCCACTTCTTTTTGTGAGTATTTGATTTTTGTATGTAAAATGGAGGAAGATAATGTTGAGAGTAAGGATGAAATGCGGAAGCGCAAAGCGCGGGAAAGGATGAAAGCAAAAAGGTCGACGTTTTCATTGGATACTTAAGTTTATATAATCTTCTCGACACGGAGAGGTAATATTTTGGTTTTCCCAACTTGTTAAGTATGGTTTCGACAATTAGCGAATTCCTGAGAAAAAGCTTCAAGCATATTTTTCAAACCATTCAAAAATATATGGTCCAAATTTGTTTTCTTCGAACTGTTATCTTTATTCGGGTTCTTAGCATCATTTATATGAAAATGACTTTGATTGCCCAAGCCACATAATTAAAAGTATAAGTGTTTTTCCAGTTGACTGAAGCGCGGATATTTTTTTCTATTGAATTTTAAAAACACTTCATGTTTTTTATTCTTAAGAATTAAATTCAATCACCTAATTTTACTTATAGTGTATTTATTTCCTATAAATTAATTGAAATAAAAATTACTTATCTCAGATTTTTCAACAACAATTCCATTTTCCTAAAACATTTTATCATGAAGTTTATTTTAAAGGGAGAACGTGATTTAATTTTCAAATAATACTCTCATTAAAACCCATTTATGAGCGGTCTATTTGAATACAAAAGTGGGGACTTTAATCAACTTTTATATAATCGACAAGGGTGTTTGTTTCTTCTTCATGCACAGTCACAATTATTGAATGGTATATAACAGTATTTTTAGGGAAGATTTAACTGTTCTATGAACCCCTAGCCATTAAGCATGTGAAGAACATTGTTATTTAGATCTGCAACATTTTAGTTGCATGATTAGTTCCTAAGTTTGGGGGAGGGGTGGCGAAGATGACTAGAAAATAATTTGTTTTAATCGAGCCTAATGTTTGGTGCGAGTTATATTCTATTTTTGCCACTTTACTATACGGACGAACAGAAACGTTTGTCTTTAGTTAACAACATTATGAAGACTTCATGTGTTTAAAACCTTCAGAAAAGAAAATCCACAAAGAAATTAGACAAGAAAGTGGCAATTAGATTTAAATTAGACTATATCCATTCAAAAAATAAATAAATTTCATGATAAAATGTTTTAGGGAAACGGAATTGTTGTTGAAAAATCTGAGATAAGTAATTATTTATTTCAATTAATTTGTAGGAAATAAATACGTTACCAGTAAAATAAGATTTAGTATTATTTTTACGGTAAAACTAAACATTTAAAAGTTCACTTAAGGCTCGTTTGCACAAGCGCGAGATTCTCGAGCCCATTAAATTCAGGTGTCTAATAAGCCGACAGTGTCCAGTAAGGAAACTGGTAACGAGACTGGTTTGGCTTTTGGTGAGGACAAGTAGTTCTTTTGCCCTAGTATTGGATGGACATAAGATAAACTGCAGACAGAGCTGCAGTTGAAGTGCAGACATCCGGCAGTGAATCTGATGACGAGTGTTGCTGTGGGGATGTGAACTGCCTCAGAACCCTTTTTGGCATATCAGCCCTCTCTTTGCCCAGATAACCGCAGTGCCCAGGCACCCAGAGCCAAGTGAACCCAGCAAATCAAGACAACTGATGACCCGTCAAGAGTTGATAAAGCACTAGTTTAGCCTGACTGTCAGAAAAAATCTGAATCGTTCGAACGCGATATTTTTCTTGGTGCAGAAATACGCACAGGCCATGATTTCCCCCTGGAAAACTTGCTAAGGCTCTCATAAAAAAACGTACTTCTTGGTCAAACAATTGACCCCCGGCACCAACTCGAGAGTTCGTCTTTGAACCGTCCGTGAATCAAACGGTCTCCCAACGCCCCAGTTCCAAGAACCGGAGTGACATCTCATTGTTTCTTTTAATTCTTTGTCAGCGTAGCCCTAATGAAGAAAGCCGCGTTTTCCCCGTAGTCCGATTTCATTGGAGTCAAAACATCCCCCACATCGTTGTGCATAAATTCTCCCCTCTTTTATCAATGGGGCACTTTAATTTCGTGCCCCTAAACCTTGAAAATGTGTCATTTTGGGTTCAATATCGCAGTATAGACCACTTCGATGTATCTAAAAGGGGTAAAACTTTGCCTTCTGTCCCGCGCTTTTTAGTGGCTGCGCTGTAGGTTTGAGACCAGATGCTGAAGGTTGACTTGCCCCTTTATTAAAATTATTACATCGAAATGGTCCAATGATTTCACGTAATGGAAATTGACAATTTTAACAAGATGTCAATTTCCATTTGATTGTGGAAAAAATGTGAGAAAAATATTGGTAGACAATTTCTATATGGATTATTTATTGTGATATTATAATTTTGGTTCAAGGTGTTACAATGAACTTTTTAACGTTACATGCACTTAAAAGCAAGGAATGCCATGCACAAATTTGAGTTCTCTAAGTAGAGAAAACAAGACGGCCCAAGGGCTCGTAATAGTAGCCACATCGTACGAGTGAATAGCCCCTCTATATCCTACCCTAATGAGTGGATAACCCCTCTATAACTTACCCTAATGAGTGAATAGCGCTATCTTTTACAATGCTTAAATGATTTACCGTGCATAAAATCAGAGTTAATAGCCCCTCGATGCCCTACTCTAAACAGTGATAAAATTATAACCGTATAAACTTACTTACACTGTAATTCTAATATTCCGGCGAATCGAAGAACAGATATTTATGCCCAGAAACGTTTGAAAGCGAAAGTTTAGTTATAGTGATTATCCCTCGAATTACCTTTAGCAATGCTAAAATGATCAAACGCGTAACGCTCATTTAACACTATGTTAGCTCTATCTAAACCCATACCCCAAAGATACAAGTTCAGAAGTATCCGACCCCAAAGATACAAGTTCAGAAGTATCCGACCCCAAAGATACAAGTTCAGAAGTATCCGACCCCAAAGATACAAGTTCAGAAGTATCCGACCCCAAAGATACAAGTTCAGAAGTATCCGACCCCAAAGATACAAGTTCAGAAGTATCCGACCCCAAAGATACAAGTTCAGAAGTATCCGACCCCAAAGATACAAGTTCAGAAGTATCCGACCCCAAAGATACAAGTTCAGAAGTATCCGACCCCAAAGATACAAGTTCAGAAGTATCCGACCCCAAAGATACAAGTTCATTATAGTGATTACCCATTTTAGTGATTATCCCCTCGAATTACCTTTAGCAATGCTAAAATGATCAAACGCATTACGCTCATTTAACACTATGTTAGCTCTATCTAAACCCACATTTGAATTAACCGCCAAAACGTTCCAGTCAATCATAACATAGATGGCGATAGCTACCGAACGAGAACAAAAAGGGGAAAATCGTTATCTATTTAATTAGCACATAAATAAAAAGAAAATAAATATAAAAACCCTAAACATACAAATTCATAAGTATCCGACCCCACAGATTAAGAGGTACCCCACCCCACATCACCCCGACATTTTAGAGATAAAAATAAATAATAAAAAACTCGGAGTTTCTATCAAGTCTCTATGGCTCAATGGTAGAGTCTTTGCTTACCACGCCAACGACCCGGGTTCGATTCCCGGCTGCGATCCGAAAAAATTTTTAATTAAAATTAAATCTCTAACCGAGCCCAGTTACCCCTATGGGTGGGTTGTGGTAATGTGGAGTTCCTTTTAAGCCAAAAAATAACGATAACGAAAGCGAAAACTCCGGCCACATGTACTACTACTACTACTACTACTACTACTACTACGGCTCGGGTCAAACTAAGAGCCTCATCGTATACTACGATGTGGCTAAAAAACCCCAGTGAAATCTACAATGGTATCATGTGAATACCGAACATTTATTTACATTTACAAAATGATATTTGATTTTTTCTATATTGTTCAAATTCGAAATAAATTAATATCATAAAGAATGTGTAATATGATAATTTCTCCAATTTTTAATTCTGATTCGTTTACATCTTTTGCCAGATGTTTTCTTGATTATTGTTCCAAAATCACTAATACAAAGACTGTCTTTGCAATTATGGATTTATTAAAACTACATTGAAGAAGACCTGCTATCAGTCGCAGAAGCATTTCTAACTGGTAATAACTAAAGTCAATTGCATTCGTCAGAAACTATGGTCTTAAAGTTAATTCTAGATAGCTTACTTGGGTTTCACAATAGGATAAAGGATTACTAATGAACTCGAAATATCAACGTCAAACGCATTGTCTTGTTACCGTGGCAACGTTTTCTTTTAATATTAGATTTCCGATAGATTTACTTCATTAGCATTCTTTATATTATATCATGGAAACATTACTGTGAAACGCTCGAATCTGATTATATACAACTTCTTTAATTAAAGTAAAGAAGCTCAAAACGTACTTCTCAGCAAGTTTTGCCATTTCATCGAATTGAAAAGTGATTTTCGAAATAGTAACTATTATTCGAGGGTATCGATATTCAATAATACTTTGTTTTGGTTAATAATATTTAATAAAATTTTACGTTTTATCAGAAGTATATAATATTTCTCTTCGAGAGAAGTTTACCACAAAGTGGGGTAAGTGTAACGTCATTCTTACACGTACGAGTAAGTTGGAGATCATTGCTTAAATCTCGTACTATTTAAGAGATGATGGAATAAAAATTTTGAAAACTTATTGTAGAGGTCATTCCCAATGTTGTGTTTTTTCATCCCTTATACATTTTACTGAATATTGCGTTAAAACATGGGCTGTGCTTTTTTTACATGTTCCCAGCATAACTAGCGTACATTTGAGAACGATCAACTAGCAATGTAATTTTTCTCCACTTACTTCTAATACATATAAAAGTGCAATTACCAAGATTTCGTTTCCATTATCGTTTTGAAAAAAATAATGCAACTTCGACTGCCTTGGAAATTATAGATGTAAGGATTCCAAAGAGCCATATTTCAAAGACAGGTAATAGAAATCCAAGAGTTAGCACGCTAAGTTCGTTTGTTTGAGATAGTTCGTATTTCGTCTTCCTCCTTGTTTCAAATGCATACAATCTATCAGTGGGATCTTGCTGAGCTGTCTCGAAGAATCGTGTTGAACTTAAAACAAATAAAGAGACTTTGAAATTTCAGAATTGTAAAGTTACAATAGCGAAACAAGCCATGTCACGGAATGTTAGGCCTTTCATGAGAGATTCAAATAAATAAGAGTAATTTACAAACTGCACAAGTTTATCAATACTATGAAATACAATAAATTTGTAATTTGGAGTATTAGTGCAATTTTTTTAAATTGTCTTTGAACGACTATAAAGATACGTTAACTGACTGATAGCGATTTCCACTGACTGCTCCAAAGAGTGCTCTCAGGGTTAGGATGACGTAACTGCCCTCAGCGAGTTTTGGAGAGAATAGTTTCGTCAGTGGAACACGATCGAGAGGTCCGAGCGCGCTCTGAATAATCAAAAGTGGCGCCGTGCGGAGACGAAATTGTAATAAAATGTATATATCTTGACGCAAATGGGCTGAAACCAATTAATAGACTTATCATTTCCATTAATTTACAAAAAAATCTATTTTGAGTAATGATCGACCACGTCTCTGATATAATTATTGGTTTTAGGATGAGGCGTAATATCTTTAAAGAAATGATAAAACCTCTAATTCTTCATCTTCAGAACTTTCAGAAGATGATTCCAGAAATAAATAAGCATAAGCGAGAGCCTGTCTTCTATGAGATACCGCGTGGTGCGCCATTTTAATTTTGTTTCGTCATACTCGAGCACCGTCGCTCCGTCGAATTTTTCAGAGCACGAAAGAGCAATTCTCGGGCAGTTTTTGGGGTCAGTGGAAAACGCGATTCTGGGCGAGTGTTGCACTCGTGTTCCCAGTGGCGGACGAAAACGCGCCGAGAGTGCACTTAGAGTGCTCTAGTGCAGTCAGTGGAAATCGCTATAACAGATAATCAATGCGCTCCAAGATGTGACGAGGCAGTCCTTTATTGAAGAAATAGTGAGTGCTTCCGAAAGAGTATTCTTCCGTTCCAGTGTAGACGAATTTATCTGGACTCAAGCTGCGGAGTAACGAAGATGAAATTTTCAATACATTAAACAACGCTATTTTTCCGGATTTAAAGTCTTCCTTAATGTGAGAAATGTGATCAAAATAAATTCCGTTCCGATCCATTCTCTCGTTTAATTTCAAGAACGAAGGCGATTCATTTTCCTATGTTAAATATAGCATTATTTGATTAAAATTAAATTTCGTTGTCGATTAAGTTTGCATGAAAAACCTACCATAGAAATTTTAAAGAAACCTGACTCGGTGCAAATCGCAGGCATTATATTCTGTTTCTTAAGTATGTCCTCGATGGAGTTAATGTAGTCCGCCCTCGAAACCATCAGTTCACTTTTTAAATTGCCAGAATATGCTTTCATTAAGACGCTGTGGCGTAGGGGCTGGCCACCACCCCTCTATGCATTGTAAAGGCGTTAGATAAGTGGCAATAAGTCGCAAGATGACTTGGTCCAATTAGCTAGCTGAACTTAAACCCAACCACCATAAACAAATAGCGAGGGGGTTCTTCGTCCAAAATCATGCTGAGCTAGAAATATGTATTGGAAACGTTTAACTTGAACCTGTTGAACTGACTCTCGTCAAATCGAAATTAAACGATTGAAGTTGATTTCTCAACTATCTTACCGTTCTGTAACAAATCAGCTAACAAAGCAAAGATGAAACTGAACACGGAATCCTTTTTTTAGTTCCTTTTCTTCCAAATTGACGGTTGACAATTAAAGCGCAGAACGCAAGGATTAGAATTTCGAAGGCAGTTACGATCCAAACACCAGGACTTAATCGTAAAATATTGTAACGATCCATCTCGGAATTGTAACGAGACACAACAGTGTGTATGAAAACTCTTGAAAATTGAACACCTGAAGATACGTGCACTGTATGAAAATCATCATCATTCAATCCCATTGGATACAACAATGCGTCTATAATCTAAAGTAAACGACCATTACTGAAGTGTGAATTGCAGGTTTAATGATTTTTACCCCAAGTTTGACAGCCTGAATGGATCTCCAGATTTGATTGTCAGTGTATGTTTGCCCTGTTTCATTGAAGCGTTTGACAATTCCATCTGGAGTCACATAAACCACCCTGAAAATGAATTACTTCTGTTTGAGCAATGCATTTTAAATTTATCATAAACTTTCACAAACAGACCTTGTGTTGATAATGTTACAGTATACAAAGTGGCCATACTTATACATTTCATGGTAATTGTCAAAATGTTTGCAAACGTCTCGTTTACATTCCTATATTAATTAAAAACAAATATTATGGTTTCCTTACTTTTGATTAAATTAGACTTACTCCTGGAACATTGAATTTGAATTCGTATAAATCGGTACTGGAATTTTCCATAAAGCTGGGGACTAGATTGCGTTTTCGCGAAAAGATCTATCGAGTGTGAGAAGCTGAAGCTTTGATGCAGGAGTATATACGTAAAAGCAGAAGTAAGATGAGACTAGAAGTAAAGAGCTCTAGCATTGGTAGTAGATCCTGGCACTAGTGAACAAATTTGAGGATTTTACACGCCTACACTAGAGAGAATAAAATTGGTCGAGTTCCAAAAACATTACCAAACCCGTTCTCCTCAACCTAAAGCCGCGGAATCCGGACGCGGGTGCTTGAATCTAGTTTTGCCGTCTACCGCCACGAGCATCTCATGTTTTGGAGGGTCAATTCAGAAACCGCTACCGGAGGGCCAACCGTTAGTGTGTTATCAAGAATATTCACTTTCGCCAAGTGAAGAATTTGGTTAGCTCAGTACTTCTAGTCTCATCTGACTTCTGGTAAAAGGTTTGGTCTTTCGCCCTGAATTATTTATTATGCTTGAAGTGAAACCGTCATTCCATATCATTAAAAGAGTTTACTTAGAGTAATCTAAATGTTTCATTATTTTCGTTTCTATAGTAACCATTTCTTTGAACATTAGCAACGCATTTTCTTGATTAACATCGCGCGAAACACCGTCCACATTTTAAATTATCGGCCTGAATTTAGAGTGTTTGGTTTGAATTATATTAGAAACACTAGTAACCAAGGCACCCAGCGTTGCCCGTCGGTAAATTTAGTTTTCGGGCCGACATTTTTAAAGATGACGGAAAAATCGAAGCCATAAGGCCCGTCTATAAGATATAGGCAAGAAGTTATATCAGTATCTCAGAGAGAAGGTATAAGATGCCTTTGTATTCGCGCGCCATAGTCCCAGTCCCCCTTTCAAAATACAAGGGGGGACGTAAAAGGAGGCGCCGGGCTATTTCGCCTCTCCTCAGTCGGAAAATATGACTGTAATTTTCGTCACTCGCGTCGTCGCGCTGACGTGAGTTTTCAAGAACCAATGAGATGCTGGTTGTAATTTAGAGACGGGGATTGATTCCGGACCTACGTTTGGGCTGGAGATAAAGCTGGAAATCTGGCGAATTTATACCTTCATTCTGAGATACTAGATATAACTTCTTGATATAGGTAGTAGTATACTAAATTTTAGTGAAAATGCGCGGACGTTATTACATAAGGAGGGGTTTTTACATTTCTGACCACCATTTTAAAATATGGCGGCAGATTTGAAAAACCTTTCTTTGGGAGTGTGCATTACTTGTCCCTGAAAAATTTGAGCCATGTAGGTACAGCCATTTGGGCTGGGAGTGGATTATGATTCAGTTCGTAAATCAGTCAGGACGTTAACTTATGTGCCATAGTTTATTTTCCTTCCTACTGTACTACTGCAGGCAGTTTTTCTCAGTCGGGAGTGTTTTGACTTGACTGTATTTTTAAATGGTTGTGACTGCTCTCTGAATTGGGTAATAAGATAATGCTGCTTAAAGAACAAAATAAAATGTTTAAGCTAATTACAGTAAAACGTAATAGAGCAGTGATAAAAACTGCCATTTTTGAGGCCAATAGTTTGCTTAAGTATATAACTTTTGAAAATAAAATGTAGCGTTAAATGATTTGGTATAAAATTATTAAACAATACTTCAAAAATAAAAAGAAAGCGTCGAATTTGAGAGATTGTTAAAGAAAGTACAGTTTTAGAAACCAGAACTGGACTCGTTGGGTGCAGCCATTTTCTAAGGAACCTGTTGTTGTCATATAAAAATATCTGTTGCCATATAATAATGAATTATTTTATATATTCATGATGAATTATTTTACATATAACGATGAATTATTTTACATATAATGATGAATTATTTTACATATAATGATGAATCATTGGAGCTTCCACTCCTTGGTTCTGGCAGGGCATATCTAGCCTCCATGTCACAAGCCACTCCCCCTTCCACAGTTGTAATATAGAATCATTTAGATCAGTGTTATCAGTTCTTGTTATGATTTCTCCTAAGACGGAGCGTGTTTTGTACTAGTCGGTTACGGGTTTATCCCTATATCAGTTAACTGAATAAACTTGTTGTTGAATTTGGATAATTAAAGTAAGTTGTCTTTATTCTTTTTTTTATGGCCCTCGGGAAATTCCCTCCTTATTTTAATTAATTACTACCGAACAGGGACTCGACCGATAAAACAAGCCTTAAGCCTTGGTCAAGTCCCGTATACAAACTGTTTATCATTGTCGGTATATCCGCGGCTCCGCCCCCCACGTGGTGCTAAGCCTCGGCTTCCACAATGGTAAATTATTAAAGATAATTGAATTATTTTAATCTAAATTAATCACTATTAAATTAAATAAATTAATTAAAATTAAAATTATCTTTATCATAAATGTATTGAATTTAGATGACTTTCTTGCATATTTTTGTAAACTTAACTTGTTTGACATCTTTTGATTATCGTAAACTTAATTGTATTATTAACATGATCATTAAATAAATAACTAATGGCTTACTCGAACATTAAAACATGGAGGTCGCCTCGAACATCTGAGGATGAGGAGGATGATTTAATACTAAAGAAAAGGGAAGAACAATCAAAAGAAGATCTGTTTACGTCCACGGAAGACGATGGCGACACGCTAGCACCGCCAGAGACAGATAATCCTTTGGAGGATTTCAACAGGATTCTTCGTATTGAAGAAGAGAAAGAAGAAGAAGAAGATTCTGATTCAAGAAAGAGGACTGCAGCCTCTTCAGAATTGGAATTTTCTCCCTATCAATTATTTCCTCATAAGAGTATTCCTGCCCCTAAGGGAAGTTCAACTCCCTCAAATTTCCCTCCTCAAACTGGGATTGATTCCCTTGTTCCTCCTAAATCAACGTCCAAAAGAGATAAGTCTAAAGTTAGTTTTTCAGACGCATTACCTAATCCAAGGGTTAGAACTATCGGAACCCAAATATCTCCGTCTCAACAAGTCCCTCAATTTGAACCTAACATGACTGACGAGGAATTAAAAGCCTTTATGTTACCCTTACTCCAAACCTTGGCTGATAATTCAACCACACAGGCTAATGCCGTAGCTCAGAATGTAGCAATAAATAAAGCTATAGCTACTAGTTTGGATAAGTTGGTTAGGGATCTACCCTCATAGATAAATAGGAGTACAATTCCTCAGACGGGAAAAGTCCCAATTGAACCGCCAGAAAGGTTAGCTTTTATGGGATCGTCTAGCGATAATGCCACTGAATTCTTAGCTACCTTTGAGGAGTATGCTAAATTTCACAAGCTCTCAAATGAAGATAGGTTAGCGGCACTGCCTCTCATTTTAAGAGGGCATGCCTTGTATTGGTACAGGGATTTAATCCGTCAATATGACGATATGTGTAGTTTAAACCCTTCCCATCCTCATTTGGCTTGGAAGACATTTAAGACATTTTAAAGTTCAGTTTAGAGACTCCGAAGCTGACTCTAAGCTTAAGATAGAGATTAACCATAGAAGTCAGAAAGATAAGGAGTCGGTAGAGGATTTCTTCGGGGAAGTAATAAAGTTAAACTTAGGGATGACCCATCCTTTTACCGAAAAAGAGTTAGTTCCTATAATTAAGAGTAATTTGAAAGATGAACTAAGAACTCCCCTCCTATTTCTGCAATTTACTACAATGGAACAGTTAAGAAATTCCTGTAAAACAATAGAAAAGGATATTGAAGTTAGGAAAAGGAATGCCGAAAAAAGGGAAAAGAAGAGATCACCCCCAAAACCAAAGGTTACAGCTGAGTCCTCTTGCCCAGCAAACAGGGGCTCCGCCCATAAACATTTTTCCCCCGGACATTGTCAAAGCCCTTGCAATCCTCCTACTTCTCCTCAATGGGAATATCCCTTACAACCTTTAGACTCTAGAGCCAAAGCTAGGGCCAATAACTCCAATAGAGGTCAAAGATCTTTAACTAGATATAATAATCAGAGATCAAAATCTCCTGGTCGTCAATTAGCTTTGTCCTACCCAGCTACACGTGTTATCACATGTTTTAAATGCCAAAAACCAGGTCATCTAGCACCCGACTGTCAAGAGAATAAAATTAGCAAGTCGGGGGAAGCCCAGACGGGAGAGGTCCCTCGTGGTCCCTCTCCCGGTGCCCAATAAATTCCCCTAACAAGAAGCGTGTCGCGTTCCCCCTGCGGATCGAATCCGTCAGGAAGGGTTCAGTTTATAAAAGGGTTACCATTCCCGTTACTTTTGAACACGCGACAGTTCACGCTAAATTATATAGTGGGGCCGATGCCTCTTTTGTTAGTCTAGATCAGTGGCAGAAAATTTGTAAACATAGAAATTCTTCAGAATTACCTGAAGATGAACAATTAGACTGTGTAGTTTGGGGCGACGGCCGGTATACATTTACCAAAGGTTCTCACGAATTAGAGTTTACTCTCAAATCAAATGAAAGTGAGAAACCATTCAAATTTAAATTCTACATAGTTCCTTCCCTAAATAGTGACTTTATATTGGGTCAAGATTTTCTTGAAGAAAATAGGGTCAAATTAGACTTTGAATCGTCACAATGTTTAGTGGGTAACTTAAGGATCCCTTTTTCAATACCTCCTGAAAAGGATCCTATAGATAAGGAGATTGTGGATAATATTAGGGAAGCGGTTTCCGTGGCCCCTATTTCTGATGAACAACGTCATCAATTAGAAACCCTTTTATTAAAATTTCCTGAGTTGTTTTCTGATAAAGTAGGAAGAACAGGACTAATCTTCCATGAGATTCATACGGGTAGTAGTCCGCCCATCAAATCTCAACCTTATCGTGTTAATGACCAGAAAAGTAAAATAATTGAACAACATGTAAGGGAAATGTTAGATGACGGGATAATCAGACCCTCTGTATCTCCTTGGGCTTCGCCCGTAGTTTTAGTTGATCAAACAAAACGGGGTAAACCCTATAGGTTTTGTATTGATTACAGAAAACTAAACAGCGTTACCATCAAAGACCCTTATCCTTTGCCTAATATAGAGGATATGCTAGCTAGGGTTGGAAAACCCAAGTTTATTACAACCCTTGACCTTAAATCAGGGTATTGGCAGGTGGAAATGCACCCAAAAAGTAGGGAAAAAACTGCTTTCGTGACTCATATGGGAAAGTACGAGTTTAATGTACTTCCTTTTGGGCTGTGTAACGCCCCTAGCTCTTTTCAGCGCTTAATCGACGAGATCTTTAGAGATGCCGATTACTTCCAATTAATAGACTATTTAGACGATTTAATCTCGCTTAGCGAAGATTGGGATCAGCACTTAACGTGTTTAGAGTACGTCTTAAATAGATTAAAGGAAGCGGGTCTCACCCTTCAGTTGAAGAAGTGTCGGTTCGCCCAGAAAGAAGCTACCATACTTGGTCACACTGTAAATGAACAAGTTGGGAAACCAAAATAAACCTCTCCGAGCCGAGACGAATTTACTTTCTAAACATAGGTCCACCAGCCAATAAGAAAAACCGGAAATACATAGTTCAAATTGGCGAAATATTGCCAAGGTCTTTAACAATTTCCTTTGTATCCTCAATAATTCTAATGAGGACCTAAATGTATCACTGAAGGGTGTATTTAACATTCGGCTCACTCTGAACCGTTAACACCTCCTATAAGAGAAGGCGAAACAAGGTCATTTCTAGTTTAAATCTAGGGTATCTTATTTCGCAGACCAATCGTTTCAACACTTGTGGATAGATGAAGAATTAACACCCATATTATATAATGAATATAAAAAATGCGATTACACTATATATAAATGAAGTAAAGCTGAATTAAAAAGTAAACACCAAATTTCAAATGTTAATATCAAAAGATGTTTTTGGAATATTAAGATGAAACAGAGCTTTATAGCTACACAACTACTTAAAGAATCGTAATGCCGAAAAATATTTAAAATATTTCCATTTAATATTCTGCAAAAAGGAAATGTTATCGTTTTGTAAGAGATCTTATCATCATACTCGCTTTATATTAACTTTGATGTGCGTGTAGTGTTTCGATTCGGATGCAATCTTCATTACTCGTTCTATATAAACTCTCACTTGTGTCATTACATAGAAATAAGTTTATCTTAAATAATTAATTAAATATAAATGATATTAATTATTTTAATCGCCAGTAAATAACTTTAAAAATAGTTAAATCGTTTAAAATAAAGTTGTTCCTATTATCTTTCGAAACTTTGCTAATATTGACGTTTAAAGTGAAGGGTACCCCTCTTGCCCGCTTTTTTCAAATTTTGGGGTATATATACGATTCGTTTCCATTATAACAATAGATAAAAACGCATTCGCGTGAACCGATGGTGGAAGCCCTGCCATTGGGAGGCTAGACGTTTCTCGTAACCCTAGCCGATCGCCGCGTATATCTTGAAACCAATAATAGATAAAAACGCATTCGCGTGAACCGATGGTGGAAGCCCTGCCATTGGGAGGCTAGACGTTTCTCGTAACCCTAGCCGATCGCCGCGTATATCTTGAAACCAAACGATGACGAAGGAAAAGAAGCCAGAATGGACTGATTGGCGTCCATGTGGAATGGACAAAGACCTGAAGATGGTGGTGCATGGAAGCTGGTGTCAATGTGGAACTGACGAAGAACAGAAGATGGTGGTGCATAGAAGCTGGTGTCAATGTGGAATTGACGAAGAACAGAAGATGGTGGTGCATAGAAGCTGGTGTCAAGGTGAAATTGACGAAGAACAGAAGATGGTTGTGCTTGGAAGCTAGCAAGTACAGACTAGTGTCCATGTCGAGTGGACGAAAACCAAAGCTGGTGGTGTTGGAACTCAAGTAGAATAGCCAGAGACAACCCCAAATTTCCGTGAACTGTCAATGCAGTCCGGAAATTGGGAACACGTTTGCTCCGATACGCAAACTGCGAACGCGGTCACGTGGGGCGTGACAGACACGGCCGGTGTAATACCTCTCCGTGACATACGTCACTCGGAGAGGTAAAAAGGGGTGCATATAGATCCTTCAAAAATAGAAGCCATTCAGAAATTCCCTCCTCCTAAAAACGTTAAGCAAGTACAGAGATTCTTAGGGATGGCAGGTTGGCATAACCGTTTTATTAATCACTACTCACAAATAGTAGCTCCCATTAATAAACTTAAAAGGAAGGATCAAAAATTTATTTGGGGTTTCGAACAGCAAAAAGCATTCGAAAAGATCAAGGAAGAAATATGAAAAGCTCATCCTCTAGCTTCCTTTAGAAGGGATTCCCCATGCATTTTAACTACCGATGCTAGTGATGCTGGGTTAGGTGCCCTTCTTTCCCAAATACAAGATGGTATAGAAGTTCCTATAGCGTATGCTAGTACAGGACTAAAAGATGCGGAAACTAGGTACTCCACTAGCGAGAAAGAGTGTTTAGCTATTTGTTGGGCGGTTAAAAAGTTTAGGCCCTTTCTAGAAGGTCGTAAATTCACTGTCCTCACTGACCATCAGGCTTTACAGTGGTTGTTTAATATTAGGGAACCTAATTCTCGTCTAGAGCTCGGCATTTTCGGTCAATTATCCACTTTATTTTATCTTTATCCATACCCGAAAATTATCCACGGAACTTATATGTTAAATCGTATTATAATCCACAAATTTGTTTATAAATAATCGGTTATCCACCAATTTGTGGATAATTGATCGAAAATGCCGAGCTCTATTCTCGTCTAGTTAAATGGGCAATGTACCTCCAAACATTTGACTTTACAATCAAGCATAAGAAAGGAGTAGAAAACGTAGTAGCTGACGCTTTGTCGAGGGCCCCGATAAACGTTTTAAGTATAAACTTTAGCTCTTCTACTTCTAATTCTACTAGTAACCAAGATCCCACTAGTAGTAGTACAAGTCAAAATTCTACCGGTAGTAGTAATTCAACTTCCTCTAGTGATTCTGTTGAAGGTCGGATACGTCCTCCAGGTCCCAGAGCTTTATATTCAGTCTTCACATTAGAAGACGTAAGAAAATCTCAAAGGGAAGACCCATTTGCTTCCCCTATTATTAATTCCTTGCAAGGACCTAACCCTGTTAGGCATAAAATGTTCGAGATGAAAAATGATCTTCTTTATAGAAGACTTTACAGGAACTATCCTGAAAAAATTTACTTACCTCCTCGTTTAAGGCTAGAAGCCATGAGGTTATTACACGACCACCCTTTATCAGCTCACCGGGGCAAAGATAAGACCCTTAGCAAAGTGACATATAGATACTGGTGGCCCACTATAGTTAGTGACGTCCAGGATTATGTTAGAGGATGTTCTCTATGCCAACAATTTAAGGCTAGGAATAGAAAAAAGCCAGGGCTAATGCAACCCTCAGAAATAACAAGTCCTTGAGACCAAATTTGTGTCGACATAATGGGACCTTTCCCTCAGAGTAGACACCACTTTAAATATTTAATAGTTTTTGTCGATTATATGACTAAATTCGCAGAAATGATACCACTTAAAACTATTACAGCTAAGACCTGTGTGCAGGCGTTCAAGTCTATTATTACTAGGTGGGGAGCTCCGAAAGCTATTCTTCGTGATAGAGGGGTACAGTTTACTTCGAAACTTTGGCTGCAGACGTGCAGAGCTTTTAAAATAAACCCAAAGTTTACCACCCCCTACACACCTAAGGGAAATCCCACCGAAAGGGTAAATAGAGTAATAGGCGAGTTAATTTCGTTTTATGTAGGGAATCACCATGATAGATGGGATGAATCCCTTGACCTTCTTCAATTTGCTATAAATTCCGCACCCCATGAAACCACGGGCAGATCCCCTTTCTTTTTGAATTTAGGGCGGGAGCCACGTCTCCCTTGGAATTTAGAAATTGAAGAACCCATTCAGGACCCTGATGACCCCAGTCGTAGTAAAGCTTTAAAGGTTCTTAAGGAACAATTAGCATTCAGTAATGAATTGTCTAAGTTAGCTAAAGCACACCAGAAAAAATACTATGACCTCCGCCATGACCCTCTTGAGTTTGAGGTAGGAACGTTAGTATGGATGGAAACACATCCTTTATCAAGTACGACTGGTCAGCTTATGAAAAAGCTTAGTCCCAAATGGGCAGGTCCCTTTAAAATCATTGCAAAACATTCTCCCGTTGTCTACGAGTTAGAAGACGCTAACTCAGGACAAAATGTAGGGAAAGTAAACCTAGAGCATCTTAAACTCTACTGGACTAACGTAGCTGTCTTCGATAACGCCGGCAATGCTCCCACTTCTCAGTCTGAGGTTGCAGATGAGCCCAGTCATCCAACGGACGGTGGAACCGCGGACCACCCTCCTACGGAGACTTCCTCAACTACTTCATCTGAATCATCATCATCTTCTACATCACCGTCACCCCAGGACGGTCAGGAAGTTAATCAACCGAACACAAATCAACCTCTTCTGACCAAACAGTATCGGAACCGGCGTTGCACCATTCTCTTTCTTCTGGTTTTTCGGAAGAAATAGTACATCCTGAACCGATTTCTACTCTTTCGGGGGAAATATCAACCCCTGAACAGATACCTCAATCGAAATTCCAATCACAGAGTGTGTCTGACAGTTCGTCGACCACGTTGTCGGAATCAATGAGAACTCCTCGTTTAAATAGGGCAACATTACCCGACATTTATTTAGAACCTTTTAAATTGGGATGGCTACGAGAGGTGTGTAAGAGGGCGACGGTTCAGCCCGGAGGTAATGAAGTAGACATCTACTACCGTCCTCCCGATAATAAAAGGCCAAGGTCACCTTATGAGGTCCAAGTTTACCTTAATAATAATAACGTCACGAACCTAAAAAGGGAATATTTCTGTTTTTCCCGAGAACCAATCTCTGTTTTCCCTTGGGAATTTATCTCCCAAGCAACAAAGAGAAATTACTAATCTATCAATTTTAGATGACCGAAGGAGGACGTAAACTACCCACATACTTTGATCCTCCGTAAGGAGAGACTACTATCACAGTAAAAGGGGAGCCCTTCGGGTATGAAGATTGAACAGAAGCTCATGCAGCACCAAGGAAGCAAAAAAATCACTTTTCTGTGAAAAACATTTTGTGAACGAACTTAAAAATACCTATACCCCTGCTTATGATTTTAAGGGTTCCTCGGGGTAACCCTAAACTGAAGAAAAAAAATTCTATTCTATATTTTTGTATTATAAACAAGTTCCTAAAGAGGGGG
>JAEQBA010000801.1:29055-53417 GCA_019434445.1 Phalangium opilio
TTGCAAGTTCTCTCCCCGCTTGTTAAAGGAGTTTTCCTCCGCGGTCTAACCCGGTTTCTCTTTCCATCAAAACTTGCAGAGGTTAACGGTAATAGTTAGTATAGGGCGCTGTCGGTTAGCTGTGGCATAGGGGCTAGCCACCACCCCTCTATGCATGTAAAGGCGTTAGATAAGTGGCAATAAGTCGCAAGATGACTGGTCCAATTAGCTAGCTGAACTTTAAATGAGTTAATTTTGAACATAATAATCAAGTGATTTGTCTTATTTCAATACATTAAGGATAAGGATAATTTTATTTCTAGTTTATTATTAAAATGACTCATGAGTAATTAAGATTAATTAACTTAAATTTGTTATCAACGTGGAAGCCGAAGCTTACCGTTACGTGGGGGGCGTATATACCACCGATGACAACAGTATTTATTAAGGACTAACCGAGGCTTAAGGCCTAGTCGCTTCGAGTCCCTGATCGGGCGCCATTTATGTAACTATCAACGGAATATTTAAAAGGAGCCATAAAAGTTTTGAATAACAAAGACAAATAACGGTTTAATAAAATTTTGGAAGAGTAATCTTAAGTTTTATTAATACTTATAGAGATATACCGAGATAACGTCCGTACACTTTAACGGTTTTAAAGTAACAGTGCTCTCTCAGAGAAACGACTACTGAATGAAAAAAATCATAGAACAAAAAATCACAGAATATCAGAAAGGGGAGGAGCATGTAACATGGAGGCAAATACACCCTGCCAGATCCAAGGAGTGGAAACTCCAAAGAATCTGGCAGCCATGTTACAATATATACAATTTGTACCGAAGAGTTTACCAAAACCAAGCTTCTTAAACATTTTACCGAGTTCTAAATACCATTGTCGTCCGCTCTGTGGCAAGCCATATACCGCTTTGGAAACTTTAAGACATGTTCCTTCCGTTCTTGCATCATAGCCTGTTATATGTTTCATATGGACAGGCTGGTCTAATGTTCCGTAAATAGGCATTTTTACTTCAAAATGGGCATGCTTCCACCCAAGACAAATGAGAAACATCAGAATGAACACCCGGATCGGTGAGTAGTTCACCAATGGTGAGAACGATTCTTATATCTGTACCCGGTTTTGATTAAAACCATGTGCAACTAAACGTGCTCGGTACCTTGTCTGCTTTCTTCATTTTTTTAAGGCGTATACCCAACGACAACCAACTACCTTTCCTTTAGTTGGTTGTGGGACAGTGGTAATGACATTTCTAGTCTTGAGTATATCGACTTCGGTGTCCATGGCCTCAGCCCATTTATTTTTGTCAACAGAGCTAACAGCTTCACTATATGACTGTGGAATCTTTACTTCAGTGTAATTAGCTTCATATATAGAATCCTCTTTGATGACTGCATTCTTCGTAAAAAAAATCCAATGCATTTATATTAAAACTTTAATTCGTCTTGTCCATATATCGCTCCAATTCTGGTTGGGATTTTATTCGCTTTCCATCTGGGTCTCGGTAGTAAATCTGCACGCGTCCTTTAGCTTTTCTTCTCTGTCGTACATTGACTTCCCTCTTCAAACCCTTAGGCAGTGTGTCCTCCGATTCAGCTGATAGTTTCTTCAGAGCCCCCGGATATATCCGATGTGTCCTCTGCACTATCCGATGTCTCCGCTGTACAGACTGTTAAAGAAGTCTTTGCGCGTTGCGTTTTTCGCACATATTTTACTATATTTCAAAAACTATTCAAGCTAGCGCTCTGGAATAAAGTGCGTTATAAAAGTTTTGCATTCCTCTTTCATATTTTACCCGTTCCACAGTTGTCCTTTGCATACTTCTGCAAATGTCAAAATTATCAACTTTGAAAATATTGGATTCTCGAGGATATAAATGCGATTTTTTGATTCCTTGGGGTTGATTCATAATTGTAAAGTGTTCACCAAATTCAATTCGGATGAATAGGTCACGAGTAATCAGCCTTTATTCATAATCAAGTTTCGAATCTTTGTCCTAATAATGCTTCTTAGATGTTATGGCACTTTATGCGTATATATATGATGGGTCTTGTGGCGATATACTTCGAAACAAATCAGACGTTCATTAAAGTAATGGAGAAGTGGAAAATAAAGTTATTTTTTTATTCATCTATAAGACTAATCTGCATAGTGAAACATCCTGGAAATAACACCGAACGATTTTAAAACGACAATTAGTTTGAAATTTCACGAATAATTTTAAATAAGGATCTCCGACCAACCGCGTAGCGCCCTGTCTTTTTATCAAGAATCAATTTGTCGCGAGATTTTAAAAAATTTGCGCGATTTGACAATTGTGGCGCGAGACATGGAGCGTGCCACGAGAATTTTGTTAACAAAAAGGCACGGCGTTACGCGATTGGTCGGAGGTCCTTATTTAAAATGTAATTTAATTTAATTTATTGTGCTTCAAAAAATATTGAACATGCTATATAAAGAAGAATAGTTGTGCACATTTAAGCCTCCCATTTTAAGCTTAGCTTGTTGTTGGGAGGCGCAGTTTAAGTAATACAATCTTTTTTTATTAGGGGTTAATGAGTTAGTTGTGAATAGTGCTTTAAACCGAACACAGTTATCTGATTTGTGATCCGAACAGATGAAATATCTTTGGTTTACTTTAGTTATTAGTTAAACAGTTGAGAGCCATTTTCACTTCAGATCAGATGCCTTTTTATGATACACATTCCCACTGTCCCTATCTACTATCTAGCGAAACCACAGCCAAGGGAACGGGCTTGGCAAAAACAGCGGGGAAAGAAGACCCTGTTGAGCTTGACTCTAGTCTGACTCTGTGAAGAGACATGAGAGGTGTAGCATAAGTGGGAGGTTGCTCGCGGCCGCCGGTGAAATACCACTACTTTCATCGTTTCTTTACTTACTCGGTGAAGCGGAGAGCGAACCGTAAGGTTCACCTTTCTAGCACCAAGCGCCGGGCTCTCGTGGCTCGGCGCGATCCGCTCCGAGGACAGTATCAGGCGGGGAGTTTGACTGGGGCGGTACATCTCGCACGCTACAAGAAACTTACCAGCACAAAGTCAGCACCTACGACACTCCGGAGGTCCGTGCTGCTGCCCAACTTCTGTGGCCAGGGAAAACCATCCGGTTTTCAGCCTTCGTTGTCTCGGCCAGGGGCGCATGGTGCCCATTAAACGACGCTATCTGCGACTATCTCCATCTGGGTCCCGGATTTCGTCGTCTTACCACACAAGTCGCTCTCGAGCAGACGTTCAAGATTTACAAGTCGTTCACGGATGCTGTCCACTACCACTGAGTCCGGCGTTCCCTATCGCACCTGCCATTCGAAGGAGGAAGTTCGAGCATACTGGCGCAACCATCTCTACAACACAGTGTATGGAGCGGGACTTAGAACTGCGAACGCGGTCCAGAAATTGTGAGGATGTTTACTCCGATTGGCCAACTGCGAACGCGGTGAAAAACACGCCATTGCCACATGGAGAGGAAAAATTATATTCAAACCAGTAAAATTTAAGTTCCACCCTCCAATATGAACAATGAGGAGTTATGAGTTAGCTTCTGAACTGAGTTGTTGTATGTGTTGATTGTCAGCTGGACAAAGATTATCAACATACGGCGGGAGGTCGCCGGTGAAATACCACTACTTTCATCGTTTCTTTACTTACTCGGTGAAGCGGAGAGCGAACCGTAAGGTTCACCTTTCTAGCACTAAGCGCCGGGCTCTCGTGATAATGCTCCCTGTCAAGATCAAACGGGTCGAGAGCAGATACATCAGTTCTTTGTCGATCATGCCACGGATGCCGATCCACAGGCCGCTCTCATTTGCACGGGGATACTGGATGGGAGTTTCACTCTTAACTCCATCAACCTGTTCCCGGAACCAGACCCAGTCGTTCAGCGTGACCGAACAGCCCGTCGCAACTTCATCGTCAGTAAGCGGAAGGAGCGTCATCGACGTTATAAACTACTACAACGCCTCTATAAGACCAACAAGAAGCGGCTTGTTGCAGAAATCTTCGACAATGTCGATGAAGTGGAGTCGAAGCCTACAATTGACAATATCAACGAGGTTTATGGCAACCTGTTCTCAAAACCATCCAAGGCCGACGGAGATCCTATCAAAACCAGACCATTAAAATCTCCTATTTACCATCCTATAACTCTGGAGGAAGTGACTGTAGGGCTTCGGAAATGCTCGTCGCCAACGCCAGGCCCTGATGGTCTTTCACTCAGATTCCTTCGTACATCCAGTGCCAAGATGCTGACATGCGTGATGAATGCCTTTTTATACTTCAAGGACATTCCCGCGTACCTGAAGAAGTCTCGAACTGTTCTTCTACCTAAAAAGGGAGATCTAACGATGGCAGGCAATTGGCGACCCATCACTATAAGCTCTTTGCTTCTGCGAGTCTTTCACGGGATTCTTGCGAGGCGATGTACCAGGGCTATAGATCTTCATCCGGCGCAACAAGCCTTCCTCCCGGTAGACGGCATCAGCGGGAATACGCTTCTCCTAGACTATTTAATCTCGACTTCCCGTAAACGTCGCACTGAACTCAATCTCGTTTCGGTCGACATAAGCAAGGCATTTGACTCGGTCTCACATCACTCAATCCATCGTGCTTTGCGGGCTGCAGGGATGGAAGAAGATCTTATCACCTACATACTTAACTCCTACCTTGGGTCCGATACAACAATAACTTGCGGACCGGTGAGAACTGATCCGATAAGAGTCACCAACGGGGTTAAGCAGGGCGACCCTCTTTCGCCGCTGATATTCAACTGCGTCATGGACGAGCTCGCTCGAACATTACCATCGCACATTGGCGCTACCGTTGGGGGTGTTACCTGTAATATCCTATTCTTTGCGGACGATCTGATCCTTGCCAGTAACAGTAAGGCGGGGATGGAAGTTCTGCTCCAACATCTCCAAGTATTCTTAGAAGGTCGAGGTCTGGCTGTCAACGTTAATAAATGCAACGCCATGGCCCTTACAAAGCTTGGGAAACAAAAGAAGATAATTAATTCCGACGGTGGCCATGGAAGTCGGAATCCGCTAAGGAGTGTGTAACAACTCACCTGCCGAAGCAACTAGCCCTGAAAATGGATGGCGCTCCAGCGTCGACCCCATACGAAAATTGACTTGGTACTAGTAGAAATACGAGTCGGTAATATACCAAATTTCCGTAATTTTATAATGGAGTTGTCAAAATTTTTTAAAATTTTTGTGCTCAGAGTATACAAACCTCTGGGAGTGAAACCTACCAAAGACTAAAACTACGTCCTTTTTTACTTCGGATTCCCGTTTTCCTCGATTTCCCGTTCGTTCATGCAGCTATTCTAGCTTAAAATAGTGGTTCACACATCCTCATATTGTTAGTCACTTAAGTAGAGTTTACTTGAAAGCCGGGCCAAGTAGTCACACGCACATGCTAGTGCTCTGTTATTTGGGTCAAGGGCTCATTAAAAGTTGATTTTATATTTAAATAATCAACTATTTCTGTATTTACTTCTAAATGGACTCGCCAGGCGCCAGCTAGCTCTAAAAATCGTTAGTTAAAGATTTGATTAGGAAAGCCACGGCTACCGTCTTGGTAGCAAAAGCCGCAAAATCATGTAAAGCACCTTATACAGTGCTCACAATTCAACGCTGTTTAAAATTAAATTTACTGTAAGCACGTAAAATATAAATTACCAAATTTAGTGACTGAACTGTCATTCTGGTTTTCCTAAAATTTAAATCAGCAATTTACCGGGTAAGTTACAGTTTTTAAAATATACATTAATTTCACATCTCTAGGTACGAGGGAAAAGTTGTTTCTAGAAGCAGGCAATTATTTTTGTGGCACCAATTTATTCAAAATCACAACATTGGTTGCGATTGTAATTTATTCCACCTATTTAATAAAGATAGAAAGAACTTATCGTGCGAGAGGTTGTCTATTATTTATCAAAACACAGTAACTAGCCTTGACCAGGGATCTATGTAATTTTATTAGCAGGAATAGAGAACGGTTAGTCTAAACATGAACCTTCAATCTGGAAGGACCAGAAACTGGGAGGTTTTTTTCTGCTTACAACGTCTGTGCGCAGTTGCCCGCCAATTTCGCAGAGTACGCGCACCGCGGTACAACTTAAACAAACGTGACGCTTTTGGGAAGAGTACAAAACTTATGTTTTTACATTTTAATTTCTTTGAATCAGTCTCACAATTGGCAAACGCACAAATGTTTAATTTTCCTATTTTTAATTATTTTACTAAACTCTACTTTTAAATTGATGCAAAAAAATTAACATTTGTCCCAAGGCTTAGCGAAATGAGACCAAGCGGCCATTTTACTTGTTTACATTGTACCGTCTTTCTTCATGACCTTGTCGTCTGCTAGCTTTTTTCTTTATTATTTTGGGACAGTTTAGCAAGAAAATTTTAACATGGGATCCGCCATTAAGATTCTGGTCCATTATATAGAAGGTTTCATGGTCTAAACTTCAGTCCGACTCATTGCCCAGTCCCCTTCAACTCGTATCGAAAATTTTAAATTATCTAATTGGCTCACTTAAACTACGTTTTGATGACGTTGCTGACGGAGATGGCCAAAAATAGATCGTTGCTTTTTACCTCTGTCGGAATGAACAGCCTCTTCTTTCATACGCCCCCGGCCCCGACTCGAGGAAGGGTGTCGTGGACATTGACGTGCGCAAAAAGTACCCTCTTATCTATTCCTGCTTCTAAAATTACACGAATCTCTGTATCTCTGTCTTGACTAAATAATTGAAGGTTTTAATGTGTAGTGGAATGGTTGTACATGTAATCAGTTTATAAAGTTAAACACGGATATCTGTAAAATTATAAAGATATCTGAACAGATATAAGATTAGAAATCGTTCAGATAGCGCTAGGTCGGATGAAAATTATCACCTTTTCGGATCAGATAAATAACTGAAAGTAAATACGACGTTCAATGAACTGTTGACGATTTTGCGGGAAAGATATCGCAATCAGATGTCATAAAAGAAGAAACAGTTCATAATTTTAAGCACTACTCCAAGCTACGTGTCATCCCCCCTAACGAGCGCGCTCAGTATTCCCTCTTACAAAAGGGCGCCTAAAGGGAGGGATAAACTGGTTTTTCCCCTTTCTACCGAGATTACGCTATGGAGTGACGTTCCAATACGTAGCGCTGACATTACTCTATTACTTCATTAATAATCCCGATTTTCAAAAGCTTGCACTGCTCGTAAACAAAAAAGAACCCTTAATCATAGCTGGTGATGCGCGCAGCGATTCACCTGGTTATAGTGCTAAAAATTGTAGCTACACAGCAATCGACCTAAAACGCAAAAAATTTTACCTTTAGAATTTGCCGATAGCAGGCTAACCAATAATAGAAGCCCGAATATGTAGATTTAGTGTTTTGAGAGTTTAGTGAACCACTACTACGTTATAGAAGAAATAGTAACGGATAGACATCGAGGAACTAAAGCTCTATGAATACCTTTTTAAAGTTTTAGTCTATTCGAAGAACTTGAAATGTTTTCATAATTGTGTGTTCGGTTCAAGGGAAATATATACCCACAAATAAAGCATTCTATGGATATATAGCATGCGGCTAAATGCCTGAGGAAACGACTTGCAGTGCGTGCTTCAAATTAATCTAATTCCTAAATTATAATGAAAGTTTATAAACTATTTCCAGGCGAAATACAGAGAAGTGCTTTCGCAGTTTATTGGAGATGTGTTAAACCACTTTTGGTGGTGTGCGAAAACTTGTGAGAAAAACCTAAATTACATGATTGTAAGTTATTTGCGAAAAGCTTATAATACTCTAGTATTTTATTGATTCATTTCATTGAAACATTGAAGGTGCTTGGATTCAGCTATTACATCAAGTCCAAAATGTGCACGAATGGACTTTACGCAAATGTGCCCATGCCGAATTGAATGAAGAAGAAAGGACAAAACCGTGGTTAATTAAACAAATTCTTTCTTTTATGGAGTTGAAGAAATTACTTTGTAAAAGGAATTTTTTAAAAGAATTAAAATTTTTCCTAAATAATAGGTTTCATTGAATGTTATTTATGAAACTTTATTATACTCATCTCAGCAAGGTTGGTTAAATGGTAATATCTTTGGTTTTAGCCACCCAAAAATGCGGATTACAACAAGTAAAACCCTTAGACCAAGTTATTAAAAGTATACCGTGACTATATTTCAACCCCCCAAAATTATGGTTATGAATGTTTTTGGCTAGGATGTGTACTTTCAAGATATATGGAGTTTGGTTCTCAACTTTTAATCAATCGTTTAGGGTAGCTGAAAAGAGATTTGACCATCTACTATCCCTAAATTCATGTACTTGAAATGTTCTTAAAATGGGACAACCTATTGTAACGTTACTGATCGAATCTGAATGCAATGATCCTAATGTAGTTCTAAAGTAAATATGAAACTTTCTTTCAGGAATACAGGGCAATTGGAATCATTTCATAACCTCCTATTGATGTACGCTCCAAAAACACCTAACTATCCGTAAGATCACACCAACAAATTTATAAAATAATCATCTAAGACAGGAAATGTAATTTAGGTGGAAAGGCTATATAGGAAGAAATGTCCTTGCCATTATGGACCACAAAAAGGCTTAATCGCCCGGTTGCATTAGGCAAAACATGGAAGCAACGGTATGTACCACATGATGGAAGTAATAATTTAAATTATAGTTAATGGAAATCTTCCCAACTGTTATCTGAATGAAAGCAAAATATTCCAAAGCCACGTCAACATGGACAGTTGTTGACGTGAAATTACCTAAGAGGGCCCAACACTCGAAGGAAATGTGGCACCTGATATTGTCAGGTGAGGTTGTTCGGAGTCTAAACGAACACTTTCCTGAAGATCCTTAGGTAACAACAAAACGGAAAAATTTCGCCTAGACACCTTGCCCTCCTAGAGCAGAGCGAGTAGCAGCTAGGGAAAATACTGAAAATTCGGGGACTTCGGTAATTTCCCCATTTTAGAAGGACTTGAAATGTTTACAATTTGGATACCTTGAGTCCCATACTCCAAAAGGGTTTTATTTTTAAATCCAATATAAACAATTTTGTTAATTGAATTTTTAACCTGCAAAGAATGGGTTTTATTCTTTCAATTTTTAACCTATAAAATGTTTTTAACCATTTCAACTTTTTACCTACTAAGAAAGAGTTTTATTTTTTATCTTTAGCCTAATAAGTGTTTGTTTTTAATTTTTTAGCCCACTATGATATGGTTTTACTTTTTTTTAAGTTTTTTAGCCCACTATGAAATGCTTTTAGTAGTACTTAAATGCCGTTCCCAGCACAGGTACAGTGGAAGGCAGGGGAGGATTGAAGGATGGGAGGATTGGAGGATGGGAGGATGGCAAGATGGCGGGAGAGAAAACGTAAACCTTTTGATTGGCTCACCCCTCTCTCAGACCGGTAAGAGGGCGTTTATGATTGACTCACCCCTCTCATCCCCGCACCTGCAAGGGGTGTTTTTGATTGACAGGTCAATGAAGCGTGTTCGATTCTCGGATGTAGAAGTACATACATTGGGGTATGAAGATAGGTTGAATTATGATTTAAGAAATAAACAGTATTTTAATATGTTAATTAGATTAAAATTTGAACCATTAATTTCCCCGGTATTAATCAAATGGTTAAGGGGGTATGAAACTCCAGATGACGTTGGGGGTAAATAAAGAATCCCAGTAAAAACCCAGCTCTACCGATTATTCTAGATCATTCCAGAAAATTTAAAATACCCCATAAAACCCAGTTAACGTTGTTTAAGGTCATGACGTAAAATGTACAGTCAAAGTTGTAGATTGTTCGAGAATAATCTTCCCGAAAAAAACCCACAGCGTAAACACCAATAATGTACAGTCAAAGCTAGGATGGTGACCATATTAAATAGTATAAATAGCTAGGACCCTGAGTTAAACCATCATCACAATCTCTCTAAAGTCCGACGAGGAAGGAAGGAACAGCTACCAAGTACAATGTAATTATAGTTTTTGTGGACTTGGTGTTTTTTAAAGTTAAAGTTTGAACCGTAAATATCAGTGTTAATGGGAGATTTTTTTTACCCTCACCAAGGCTTAAGAAATCCGTGGTCGTTGATTTTGATTTTCTTACCGGGCGAATTGTTGGAGTTGAACGGGAACAAATCGCGAAAGAGGTGGCGGTAACCAGCGTGGAGAAAACTCCGAGAGTTGGATCATGGTCTTTCGCGCCCCCGTACAGTGAAAAAGAACTTACATACGACACTGTGCGTCAGAACAGGTGGCTTCTTAACAACCTGCATGGTTTGGGATGGGATGATGGAGTAACGCCCTACGAAAAACTCGGGGAGTGCCTCCGGACTGCAGTACAAGGCTACGAACGGGTATTCTGTAAAGGGGAGGAAAAGTGTTTCTTTTTGTTGAACCTTATTAATCGAGAAGTTATAGACTTGAATGGAGTAGGATGTCCAAAAGCTAACGAAATCGATGATGATGGTCCGATGATTACATGCGTGTTAAATCATAAAACTGTCCGTAATAATAAAAAGTATTTATGTGCACTTTCTAAATGTATACTATTTTCTGAGTGGATTTATAATCATAAGAATGTTGTAAATGAAAATTTAGGAGATGAATAAAAATTCAAACAATATATAGTCTATTTTATATATTTTTTTTTTCTTTATTTTTTTTTTTTAAATTTGATACGCTAAATTTAAATTTTCACACACACTACGATTAATCGCAACACCGATGTGCTGAACCAACGCTCTATCGAGCTGGGATGCATTTTCCAACTCTTCCGGGGTTAGCCCTCCTGAACGGTTGCGGTTGTCACGCCTTCTGATAATATGTGTGAACACGGCGTTTTGAACACTGATAACAATAAATAAGAGGTATTTTTTTTTAATGGATATATGTGTATTGTAATTAATGTAAATAAGATTAAATATTTTTAATGTATCATACCCGTATCCATCACAGTTAGGCGTTGGGAGCCCAGCATCTGGGGTGGGGTAAGCCCCATCGGCATCCCTAGTCGGGCTAAGGGGGGATCCCAAAATATATGAATAAAACAATCTGAAACTCGGCTATATTTTCAATACACACCTTGGACGTATGTACCTAGCAATTAAATCTTCCAGGCTTGTTAAAAGGGCCTGGACCGTGGGGGTGCCCATACTAGGTAATAGTAGGACACGTACGGTGTCTATGATCCTAAACGAAATCAATTAGCGCTATTTATGGTAGGATTCATAAATATGGAGGTATTTACCGGTAGCCATCGCAGTTTACGTTTAAAACTATTTCTTCATTAAAATCATCAAAATCGCCGAGATCGGCTCTAATTATATAGAAGTTGACTTAATTATTGATACTAAAAAAACAATAAATGGGAAAAATTCACTTACATGTCCCCTGGATGGAGAATCGGAAACGTGACGAGTGAATCAACACTTGTAACCTCATCCTCATCATTTTCGACAATGAAGTTAAGTACTTCCTCTTCATCATCTATAAATATCTCTCCTTCCATTTCTATTTGTATTATGGGCTGATCATCTGGTGCGTACACCCAAGACATGTCACCCATAGGGACGCGACCCAGAACCATTATTAAGTTAATTTATAAAAGTTTTTTTTTTTTTTTAAATAAATTTGACTCAACTTGTAACAAGGACAGAAAAAATCGTTGTGAGTAGAATATTGAAAATGGCCCATGTCCCTGGTCCATCATGTAGTATGAAATCCTCTAACCCTTCCTCGGATTTTCAAAAATCACAATAGAACTTCAAACAGTTAGTATGAATTGTAGGATTAAAAACCATACACACATGAATCACTGGTTTCAATCGGGATTCCCCCAAAAAACCCAAAAACCGCGAAGAAATCAAGCCCGATGCTGGGTGGTCGGTTACCAGTTCGAAATATACTGATAACTCAAAAGATATAGTGTATAAAATAAGATGTATCCGACCCCTCGTTTCGAACCATCTAGAAGTCGAAAACACGTGCGTCTTAACCTAACATGTCAACTTGACGTCTCGACAAACCCCTCGTGTACGAATGTACCTGCTACTATAGTTTAAGACACCGTTTGGGTTTTTTATCAGAGGAGTAAATTTCTTAGACTCGAGGGAGTCTTCACATCAAAGCGTCATTGTTGACTTTACACTATCTACAATATAAGTCGAATTCGGATGCACAATGAAGTGTCGATCACCTCGGACCATCTAGAATATTCTTTCCGATTCCAGAACATTCCATTGTTTCTAGAAGGTTCTTTTTGGGTCTTCCATATTACACCTTCTTAAACCATTCGCAATTGGATTTCTGTACGTTGATGGGGAAACCCCGGAAAATCCAAGTAAAAAGACACTGTTTAAGGCTGACAATATTTTTATCCAATGGGAATCACGGGGAAGGGTGAAACAATATATACGTGAGCTTAAAAATTGTATAAAAGGGAAGGGAAATGGGTCCTATGGCCACATTCGATTTCAAGATGTACTCCTGTTCCACATGCGCCGATGTCTTCACGAACCAGCAGAACCTCACTCGACATATGCGGGTCAAACACGGTAATATTTCTTTTGCGTGTCCAGTTTGCGATAAGTCATTTTCGCGGAGAGATAATTTATTGCGTCATCAACGGCGAACGAACCACGATGGAGCCGCGGTAAATAACGTCGCGGTAAACAACACGCGTCCAGCATCTCCTCAACCCGGGCCATCACACCGTGTAACCCCTCCTAATTCCCCCGTTAAGAGGAAGGAAGAACCGACTCCAGAGAAAAGAAAACGAATCAGAGTTGAAAATGGTAATTATTTTGTTAAAATATAATTAGTCATACCCTGTAAAGGTTCTCACTCCCCGCACATTGATGCATAGGGTATAGGTACCCACCAGGGGCTTAGTAGTATAAAACATTGAACTTACAATCGGTACAAGAATTAAATCCTAATATATTTATGTAGAAGATGCATCAAGGTCTGATGACCCGTTATCTACCCAAGATCTCGAAGGGCTTGATGAGTTTATAAAGATGTGGGAGGATAGACATAATCAAGATGGTGGAGGTAGGGAGGACGTAGATGGTGATGTTATGCTCTCGCAAGATGACGTCGGGTTAAATGAATTTATGGACAATTGGGAGGCCGAACAAAACGCGGTAGAACAACCCGGGAGTCAACAACCGGACATTGAGGAAATTAACGCGTTGAACGATGCGATTTTCTCGGCCAGAATCACCGCGCCAGAAGGTGTTACGGATCCAATTTTGTTCATAAATGAACATATGCATAAGCTAGAGAGATATATTAGAAACAAATTAAACGAAAAACGAGGCGTCAAATGGTACATAGTCATACAAGCGCGGTACACCCGCGAGTTGGGAAACACCGGGACTGAGACGGAAACCTCGCCATTCTTCCGTGGGTTCACGCACGCAACTTTGACGCCGGAAGTCATTCCGGGACAAATCAATGTCAGTAGGGATAAGATCGCCGAAAGCATGAATACGTTCACGGCTAAGGGGAGTGGTTGGATATTGGATAGAATCCTATTTCTACAAATTAATATTATCCAGTATCTACCCCTCGTTGGTGGAACGTACTTTGAACTGCCAGACGTGATCGCTAATAAACGGGCTACTGTAAATGTTAATCCGGAAGATCCAGAGGATAACAAGTGTTTCCTATGGTCGGTTTTAGCAAAACTTCACCCAGCGTTAGTCAACGCAAACCGCGTATCACATTATAGACCATACGAGAACGAACTAGACCTATGCGGAATCACTTTCCCTTTTGAGTTAGACTCTTTTAAACTGAAACGTTTCGAATTAAAAAACAATTTATCCGTGAATATCTTCGCCTACGAAAAAGGATATTTCCCTCGTTACGTGAGCGAGAATAAAGTGCGTGAATCGAGACAAATAGACCTTCTCTTGGTTTCCAATGGGAAATCAAAGCACTATGTTTTAATTCGTAGCATTAGCCGACTGTTTAACGGCTTCACGAAACATTCCCACCAATCGTTTTATTGTCGGTATTGTTTGAAAAGAAGTGCCACCGAGGCCACCCATAACAACCACGTTCGGGAATGTAACGTACACGACCCGCAGCGAGTATTAATGCCGCATGATGAACCCATTTTGAAATTCAAAAATTACGGGTGGAATCAAATGGTAATTTATTAACAATATAAAAGTTTGGTAGAATTCTATAATAGTTACACGTTTATTTATAGGTTCCATACATCATAATAGCTGATTTTGAATCGTTGTTGGCAAAGGTGACAACGTGTCTCCCGGAAGCATCATTATCTTCCACAACAACTTTGGCGCTTCATACAGCATGCGGGTTCTCATACACGATTATTGGTCCTACTGGTAAGTTAAAGCCTGTGGGTACAGATATTATACAGTCATCTAACGATATACTATTTTCAGGAAAACTTGTTAAACACAAGACATATAGAGGGTGCGATGGTGGCATAAAATTTCTAAAAATGCTCATGGATGAATCCAAAACTATAATGGAAAAATTGAAGGAAAACATTCCAATGCAGTTAACGGTGGAAGAGGAGGCCTCATTCCAATCCTCAAGTCGCTGTTACGTATGCGAAGAACCATTCCTTCAAACATCGGTCAAAACACGTGACCATGATCACTATACTGGAGCGTATAGGGGAAGCGCTTGTCAAAGCTGTAATTTGAAGCTAAAAGCGCCAAAATTCATCCCAGTCGTGATGCATAATTTAAGCAGGTAATATAGATTATTCATCATTTACCATAAGGGGAGGTGTTTACCAAACATTTTTAATCAACAGATACGATGCTCATCTCATTATGCAACATATCGCTACCGTGAAAAACACGAGGATAGACTGCATAGCGTCTAATAGCGAGACATATATTTCATTCTCACTGAGCAATCTCCGCTTTATAGATAGCATACGTTTTCTACCCGCCTCGCTGGAAACGCTGGTTTCAAATTTGGCTAAGGGGGTGCTCAAAAATTCCCTTTATTGAGCTCGGTTTTTAAACCAGAAGAAGTAAAATTACTTCTACGGAAGGGTTTATACCCATATTCATACATGGATTCCGAGGATCGATTTAAGGAGGCGCAATTACCACCAATCGAAAGCTTCCATAATGACTTAACGGATGAGCCGCTGAGCTCCGACGACTATACGCATGCCCAGAATGTGTGGGAATCATTTAAAATTCGAAATTTAGGTAAATATATATATAAATAAACATATTCAAACAGGTGAAATTAATTATTCCATATATTAGGCGGGTATCACGACTTGTACGTGCTATCAGACACACTCCTCCTAGCGGACGTGTTCCAAAACTTCCGCAAAATGTGCATGACGTATTACCGTCTAGATCCCGCCCATGCCTATACACTACCTGGTTACGCCTGGAACGCCGCTTTGTGTATGACCAAGGTGTGCTTGGACCTATTCCTAGACGAGGACATGCACCTTTTTATCGAAAAGGGGATTCGGGGTGGGGTGTCGATGATTAGTCATCGATTCGCAGAGGCTAATAACAAATATCTGGAGACGTACGACAACACAAAATCAGATAGCTACATATGTTACCTAGGTATGAATTTTGAGACAATTCTGTACATCATGGTATTAACGAATAGTATCAATAGATTGCAACAACCTCTACGGCACTGTAATGTGCGACGCCCTACCAATGAAGCAATTTCGATGGGTTGAACCGAACCTGAACTCGGAGCGGGAAATATTGGACTGTCCCGACGCTGCACCGGAGGGTTTTATAGTTGAGGTTGATTTGGAGTACCCTGAGGACCTCCATGATAACCACAACTGCTACCCACTAGCCCCGGAATCAATGACAATAAAATCGGAATTCCTCTCCGAATATTCTAAGGAGCAGATGACGGCTCTTAACATCCCAATCAAGGAATCACTACCTAAACTCGTCCCAACTTTTTCAAAAAGGAACGATATGTGGTGCACTATCGCAACCTGAAATATTACGTAGCAAAAGGGTTAAAAATCACCCATATTCACCGGATATTGAAATTCGAACAAGGGGCTTGGTTAAAAAAATATATAAGTTTTAACACGGAGAAGAGAACCAAGGCGACGGACGATTTTGAAAAGGATCTCTTTAAACTAATGAACAACGCTGTATTCGGTGTGTAGTAAAATTAATTATTACTATATTAAGCTCTTTTATTATATTTCCTCTCTCTCTCTTTTCAGGCAAAACCATGGAGAACCTTAGGAATCGCCAAGATTTCAAATTGGTAACCACTCCCGAGAAGGCGGTTAAGAAAGCCAGCTCACCCGCCTTTGAAAAATTCACAATTTTTCATAATGAACTGGTCGGTATTCATTCCGCCAAGAAGAAGTTGGTGTTAAACCGACCGATATACACGGGGTTCGCCATCTTGGATCTGTCAAAATTATTGATGTACGAATTTCATTATGACGTCATCCGGAGACAATATGGAGATAGGGCAAAACTCCTCTTCACGGATACTGGTATGTATTACGTGAATATTTAACATATACCTGTACTAACATTATGTAAAATTACAGATAGCCTCACCTACCACATCCAGACAGAGGATCTGTACGCGGACTTTGCTGCCCAATCCAACATGTACGACTTTTCCGGCTATCCTCGTGACCATCCTCTCCACAGTGACGTGAATAAAAAGCGTCTAGGGAAATTCAAGGATGAACTAGATGGGACACCGATCCAGGAGTTTTGTGGGCTGAGGCCAAAAATGTATAGCATTTTGTCCGCCAAAGGAGAAAAGAAGACTTGTAAGGGCGTGTGCAAGCGCGTCGTAAAGAAACGCGTCCGGCACGCGCATTACCGCGAATGCTTGCAGAACCGCGAGCTGACCACCGCGGAAATGGTTAGAATTGTGAGTGACAAACACATTTTAAAAACGGTACGGCAAAACAAACTATGTCTCAATCCCTGTGACGATAAACGTTACATAATGAATGATGGTATTACCACACTAGCCCACGGGCATAAAAATGCGAAATAAAAAGAAAAAATTATGACAAATTTATTGAGTAATTCTTATACATATATTCAGAAATCATATTATCGTTAACATTTTTATTTTTAGAAAATCGTTTTATTATATCAAACATTTTAACTCCCCTACATCTATACAATGAAAATAAACGCAATACCCACCACAAGTTTGACTTAATTCCCCTGTAGTTGGCGTGAATTAAACGTAACAGTTAGGCTGTTTCGCTCTACAAAATCATTAAATTTAAATAAATCCGGAGGATTTCCATAGCTTTCAAAGAATTCAGTATTCTTTTTCCTCGAAATGTATATAGCCGTCCAATGTTTTCCTCCCCCTTTAGACGTATCAGTGTTCACAATGTACAGAGATGGAAATGTTTTAACAGTTAGTGGTAGTTTATCCGCCGGAAAATTCCCCGGAACAAATTTTTAGTGTATGGGTCGCGCCTTAATATTCTCTCAAGTTGTCGAGAGTCCATTATGAGCTTTGATCGAATAAAACGGCTCGGTTTTTGTCAATTTCAATCAAAGATTGGAATTCGGAATAGTAAACGACGGCAATTGTAGCCGGTAGCGCTTCGGCAAATATTAACTCCAATCGGACACTACCGTTCTTTATAAAGTTGAAACTTTCAGTCGAACTACCATTCAGGTCGGGGGTCAAGTCGAATACGAAAAGAGCATTACCATTGGCGAACTCGTCACGGTCAATGAAATTACCCTCGTCGATATTCCATTGTCCGGTTTGAAGAAAGAGATTGGCGTACGATCTCATACATAGGTTATCCTTAAAGTTGGGGTTTAAGGGTTTATGGGGTACGCTAACCCCATCAACGGATAAGGTGATTTGAGTCACCGCTTCATTTTTAAAATTAAAAGGCGACATTTTATAATCACCCAAAAACGCGTTCTGGTCTACAAATCCAATTACAACTTTATTCGGTTGTTGACCGCTAAATAAATTGTCTTTGACTGCTATTTTACTTCCTTGAGATATGGAAAACGTATTACATTCCGTACGTGTTATGGGGTATTTCATCGTGGCCAATTCCAGGGTTTTGGCGTGTGATATCATAATCTCGGGGGTTAGTTTAACTCTTCTTATGAATAACGAAGCGTGGGTAAATATAACTTTCGCTTTATTTCCATCCGCATGTAAGCAGAATTCGTTGGGACTTTTGATAAATTTAAAATTCACATCGACCAGATTGGGGATAAAGCGATTTTGCTGACATATATCGGCGTGTACGACGCCAATCAAGTCTATAACCCCATTTTGGGCGAATTCACTCCGTTTCAAAAACCCTTCATTTTCGGAAAAGTCGTCAAAATGTCCCGCCGTATCTTTGTAGAATAGTGCCCCGGTCAAAAAACTCTTTTTCGCTGGACCACCAAATGTCAATAGCGTTTGAATCATGCTCTTGTATGCGTATTGTTGAGGACATGATGTAACTGATCTATCATTCAACGATACGTGTAGTTCACTAAAAAGACTGGAGAGTAATAGGTTTTCGGGTCCAACTTTATCCGCCTGAGTAGTTATATCACCATTCGCATCGTACACAGCGGCTTTAGGTAGAGACCCATCAGCTTTAACCACTTTTACTTGTAAATGCAGGAGCGTGTTTTTCAAGTCCATGTATGTCTCGGAGTTCCCGGTGACGGGAAATATAATAGCCTGATTTTCATCCACATTGGAGGTAGAGTTATACTCCACCCATTGACTTCCTACTATCCCAGTTTGGGTATAGGGTACGTGAAAAACATTTAGTTCCGAGCTGACGCTGTTCATAGAGTTTGGGTGTGCGAGCGACATTATGAAAATATATCCGGGTGTAAAGATGACGACCTTCTCTTCTTCTTAGCTCGAACAGAACTGATGATGGGTGACACTTTGCGTTTCCTTTTACGTCCGTTTCCAGTTAGCTTGGTCACTTCTTCGGCGGCCCTTCTCAATGTTTCCTTACCCGCTTCTTTACCCCTAGTTCTCAATGCTTGTTTAATGGGTACACCGCTTGTATAATCCGTCGCAATTTTCGCGCCAGTGTTTAAAAACTTTCGACCTAGGAACGTGGCACCCCTTTTAAGTAATGGCATGGCCGATCTGAACGCCGAGGAGATAATTGACCCCAGGCCATAACCACGTTGCACGGCCAAACCTCTATATACTGGGATGGATCCATGTCCAATTTGATTTAGATAATAGTCCTCATAATCCTTAACAGAAACGTGACCCGTATTATATGGAGACATCCTTACACTTTGACAATCACGTCATAAATGGGGCGGAGATTGAATTCAACGTAGTTCTTATAACAAGTGCCAAGTTCTTCTGGGCCTGAAATGTAGAGTGACGTGAACTTTCCCACGTTCGAACTTAACCGGTTTACCCATTTCACTCATAATGTTTATTTCAATTGTTTGGAAGTTGTTTTTCGCTATGGGCATGTAATGGGGTTTAGCAAACTCTTTTTCCACCGTGTCACCATCTTTCCCGTTGATACTTATAATTCTTAAGAGAGGGACGTCAGAGTCTCCTACCGATCGAGACTGAATTATATCAGAGTATACGAATAAGGAGTGCATTCCAGCATCCATATCACAACTGAATGGGGCCGTCATAGAGGCGACCACAGTGAAGTCTTTTTTGGAATTCCTCGTGAACCCTAATATAATGGCAATTTCGCTTGGGATATAAAGTTGGTTCGTCCCTTTTAACTCAACCATCACCCGTCGATTTGGTTTGTTGTATGAAAACTCAACCCTAGATTTTATTTTTTCAGTAGCACCAGCATCGTCGTCGGCTGACAATATTTCGAGTAATTCCTCTACAGAACCGTAATATCCGGGAGGTATAATTATCGATATACCCCGGTTTTCATTCACTCCGTTAATTGTCTGTCCACTTTCACCAAAACCAGATCCCTCTTCTGGGAATTCATCCATTGCATCCGAAGCAACACCTACGAACGAATTATCCCAAATGCGAACTGCGCATTCCCTTTTTACATTATTCCAAGTTCTAGGATAGCTTATTTCAGCCAGAGCAACCTCGTGAGATCCCTCTAGAATTATAGGTTCTGGTAGATACGTTCTGAACTTGCTTATAGTATTTCCTTTGAAATATTGCGTTGACGAGTCAGAGGGTAGTGTGATGTAGAAACTCATTTTACGTCGATTTCTTGCACCCAGGAATCAAATTCGGAACTATACCCTCTCCACCGTACGAGGAGTTCTTTAGTACCGTCAGGTTTTTTACGTTTTCGTAATACTTTTTCAATTTTAAATTTACAGTTTTCTAGGTCCTTGCCAACTCTCTGTATTTCCTCTTTGTAGAACACACCGGAAATGAGCTCGGAGTTCAAATCCTTCAGTTTATATACCGGTGGATCTCTCGGGATTCGTTCTGTTACTTTGAATAGTTCTTCGGTATAATTGGCCAAATACCCTTTTTCAAACGTTCTTTTATTTTTGCTTATTCTAACTAAATCATCAATTTCAAAGGGGTATGAAACTGGCGGCGAAAAGTTTACTTTTCCGTACAAATTTAACCAGATTTCTTTCGAATTTTCCTCTGTCACTTCAGTGGGTTTGCATTTAATTGATTTGTGGTAGTTGTTATTATACGATTCCAATAAGTCGGGTAATACGTCAATGTATTTGTAGGTGTCGTTTTGCGTAAAATAGCGGTACATTCGCTCCTTCAAGGTTCGATTAAATCGTTCAACTATACTACATTTCACTTCCGAGTGTGTGGCGAAAAACTTGATATCCAAACGTTTCAATTCACTTTGCAGTTCTTTATTTAGAAATTCATTCCCATGATCCGACTGAACAATCTTGGGTTTTCTACCAGACTCTAAAACGGATCTAAACGCCGCAACCATCGTAGGTCCTTTCTTGTCTTTAATAGCGACGGCGAAAGCAAATTTACTGAATACGTCAATACAGCACAGTAGAAATCTATATCCGTCATTATGACGCTTAATGTTTTGCATGTCTGCCAGATCAAGTTGCCATTGTTCATCTATACCGTACACAATAGTCTTGTTCCTTCTGAAGTTGTGCCTCGCGGGTTTGTGCAGTGTATACGTATCTTGACGTTGTAGGAACTCAATAACATCATTTAAGGAAACGTTAATCCCCTTTTCCCTCGCAGCCCTATATAGTCCTTGTACACCTCCGAAGCTCCCCGGATCTTTTTCATTGAAGTATATTTCTTCTAGTTTATCCATTAGTCGTGCAGTTTAAGGTTTTTTGAGTATACCAATAAGCGAAATCAGATAACTCGATAATTATAATAAGAAATAATATCAAAAGCGCCGTAATAACTTTGGGATTATTTAAAAATGAAACGGACAGGGAGGCTAGAAGCCCTGTGGGAGAAGGGTCGTTACATCCTTCCATGATAACGTGTAAGTAATTTGTGAAAGAAATGAAACGTGGTATTGATATATATTCTTTATTTCAAGTTTATCCAAGTGTTGAGACCATTACCGTAGTGGGAATCTGGGGTTGGGGATAATAATCAATGCTCGGTAAATCGCTTTTAGATACATCGAGATAGGTATTTGGTACAACACTCGTAGAGTTTCCAAATGGGAATTTGTTTCTCACGATAGTTTTTGGTACATTTTCTTTTATTAACATTTCGTAAAACTGATTTATTCCAACGACAGTGTGTTTCGGTTTACTTTTATAACCTTTAACGGATTCGTGTAAAATATCCATAATATTCGACCCGACGATTGGTTGCCCCTGTATATGAGTTCCCCGTTAGGAGACCAATTAATCTTGGAGTTGATATCAATCCACTTGTATAAGGCAATGGCTGGTTTGAGGTGTGAATCTGGTATTGTCATGGCTATTTCAGAATACCAATCTTTCTTTTTCTGTTGTTTAACAGGTTTCTTCTTTTTTCTTTTGTTAATAGCACTCGTTAGTAAATGATTGTACATGTTAACTTTTTGCGTCTGGTTCAATTTGTTGTCTACCAAAACAGTCTTCGTATCCAAATTTTCACTATGTTCAACTTTTGGTTGTGAGTTTAATCGGCGGTAAACCTCTTCAGGTACCAATATCATCTTTCTAGCCATTTTTAATTGCTCTGCTTATAGCTGCACCAGCAGCAGTGCTAACAAGTGATAAAAGGGGTGCTAACAATTAATTTGCGCTTTGGGAAGAGGTAAAAAACCACCTTTTTGAATAAGGATCTTTTTTCGTTTTGCTACAGTGCTTTGTTTAGATAACTTCCGTAACATTAGACAGTGCTTCTTCAATCGTTTCTTCTGGTCATCTGATAACTTCACGTTACCGCGTAGGACATTTATACAACATTCCACTATAGCCTTGATAGAGTCATTACTAGCGTGTTTGATAGCGTATTTTCTCTGACACGCATTACAAGTAGTCAGATACTTTAAGAAATGTTGATGCGTATGCACTCTTTTCATTTTGGAATATAGACTGCGGCTTCTTCGCCCGGTATGAGTCCCGTCCGTAGTCTATGATCATCTGACGTCGTTGGCTTTAAATCAACCCATAAATACCCAAAATCTCTAGCAATTGCCTGATGGAACGCGTCGATGACGTATTTACTATTAGTGGGACAAATCTGTTTGGCTAAATGAAATATAGCCGATTTATCTCGAGGAGATTTGAATATTATCAAGTAGTGGGCGTTTAAATTTAATGTTCTAATTTCCTTCCCGGGGTAATATAAATTTTGCATCAAAATAAAAACAGAGGTGTTTTTATGGTGCGATCCCCGTATGAACAAATTAGTTACATCCTTGTTATTAGATATTTCACAAAGTAAATCATCAAGTATAACAAAATTCTTGATATTGGGGTCTAATATATTCACATTTAATATACCTTCGTGAAATTCTACAGAAGGCGTGTGATCTAATACCGAATTAAATAATTTCGGTTGATATTCAGTGTAACACCATATTATCCTATCTGGAGGGGGTGATATACATATATCTTTATACTTTATAAGGTTAGCTACAAAGTATGATTTTCCCGATTGTGTCGCCCCGGCTATGAGACCATTAAATGGGTGTTGTAAGCTGAAGTCCATTTTAAGGAATGAATCACTTTTTAAGAATCAAGTTGTTTTTTATTCACAAATATTCTTTGGCATTACATACGATTTGACCAATCATAGACTTACAAAATTCGTCACTTAAAAAAGTGCTTAGGGTAAATATCTTATAAATTTCAACATAATCAAGATTACTTATCGCGGTGTCAAAGTTCATTGAAACACGCATTTCCCACCCATTCAAACAATCGTGTTGAGTTTGAGAGGGGTGATCAATACTACATCCGTAACAACATTTACGGATGTTTGATTTCAATTGTTCTACAATACAATTTTTTAATAACACACGTACTCGACTCGCCTCGTTAAGAAATGTGACTACGTCTTTATACGTATCCATTAACGTCTTGGCAAGGTAGTGTCCAACGGCGAATCCCTTCTTTGTTGGGAAACTTGCCGTACATAGCACCTGTTCCAGGGTATAGTTCCCTGATGTCTATAATCTTACGGTCTCGATATGTTCGCAACTCCACACGCTTCGTTTCAGAACCGGTAAAGAACCATGATGTCTCCGGGGCGTCGTCGGTTTCGAAGAACTTGAATATTTCATCCTTCCTAGCGTGGAAATCGGACTGGTGAAGTATGAGTCCCGTAGAACTGTCTTTGAACCCTAGTCGTACGTCTAACTTCGGGGTAACCTCAATTACTTCTCATCTGATAGGGGAAATAGCACTACGGCAGACATTCTGTCAAATAGAAAAAAAATCTAAGTTTATATCCAAACTATAGCTTTGAAAATAACAAGTCCACAAAAACTATACTTACATTGTACTTGTTGGATGGTCCTTCCTTCCTCGTCGAGTTTGAGTGAGATTGTGATGGTGGTTTAACTCAGGGTCCTGGCTATTTATACTATTTAATATGATCATCATCCTAGCTTTGACTGTACATTATTGGTGGGTTTTTTCGGGAAGATTATTCTCGAACAATCTACAACTTTGACTGTACATTTTACGTCATGGCCTTAAACAACGTTAACCTGGGTTTTATGGGGAATTTTAATTTTTCTGGAATGATCTAGAATAATCGGTAGAGCTGGGTTTTTACGGGGATTCTTTATTTTTCCCCCAACGTCATCTGGAGTTTCATACCCCCTTAACCATTTGATTAATACCGGGGAAATTAATGGTTCAAATTTTAATCTAATTAACATATTAAAATACTGTTTATTTCTTAAATCATAATTC
>JAEQBA010000801.1:57065-94411 GCA_019434445.1 Phalangium opilio
TTATATAGTAAGGAAAAAGCGCAATTGCGAAACCTCTGGTGGTCGATCCACCTTATGGAGGCTAGACGTTCTCGTAACCTAGCTGATCGCGCGTATATCCTAAAACCAAGCGATGAAATGGAGTAGAAGCCAATGATACAGATGGTGTCTATGTGGAATAGACGGAAGACCAGTGGATGGTGGTGTTAGAAGCCAGTGTAAGTGCAGACTGGTGTCAATGTGGGATTGACAAAGAACAGAAGATGGTGGTGTTGGAAGCCAGAAAAGTACCAGACTGGTGTTCATGTGGGATGGACGAAGACCAAACATGGTGGTGTGAGAACTCAAGTATAGAGTAGCCAAAGGAGAGAAATACAATTTTCCAAATTTCTGTGAACTGTCAATGCGGTCCGGAAATTGGGAATACGTTTGCTCCGATACGCAAACTGCGAACGCGGTCACGTGAGTGTAACAACAGACAGACACACAGACAGACACACAGACAGACACACAGACAGACACACAGACACGGCCGTTACAGAACCTCTCCTGGACTACGTCACACGGAGAGGTAAAAGTAACGAAACGAAATGAATTAAGTCATGTTGAGTAAGAATGCGATGACACCGCGCGTGTTCCGTTTATAAATGCCTAAAGCCAAAAACTATTTGCATACAAATGAATCTTGTGTCTTTCTTAAACTGGGCGATAATGTCCTCCTGGTGGGCGCTGTAGGCTTTCAAGGGGCCGTTGAAGGCTCTGAGTAAATTAGGGGCACTAAGAAGGTCTAGGTGGCTCTAAGGATAACGTTCCATATCTCAGAGATCTGTTATTTAGCACAATTACGCGGTGTGCCAAAATATGTTTATAATTAAATTCGAGCCTTATATTATCATATTCACCCATGACATTAAATATGGATTAAAACAAAGTAAAATTTGAAATATAAGCTCATAGCATAAAAAATAAATGTGATTAAATACGTTTTTTAATTCCTCTTATTTAAGTAAAAATTTTGTGGGGCACTAGAAAATTTAATTCCCCAAAGTGGGCGTTGGACGAAGTAAGTTTTGACAACCACGGGCGTAAATGCTACCGCGATGTGATAGCGATTAGTAATAACTTCGCCAACCGTGACGCGATTGCGGTTAGAATTTTGTTTACGAAGCTTTCATCATTGGAAGTAAAGTTTCAGTTCCCAGTTCGTAAATATCCACGCTGTCACTTATCGAAAGGCGAACTAATAGCGATATAACACAAATACGCCATTTTTAATACAATACGTCCATATTAGAGCTAAAAGCAAAACCTAAAAACCCGAGTATCTGCCAAGGCTTACATTGTTAGTGAGAATCAGCAAATAGAAAGCGTTTCAAAGTAAACAATCTACCTTATTCCCTTTCGCCGGAAGTTATTCTTACCTCGGGATCCATGGAGGGGAGTAACGGGAAGAAATTTCTCTGTCGTCTGCTACATATTCAACAAGTTGCGAAAACCTAAATATTACCTCTCCGTGTCGAGAAGATTATATAAACTTAAGTATAAAATGAAAACGTCGACCTTTTTGCCCTCATCCTTTCCCGCGCTTTGCGCTTCCGCATTTCATCCTTACTCTCAACATTATCTTCCTCCATTTTACTTACAAAAATCAAATACTCACAAAAAGAAGCGGCAAAAACCTGCTGGCTCTTTACAACCACTTAATTTGACTTAATATCCAACTTCCAAACACAAATATTTTCTGGTAGATAAATTAACAACCTACAAGCAAAGAAAAATTCTCAAGAATGGCTCCCGCAAATTTAATAGGTCTATTTTCAACTAGGTGGGCGTATCTGATTAGATTTAAAATATATATTTTTCAAATTTTTGGTCTGGCTGTTTTCTACACCTAGATGGTTTTCAGTGAAACAAACAAGGAGCATAAACACAATAGTGGAAGCTTCAGTCTTATTTAAAACATGTAAAACAATTATCATCTCTGCAAATAGCTTACACATGTCTTTTTTACCAATGCCTAACCGTTTGAATTTTTCTAAAGCAATCTCAGCACCAAAAAATATTTTTTGATACAAAATAAATGTTTTATATTCTTATTAAGAATAAAACAAGAGGATAAAAAAGGTCTGTCCTCTTGTAATTTTTTAAGCTTTTATCATGATTACTCTATACAACAGTAACAAGGAGTATAAACCCATTAGTGGAAGCAGTATTTTTTTTCGAAACAATCTCGCTTATGTTTATCCTCTCTAGACTTCGCTAAAAACGTATTACTCCTACGTAAAATATTAATAGACAGGCAAGGATTCATACCATTAAAGAAGGAGCGCATTATTATCCATATTTTCATTTCATATACAGAGAAAAGAAATTATTAGGTTTCTGAGAGGAGCTTCCCATTTTGGTTGTTGTTTTGAAAAGTATATCGCAATGCACGGGCCTTGATAGATATAGGAGGCAATAAATGAATATATCACAATGCACGGGCCTTGATAAATATAGGAGGCAATGATAATCTCTCTCTCTTTGCACGAGAGGTTTATCTTTAATATTTAAATAAATATAATTATTTTTAATTATTTTAATCTTCAATAATTAACATTAATAATAGTTTAATTGTTTAAAATAAAGTTATACCTATTATCATCTCAAACGTTGCTAATATTGACGTTTAAAGTGAAGGGTACCCCTCTTGCCCGCTTTCTTCAAATTTTGGGGTATATATACGATTCGTTTCCATTATAATAGTAAGGAAAAAGCGCAATTGCGAAAACCTTTGGTGGCGATCCCACCTTAGGGAGGCTAGACGATTCTCGTAACCTTAGCTGATCGCCGCGTGTATCCTAAAACCAAACGATGATAATGGAGTAGAAGCCAATGATACAGATTGGTGTCCATGTGGAATAGACGGCAGACCAGTGGATGGTGGTGTTAGAAGCCAGTGTAAGTGCAGACTGGTGTCCGTGTGGGATGGACAAAGACCTGAAGATGGTGGTGTGAGAACTCAAGTAGAGGAGTAATTTCCGTGACTGTGAAAGCAGTTCGGAAATGGCGAACACGTTTGCTCCGATACGCAAACTGCGAACGCGGTCACGTGGGTGTTACAACGGACAGACACAAAGACAGATAGACTCACACACAAACACGGCCTTTATAGAACCTCTCCTGGACTACGTCACACGGAGAGGTAAAAACCCAAGATATCTCCCTTCTAAAAGTCTATGACAACACCATACGCTTACCACTAATTCCAAAGCGAAAAATATTGTAGAGAAGTGTCAGTATGTTTTTTACCTCTCCGCGAGTGACGATGACGTTATGGGGAGGTATTAAACTGGACGTATCGGGGTGTCTGTGCCTGTCATCCCGTTTGCAGTTGGCAAATGGAGCAAACGTGTTCACAATATCCGGACCGCGTTCACAGTTCACAGATAGCAATATTTACTTCTACTCCATTATCATCCTTAGTGTTAAGATGTACGCGGTGATCGCGGATCAGATTAAAGGGGGGGCGAGGGGGCACTGGCCCCCGGGCGCAAGGGTTTTTAAAAAATTCCCCCTATCAACACTTACTGTTCATTTTTTCTCGGCTTAAGGGCTTAAGGGGGCGCACATTATCTCGGCCCCCGGTGCAAAATTGCTTAATCCGGTCCTGGGTGAACGGCTAGGGTTACGAGAAACGTCTAGCCTCCCAATGGCAGGGCTTCCTCCAAATATTCACGCAATTGCACTTTTTAGCCATATCGTATACGATAGGCTCTTAGTTTGACCCGAGCCGTAGTAGTAGTAGTAGTAGTAGTAGTAGTGGCCGGGGTTGTCGCTTTCGTTATCGTCAGATTTTAGCTTAAAAGGAACTTTATATTACCACAACCCACCCATTGGGGTAACTGGGCTCGGTTAGAGATTTAATTTTAATTAAAATTTTTTCAGGTCTGACCCGGGAATAGACAGACATTCTAACACTGAACCACAGAGACTTGATAGAAACCCCGATTTTTTTATCGTTTATTTTTATCTCTAAAATGTCGGGGTGATGTGGGGTGGGGTACCTCTTAATCTGTGGGGTCGGATACTTTTGAATTTTTATCTGTGGGGTCGGATACTTATGAATTTGTATGTTTGGGGTTTTTATATTTATTTTCTTTTTTATTATGTGCTAATTAAATAGATAACGATTTTTCCCGTTTCCTACCGCGCTCCTCATGTGTTTCGTTCTCGTTCGATAGCTATCGCCACCTATGTTATGTTTGACTGGAACGTTTTGGCGGTTAATTCAATTGTGGGTTTAGATAGAGCCTGTAAACTCATCGACGGGATTGCCACTAAAACTATCTGTTCTTCGATTCGCCGGAATATTAGAATTACAGCATAAGTAAATTTATACGGTTATTCACTGTTTAGAGTAGGGAATCGAGGGGCTATTCACTCTGATTTTATGCACGGTAAATCATTTAGGCATTGTAAAAGATAGCGCTATTCACTCATTAGGGTAAGGTATAGAGGGGTTATCCACTCATTATGGTAGGGTATAGAGGGTCTATTCACTCGTACGATATGGCTACTATTACGAGCCCTTGGGCCGTCTTGTTCTTATCCCTTATGGATAATCGGTTCACTTGTATACCCTAAATTTCGAAAAATTTATAAAGAGCAGAAGTCCTTTAAATTGGCCTTGGCTAATTTAATGGACTTCTGTGAAGAGGCATATGCTAGAATTTAATCGTCAAAAAAAACTAGGTTTTAAAATATTTTAGGAAAGATCGTTTTTATAAGAATAATTTGTGTACATTTTAAGGTACTTTCCTTTTAACATTATTAGTTAATGTAAATATGAAGTATTAAATTCATTGGAAAGATCAATTTAATAAGATTTATTAGTGGATATTTTCATAGATTTCACCATGGGGGACGAAATATAATGAATTTTTATTACCCCCATGTTTCGGACATGACGTTTTTGAAGCAAACTTCGAAAAATATTTTTTAAGTACTTCAGGCAACCGTTCTAATATTTTCCTTGGTTTTAACTCTAATCGACTTAACGCACATGGAAAAATAAGGTAATTAAATTAAAGTCGACGTTCCATTTAAAATGCGAATGCTATAATCTTGGGAATAATACGGTAATTTAATATTAATTTTTTGAAAAAGATTTAAAGCTGATGACTTCACCTAAAGTCCAGTCGTTAAAATGTTCTCTCAACCGCAAGTCGGAAAGTAAAGTTATAATTACCATTAACACGTACGGACTATTACCTTTAATTACTAAAGTTAAATATAAATTTTTAAAAGATTAAGATTTTCAGTATATTTCATCAAACTAAAGCGATTAGAAAATGTGTTCTCTCCATTTCCTGGTCTTTTTCACAAAAACGTTTCATTTACTTCATTTAATTTTTAAAGTTCTTGAGTATAACGGATCTTTACCTTTTTTGACAAGGGACGTTAAGCGATAAAGTATAACCATTAAATATAATGGCTTAACTTTAATGATGGTTTCTTGAGGCTGAATATAATTAAATTCAATATAAACATGAAAATGCACCAGCTATAAACTACTGAAAATTGTGGTAGTTAAAAATGAACTATACATCACCTCGCGGAAATAAGGTCTTAATTACTTTAATTATAATATAAACTCTGGCGTTTTATTTATAAAATTTTCGAAAACACGTAGTCATACGTAGTCTTAAAATACTGGCTGTTTTTCGAACGTAAACATATTTAATTACACTTAATTATGAAACCAGGTATTTTACACTGAGAATTTAACTTCAACCTTTGCTGCGCGGTTCCTCATATGCGCCGTGTCCTGTAGGTCAAGACGTAGGTCTAGCTCAGAGTCTCTATCTTACGCATTTAGAGCAGTAATATATACTTTCGCTCGAGAAAAAAATACACCAAGCCACAAACATAGACAGGAGTTCTTCAGTTCCGCATAATGATATTCAAGAAAGCAAATCACACTTGACTCACGCCCGTCTTTACTATTCTAATTTATTCAAAATGAACCACGTCCGGATGGGAGTAGTTGAGGTAAGGAAATTTAGACATCAATTTTTAAGGTTATATCTCAGTGTCTTTCAACGCAATTCAACGCTTAAAGGGAGGGTTGAATAGGAAAATCAAGTGATATTTTCTAATTATAAGACCAATATCAACAGGAAATACCTTTGGGTGATTTGAAAATTCAAATTAGTTTGAGATATCATGTATGATTTTAAATAGGCCCCTCCTACCAATCGCGTAACGCCCTGCTTTCTGGTTAACAAAATTCTCGAGGCACGCTCTTTTCGAATGAAATTTAGCACGACATTTGATAAAATTTGCGCGCGATGTCACAATCGTGGCGCGAGATATTGAGCGTGCTATGAGAATTTTGTTAACAAGAAGGCAGGACTTAACGCGATTGGACAGAGGGGCTTATTTAAAATTATATGTGAAATCTCAAACTAATTTGAATTTCAAAAACACCCGGGGGATGATGGATATTTCGCTATGCAGATTGGTCTTATGATTAGTAGAAGAAATGATAAAAACCCTCACTTTAAAAACGGAGATACTTCATTGAAGTTTCACTTATCTTACTTCGTATGTCTAAATTTGGCTTCTTTTTTCAAAGGAAACTGTGGGTTTTGAGATCTCCGAGAGTGTGTACTCTTCCATACTAGAGTTTTACACGAAGAGGTTTAACGTCAGGTAGGTCTGTCACATTTCCTCTCAACGAGTCGTCAAAATAATACGAGAACTTTCTTTGAAGCAATAGTGTGGTGGAGATACCATTAAATGATCTCGTTGGAATAAGAAGAGGGAGTGATTTGCCAGAGGTAATTTGAAAATTACACACCCGCACAACAGCTCGCGCGACGCTGCACGTGAGGCATTACTAACACTTGCCTGTTTTATTTGAACGTGGATTCGTGGAAGAATGCTGTTTCCAGGTAGCCAGGAGCTTGATAAAACTACTTTCCCGAAAAATCAAACGGAGCTTAGTCTTGTGTTCACTGAACTCTTGGAACAATGTTCCAAAATGATATTTACTGATAACAAATAATTGACATCAGGAATGAATGGAGGGGAGTTGGAGTGGCTAAGGTCAAATCATAATAGGCGTGAAATGATCTAGGAAACATCTTGCGTGGCTTATTTTATGATAGCTACGTCATAGACTGACGAAATACGACTATTTCCCGCTTAAATATTTTCATTGGCTGCCAAAAAAGTAAAATTCTTCCGCTAACTCCACCCTCTATCCGCTCGGTCCCTAGTTTGAAACGACTAGACATTTATCCGCCTTCAGGAGATGGATAAGCAGACGATGGGGGAGGAGCTACACTTTTCAAAAAAAGTAAATTATGCCTCGCCATATGTTTCCACCATCAAGGGAACACAGGGGGCCTCTTTAGCCATTCCAACCCCCTCCATACAATCCTTTTGATATTGATTAAAAAATTCCCGGTTAGAAGCAAACTTTATTAAACTCTATATTGAAAATGAGCCACCTTGAGATTTTTTCGAGTTTCCTTAAATTAGTCCAGAGAGAATTTATCATAGGGAATGGAAACTGAGGAATATTATGTAGCTCAAAAATCACGTGATCAACAAAACTGGCCAGGTCTATTTCCGGTACTATTTTTTGTGGCCCCTCCCTCAAGGGTGGGTCTAGAATGTTGCGGGAAGGTCTAGAAGAGATGGACACTATCTTTTTAGGGAAAGGGAAACGTCTGACTTAAAATAACTCCAATGGCACCCGTCGCACTTGAAATCGCGAACCCTTATTGGGTAATCGTACAACCGACAGGGATTGAGGGCAAACTTTAAAATTAAAGGAGAGTCATGTGACCAGAAATTTACCTGGCCAGTTTTAGCGTCGCAGCCTACTTGTTTGAGCTACAGTACATTGTATTTAGCACCGTCAAGGGCAAGAGCTTCTACTTCCTATTATAAATTCTCTCTGATTAGTCACAACGAATCCAAATGGCCCCTGTTCTTAAAGGCTACCCAACCTTCGAGTTGGTAAGTTTGTTGTCTTTAGTAGCATACTCCATAGCGCTAACAGGAAAGGTCCATGCAATGTATGAACGAAACTTTACCCCGGATACGGAGTGTTTGGTTACTCAGAAACGTTTTCCCCTTGGTTTTAGCAAAAAGAAAGTCTGTTTGACGACTTATTACCCACAATGCTACTCCAGAATAGAAACTTACCCCTTTCAAGTCCCAACTATGTGGTACCATCTTATATTCAGATTTTGTAAAGTAATTAAATGACGAGGCAAGGAGTAATTTATTTCAAAGTAGATTATGGTTATTCACCTAAAAAGTAACGTAAAGCGGTTATAAGTTGGCGAACTGATCAGCGACCGGTTTCCAGGCAAGTTAAGGTGCTAGACTGTTTGTTTGATTGTCTCTCCGTTTTAAAGAGATTCCATGAATCTCTCTTCACAAAAATCAAGATATATTAGTAAAAGAATTGAGATGTGGCTTTGTTTCGTTTTTGACAGGCAATAGACGTGCTGTCTTTTCCGTTGCAAGCCGATAATTTGTATTCTCCCGCGATGAAATGTCGCATCACTAGCGTTTATGAGTCGGTATCAACCTTTATCCTTTCTTCAATCCCGAAGATGACGAAGAAACCATCTCTGTCTTTCCTCAACATGGAAGGAGAAGTAATATGAAATTGCTCCGAAGATTTTCACAACATATACTGCAAGTTTTTTTCCAACATTAACTATAGTTCACGCTATCTTGGCTTTCAAGTCTATTGGCAGTGGCAATTGTCATGGCTTTAGCCACGCCCAATATACAAGGTGGTCAACCGTTCATCCTTACTTTCTTCGAAATGATTTGGAAAAATTTACTCCTTTTTTTCTACGAGCGTAAGTAATTTCTTAAATTTAAGAGGTGCAATGTATCATATCTGGGACTCGACTTTTATGTCGTGATTTCAGCGTACGCCCGCGTTGAAAAAGCGATCACGTGGCGCGTGACAGCGATATCATGGTTGATAGCGACCACTTTCATTATCTTCGAAATATCAGGGAAGCTGAAGTCGGATTTCACAGAGAAAGATTACGATACTGTCGACACCATCGCCCAACTCCTAAAACAGGATTTTAAAAATGTCTGGTTTTGGGCCGGTACTGATGAATTCGCTTCTTTCAGAAATAAGGTAAGTGCGTAATTACATATATTGATTGGACAATAGCTATTTTTTCTTATTAAGAGAATCCCGTCACAGATTTTCTATTTATACTCAATCCGAACTCGTGTAATCATAAGAATATCAAACCACCCGTAAGCGTGAATCGGCGGGAGATTGGCCACAGGCATTGTCTAGGTAAAACTCGGGAGAGAAGTCTTCCTGGTGGCACAAAAGGGAAACTTTATTCAAATCGCGCAAGGGATGCTACCGGAAGCTTGGGAATAAATACAAGGATTAATATATATCTTAAACTTACCTATTATAAGCTCTACCTCTATTAATACTTGTAATCATAACAAACATTGTCGTCTGCTAGTGGGGCTAAAACGAGGATTTTGAAGTTCGCGTAATAAAGGCATGCGGCAACCTACACTTTTATCTTTTGTACTTATCCTTTTCATAAGAAACCAGTTGTACTGTGTACACTTATCACTTAAAAATTCGAGATAATTTACTGTTCCTAATCTTAAACAAACAACTTAAGTCTTAAAAACCCGTACTAAACCAATTACCGCTGCCATTTATTTCAGAAGCAGACGACTGCTTAGATTTCCGGGTTATAAGGTGGTAGGGTGAATCGGGAAGGAGAGAATTGCTTCGTTTTCCCTCTAGGTGGCGTAGAACCTCAAATTTCTCTCTGGCGCCCTTGTACAATGGTGATTACCCGTGGTCTTATTAAGAATTCACGCTTGCGGCTGGTTTTATATGCTTATGATGTAATTTTTACGCGTTTTTGTTGTACAATTTCGATTAAACTTAATTTCAAACTACAAGACATATAATAATTTCTAATTTCTGGCCCTTTGTGGGTTGGAAAAAGTGTAAAATAGCCCTTGTTTCTATATTATTGAATGATTGAAATAATTCTAAAAATTCATTACTGTAGGTCAACGTGTCCATCCCAGAAAGTTCTATACTCCCTGTTGAAAACGTGATTTTAGGAGACGAGTTCGTCAACGTCTCGGATAACGTCGGTGACAAGAGGAAGTTCATGGTAGTTGGGACAATGATGACTCAGTTTCTTCTGCTCGAAAATCGAAGAATGGAAAACAAAATACAGTACGCGAACAAATACTACTTCTCGCCGTCTATTGAGGATAACCTTTTAGTCTTTGCTGTTTCCTACAATTTCTCGCAATCAAACCTCATGGAGATGGCCAATCAAATGTAAGAACATACACAAAAAACAAAAGATGATTTTGCAATTTTTTTCGTTACAGGATACAGACTTGCAACGAAAACGACCTCTTTTTCCGCCATTTCTACAAAGCGCGATATTCGATGGATCTCATCAAATGGAAAGAGCCACCGGACGATTTTTCAACGATATCCGTTAAGGAAGTCGAAAGCCTTCTTTCTCTGTACCACATGGGAAACGTCATTACCTTAATGGCTCTGATACTCGAGAAGACCTTATCACTTCTGCTGTTTGTCAAGAACTCGAGGAAACCGAGAATAATCTAGCAACAACGCTCACATAGAGTTTATATTCTTAAATCGATAATTTGTATTAAAAACAGTGACGGTAACTTTCAAACACTACAATTTGAGTAAATATGTTGTGGAGACAAGGAGATGATTTGATTGAATTTTGTATTTATATTGCTTTAACTTAAAACGAAATAATTTAATTTTGTTCTTATAAATGCTTTTAATTAAAACGATATAATTTGTACATTTAAATGTTTTTACTTAAAACGAAATAATTTAAAGTTAAATGCTTTTATTTTAAACGAAATAATTTAAAGTTAAATGCTTTTATTTTAAACGAAATAATTTAAAGTTAAATGCTTTTATTTTAAACGAAATAATTTAAAGTTAAATGCTTTTATTTTAAACGAAATAATTTAAAGTTAAATGCTTTTATTTTAAACGAAATAATTTAAAGTTAAATGCTTTTATTTTAAACGAAATAATTTAAAGTTGTACATATAAATAGTATTACTTAAATCGAAATAATTAAATTTTGAACATATAAATGCTTTTATTTGAAACTAAATAAATTAATCTTGTACATATATATACTTTTACTTAAAATGAAATAATTTAATATTTTACATATAAATGCTTTTACTTAAAATGAAATAATTAAATTTTGAACATATAAATGCTATTACTTAAAACGAAATAATTTAAATTTGTATAAATAAACGCTTTTACTGAAACACGAAAAAATTTTGTGCAAATAAATGCTTTTACTTAAAACGAAATATTTAATTTTGTACGAATGGATTTATTTAAAATGAAATAATTTAATTTTCTAAATATAAATGCTTTTACTTAAAATGAAATTACTCCTTAAAAATTTAATTTTAAACACAAATTATTTTCTTTAAACTTTTATTACCCTTTTCCTTTTATCTTTGGATAATTAAAGAAACCATATTTACAAGAAATAAATAATTAAACTATCAAGCAAATAAAAACCAAGATATCCCCTTTCTAAAGTCTATGGCAACACCATACGCTTACCACCAATATCAGACTTAGAAAAATGAAGCGAAAAATGTTGTAGAGAAGTGTCAAAATGTTTTTAAACTCTCCGAGTGGCGATCGGGGTGTATCTGTCACCGCTTTCGCAACTGGCAAATCGGAGCAAACGTATATGGAATATCAGGACCACGTTCACAGTTCACGCAAAGCAATAGATACTTCTACTCCATTATCATCGCTAGTGTTAAGATGTACGCGGCGATCGCAGGACGCAAGGGCGGCAAGGCTTGCTGGGGGCGCATTGAGTTAAACTATTCCCCCCTAGCAACACTTGCTGTTCCTTTTTTCTCGGCTTGAGGGGGCGCACATTATCTCGGCCCCCGGGTGCAAAATTGCTTAATCCGGTCTTGGGTGATCGGTTAGGGTTACGAGAAACGTCTAGCCTTCCTAATGGCAGGGCTTCCGCCAGAGGTTCACTCAATTGCGCTTTTTCTTATCCCTTATAGAGAATCAGCTCACTTGAACACCCTAAATTTCGAAAAATTTATAAAGAGCATAAAATACTTCTGTAAAGAGGCATACGCTTAAATTTAGACGTCAATAATAGCTAGGATTTAAAAAGATTTTACGAAAGATCAATTTAATAAGATTAATTATTGTTAATTTTTAAAGATTTCACATTAAAGAGGGACAAGATATGCCCTATTTCTATTACTCGCGTGTTTCAGATTTGAGGTTTTTTCCTTTGAACTGCATTAGTATGAAGCTCTTGAACGAAATTACGCTCGTTCGAGAGATCAATTTAATAAAATTAATTACAGTAAATTTTAAAATATTTTAAGGACGAGACATACCCTTTTCATATTACCCCCATGTTTCGGAGATTACTTGCCTTCTAATTTCATTAGTTTATTTAAGTATGAAAGAATTTTGTCTCTTGAGTGAAATCAGGAATAGATTTAATTTCTAAAATGAAATCTATCCCTGGTGAAATTACGTTTATTGGAAGGATCAATTTAATAAGATTTATGAGTGTATATTTTAATAGATTTCACCATGGGGGGACGACATATACCGTATTTTTATTACCCCCATGTTTCGGACATGAAGTTTTTGAAGTAAACTTCGAAAACATTTTTTAAGTACTTCAGGCAACCGTTCTAAAATTTTCCTTGGTTTTAACTCTAATCGACCTTATTAAGATAAACACGCTTGGAAAAATAAGGTAATTGAATTAAAGTCTACGTGCCATTAAAAGTGTGAATGCTATAATCTTGGGAATAATACGGTAATTTAATATGAACTTTTCGAAAAAGATTTAAGAACTGATGACTTCACCTAAAGTAGGGTCTGTAAAATTTATATTAATGGCTTAGCTCACGAATGATTCTCTCAACCCAAGTCAGAAAGTGAAGTTATAATTACCATAAACATGCACGAACTATTACCTTTAATTATACTAAAGTTAAATTTAAATTTTTAATAGATTAAGATAGTCAGTATATTTCATCAAACTAAAGCGATTAGAAAATGTGTGCTCTCCATTTCCTGGTCTTTTTCTCGAAAAAACATTCATGAACTTTATTTAATTCTTAAAGGACTTGAGTATATCGGATCTTTACCGTTTTTGACAACGGACGTTAATGGCACTTCTTTAAACGATAAAGTATAACCATTAACATTAATGACTTAACTAATGATAGGTTCTTGAGGCTGACTAGGTGGAATTAAATTCCATAATACCATAGAAATGCACCAGCTATAAACTACTGAAAATTGTGGTCGTTAAAAATTAACTTTAACTCGCGGAAATAAGGTGAAAATTACTTTAATTATAATATGAAATCTCTCGCGCATTAAATTTTCGACAACAAAAGTCTTAAAATACTGCCTGTTCTCGAACGTAAGCATTATATATAATTACATTTAATTATGAAACCAGGTATTTTGCACCGAGGAGTTCCTTTCAGCCGGAGCCTCCGTTTCAACCCTTCGAGCGCGGTTCCTTACAGTTACGAGTTACGTATTTAGAGCAGTAATATATCCTTTCGCGTAATAATATTCAAGACAAAGTTGAAATAAATCACACTTGCACCGCGCCCATCTTAACTATTCTAATTTATTTATCATGAACCCCCCGATCCGGATGGGAATAGTCGAGGTAAGGATATTTAGACATCGATTCTTAATGTCACATCTCAGTTTGAATTTCCACACAATTCAACACTTCTTCATAAAAGTTTCACTTATCGATTACAATAATGAGTGATTAACCCATTGATGCTGAAAACTTGAGTGACTAGCCCCATGATGCTCAGCCTTTAACAGCACTAAGGAGTGAATAGCGCCTCGATGCCCAACCCTATTAAGTGAATAGCGCCTCGATGCCCTACCCTAATAAGTGAATAGCGCCTCGATGCCCTACCCTGATAAGTGAATAGCGAGTCGATGCCCTACCCTGATAAGTGAATAGCGCCTCGATGCCCTACCCTAATAAGTGAATAGCGCCTCGATGTCTTACCCTAATAAGTGATAAACCCCTCGATGCTCGATCTTAATCTTAAATGATTACCGTACTGAAAATCCTTACTTCCGGAGGCCACAAGCATTCAATAAATTAGAATTGCAATATCCTAGTGCCTTTACACCATTCTTAAACTAACGTCAGTATACTTAGACAAAGTTAACCACGTTACGTGTGAACCTTGAAACATTTAGTGCCGGAAGTAGTCCCAAAAAATTTCAAGGAACTGAATTTAACAACTATCTATTGCATACCCTTTATGATAGAACCAAGAGTTATGATCGCAATTAGATCGCTGCAGTTATAGGTCTGATTTGGCAAGCTTCCATTCCACTCTTTGTTGCGGCTAGAGATAACTTATCTTCAGAATGGAAAAACGTTAACAATCATGTCAGGCGTTGCTCTAAGCAAGCTTAGCTCCCTGTTCAGTAACATTTGCCTGTCCATGGGTTAGGTGATCCGAGATGGAAGGTTTTTAACACTTGAACAATACATTTTTTTTAATTTTAAGGCCTGTAGTTGTTTATCAATAAATAGCGATAGTCGTTTCGGCTCGGAGAGGTTTAACTTGGTTTCCCAACCTGTTTCTTTTCTTAAAGGAAACTGTGGGTTTTGAGATCGCCGATGATCTCTACGCTGCCGTAACGGAGTATTTCAGTAAAAGCTTTAACGTCAGGTACAAATCTGTAACAATTTGTCTTAACTTGTCGTCAAAATAACATATGCACTTCTTTGAAGCGTCGTGTTTACGGAGTTACCTTTGGATGATGTGAATGTGATAAGAAACCAAGGTGTTTTGCCAGAGGTAATTTTCAAAATTGTACACCCACACAACATCAAGCGCGGCATTGCACCTGAGATATCACTTCCACAAGCCAGTTCAAGTTGTATTTGCACGTCGATTCGTGGAATTAAGAATGCAGTTTTGCAGGTAGCGAGGAGCTTGTTAAAATTAGTTTTTAGCTCAGTTATGTGTTCCGGGTGTGCTTTGCATAAGCAGTTTCCGAAACAGCAACTGCTATTCCATAAAAACAACGTCGTTGTTCAAAACTGCTTTTTAAAAATAGCGGCTGCTGTTTTGGGAAACAGCAGTTTTAGCTTGAGTTTTGAACAATTATTAGGCTAACCCAATACAGTTTATACCTTACATACTAAGTACCTAACCTTACCTGACCTAATACTATTCGGATTGGAATAAAAATACCTTAACTTACCAACTTTACGAGAATATGTGACGTTCCACCTACGTCACTTCATGACAAGCTCTCAGTAACCAGTGACAAGCTTATGAAACATATCTTATGAACTTGTGGTAAAAGAAATGAGATGTGGCTTTCTATCGTTTTTGACAGACAATGAACGTGCTGTTTTTTCCATTGCAAGCCGATAATTTGTATTCTCCGGCGATGAAATGTCGCATCACTTACATTTATGAATTGGTATCAACCTTTATTCTTTTCTTCAATCCCGAATTTGGTCTCGGGACTATTTGGAATCGTGATTATTTGGTCTCGGGACTATTTGGTATCGTGATTATTTGGTCTCGAGACTATTTGGTATCGTGATTATTTGGTCTCGGGACTATTTGCTATCGTGATTATTTGGTCTCGGGACGGTTTGGTCTCGTGATTATTTGGTCTCGGGACGGTTTGGTCTCGTGCTTATTTGGTTACCTAATTAGTTGCCTTCTTTTCCAAAGCAATGGTCCCAATAATTCGTCGCCACCTTTTCCAAAATATTCTCCTATTAATTAACTGCCACCTTTTCCAAAACATTCTCCTACTAATTAGCTACCACCTTTTCCAAAACATTCTCCTACTAATTAGCTGCCTCCTTTTCCAAAATACTCTCCTAATAGTTAGCTGACACCTTTTCCAAAATATTCTCCATTTAATTAGCTGCCACCTTTTCTTAAATATTCTCCTATTAATTAGCTGCCACCTTTTCCAAAATATTCTGCTATTAATTAGCTGCCACCTTTTCCAAAACATTCTCCTACTAATTAGCTACCACCTTTTCCAATACATTCTCCTTCTAATTAGCTGCCACCTTTTCCAAAATATTCTCCTAATATTTAGCTGCCACCTTTTCCAAAATATTCTCCAATTAATTAGCTGCCACCTTTTCCAAAATATTCTCCTATTAATTAGCTGCCACCTTTTCCAAAATATTCTGCTATTAACTACCTGCCAACTTTTCCAAAATATTCTCCTATTAATTAGCTGCCACCTTTTCCAAAACTTACTCCTACTAATTAGCTACCACCTTTTCCAAAACATTCTCCTACCAATTAGCTGCCACCTTTTCCAAAATATTCTCCTAATAGTTAGCTGCCACCTTTTCCAAAATATTCTCCTAATAGTTAGCTGCCACCTTTTCCAAAATATTATTCTAATAGTTAGCTGCCACCTTTTCCAAAATATTCTCCAATTAATTAGCTGCCACGTTTTCCTAAATATTCTCCTATTAATTAGCTGCCACCTTTTCCAAAATATTCTTCTAATAGTTAGCTGCCACCTTTTCCAAAATATTCTTCTAATAGTTAGCTGCCACCTTTTCCAAAATACTCTTCTAATAGTTAGCTGCCACCTTTTCCAAAATATTCTTCTAATAGTTAGCTGCCACCTTTTCCAAAATATTCTTCTAATAGTTAACTGCCACCTTTTCCAAAATATTCTTCTAATAGTTAGCTGCCACCTTTTCCAAAATATTCTCCTATTAATTATCTGACACCTTTTTCAAAATATTTCTATTATTGCTAATAAATTGTTCGTGGTAAGAGGCGGGCTTTTAATACTCATATAAATAATCTTCTTACCCCCAAACAATGTTGGGTTGGGTTAGGTCCCGAGACCCATTTGTCCCGAGACCCAATTGTCCCGAGACCCATTTGTCCCGAGACCCAATTGTCCCGAGACCCATTTGTCCCGAGACCCATTTGTCCCGAGACCCATTTGTCCCGAGACCCAATTGTCCCGAGACCCATTTGTCCCGAGACCCATTTGTCCCGAGACCCATTTGTCCCGAGACCCATTTGTCCCGAGACCCAATTGTCCCGAGACCCATTTATCCCGAGACCCATTTGTCCCGAGACCCATTTGTCCCGAGACCAAAACGGCGAGACCAAATTGTCGCGTACCGCATTACCATATTTTTCCCACATTAACTATAGTTCACGCTATCTTGGCTTTCAAGTCTATTGGCAAACCCGGCAACGTTTAAGGCATCCACTTAAGCACAGTTGTTTTGTGACCCTTGGCTAGATATTTCAAAATTATGAATATTAAAAGGTTTTTATTAATACTTATTCTGGGTCAAAACCTTTGAACCATTCTTGCCTAGTTTATCAGAAAAACTATTATTATTATGGTTATCATGCTGGTACAGTAACAGTACCACGTAACGACCGTTCTTAAATTTTGCTTCTTGGTTTTCTATAACACAAACCGAAGAAACAAAATTCGGAATTGGATAATCGAAGTCTGTAAGCTAGAATCTTGAGCTACAATCCTAGTAACTGAACAGCGGATGTCCTCCCTGTTGAAGAAATATAATTAGGATTGGATAATTGCTTTATAATAAAGACATATTTTGATCAGAAATACCTGAATAATTCAACATTGAGGAAAATTTAGATGTCTTTTTGTAAAGGAAGTTTAATAGAAGTTGATCTTTACTGTGCTCTCAATTAACATACTGTTAAAATTAAAGGATTTTGAATTTGTCTTCTCTTTCGTCAAAGCATCAATGTGGCTGTTGCGGTTTATGTACAATTCCTTCTTAGTTTGGTATGATTTTCTACTATTTAAGAAATCCACCAAACACTTCATCAAAATAAATGTAAAGTTTAGATTAATCATAATTTTAATTGCGTAACAGTGTAATATTTTAAATTTATTAGAAAATACATTATGTCGATTATACAAGGTTTTTTTCTTTATTTTTGAAATCGTGTTCAAGTGCCAGGTCCCAGGTGCAGTGTTGACTCCCCTTGGTTGAAGACGAACTACTTTCGACCTTGGCCTAGGTAAGAACATTTTAAGTTAACGAGTGTTGACACTTATCGTAACATAAATAAAACATGAAAAAATTTTACAACAGCTATGCTATAATGACATGAGGCACCAATTTGAAATATCGATATTCTAAACCGTTAATGCAATTTTGTTAAAACAATAGAGTGTATTCAAAAGCAGGGCTCCCACCAAAATCCCAAAAATAAATAGGGGAAAAAGGGACTAATCACGATAAAAATAAGGTAAAATAGGTACCTAAACTCTAAAAGTAGGAACCAAAAAGGGACCACTGGTAAAACAAAGTGATATCTAAGAGACTTGATACTGGCTCTAATGTATAAGGAAAGTGTTTTTGATTAGAAGTAACTATTTTCGTATCATGTTTACTGTTTTTAAAAAATCCACTGAACTAGAATTTGGACCTTTACAGGGTTCGTACAAAATTTTTGGAATGAAATTCCCTGACTTTTCCAGGTTTTCCCTGACTAACTTGAACAAATTTCTCTGACCATTTGTAATAACGTACATGTCGAACATATATGAAAACCAGTCTAAATTCAGACGAATAATATTTTGCACGAGTTGTTATTGTTATAAAAATTAGCCAATTAATTCGTTTAAATTTAACATTAATTAAGTCATAAATAACCGGAGCGAGCGAAGCGAGCTCCGCAAATTTGGGGCTCTGGTCAAATCTCAGACAAGACATTTTCAGGTCACCCTTATACTTTTTCTGAGGTTTATAAAAATAGGGTGATTTAAGGACCGAATTCCAATTTTAGGGTAGATTAAGGACCTTGTAGGAAAATAGGGACTTTTAGGGACCTGGTGGGAGCCCTGCAAAAGACCAAAGTTCGTAAAATTGTAATTTTACAGTTTTAAGTATTCATGTATTTGAAATCAATCTATTGTAGACTAATTGCGGCTAGTCGCCTATCAAAAGTATTACCAGAAGTTGATGACTGGGAAGTATTGGACACTAAGGCATTATACAGGGTGTTTCTGATAAGTCTGCCATAAATCAAGGGGCGTGTTCTTTGGGTCAAACTGAGTGGAAAGTGTCAAAGAACATGGGGTGTACAAGAATTTGCAACGAAGATATGGCCCCCCAAACATTGGCCCCTAAAACAAGAAAATATTCGAAAATGTAGACTAAAACAAATTCAGCCTTATCAACTTGTTTAGAAATATGAGACAATTTCAATAGTTTCCCTCTAACATCGTTATTGAACTTTCACCTGGCAGAAGTGTATTAAATGAGTAGAAGTATGCCTACTCTAGTAAAGTAAATTCAAAGTAACAATCGGGAGTGTTCACCCCCTTAATTACGTAACAAACTGCTTTAACCCCTGTTTAGTAGTATTTTGAGACTATAAAACTTCCTGGTCTATCTCTCTCTAAATCATAAGAAATAAGTCGACATTTTAGTGGTAATCCTAATAAGAAATGTCTTCCATAATAAATATATACTATCTAATAGGTTTTTAGGTCAAATTATGATTTGTTACGTAACATTGCCTGGACCCCCCCCTCCTCCAACCCTTTTCATGACACGTAATTCGTGAACAGCCCCAAAACTATTTATTCCGCACAGGAATGTTGCAATTTGAATCAAGGATCGTTCTTGTTTGAATTCACATATAATTCCTTATTCCACACAGGAATATTGCAATTTGAATCAAGGATCGTTCTTGTTTGAATTCACATATAATTCCTTATTCTACACAGGAATATTGCAATTTGAATCAAGGATCGTTCTTGTTTGAATTCACATATAATTCCTTATTTCACACAGGAATATTGCAATTTGAATCAAGGATCGTCCTTGTTTGAATTAACACAGAATTCCTTATTCCACACAGGAATATTGCAATTTGAATCAAGGATCGTCCTTGTTTGAATTAACACAGAATTCCTTATTCCACACAGGAATATTGCAATATGAATCAAGGATCGTCCTTGTTTGAATTAGCAAGTTGGCTAATGGAACCCCAGAGTTAAAGGGCGTTTTTGCAAGCCATTTAGCAAGTTGGCTAATGGAACCCCAGAGTTAAAGGGCGTTTTTGCAAGCCATTTAGCAAGTTGGCTAATGGAACCCCAGAGTTAAAGGGCGTTTTTGCAAGCCATTTAGCAAGTTGAATAATGGAACCCCAGAGTTAAAGGGCGTTTTTGCAAGCCATTTAGCAAGTTGAATAATGGAACCCCAGAGTTAAAGGGCGTTTTTGCAAGCCATTTAGCAAGTTGCCTCCCGGGTAAGCCAAGTAGATACAGCCACCCTCTCCACCCACTTTTATCTACTACTGGTCGCTTGATAAATATATCTTTAGACACCAAGATTTGCCAGCTTTAAACTTCTTTTTTTTTTCGACAAAACATATTTCTTTGTGATAAGAATAATAGTTTTCTCTATAAAAGGCTTCGTATCGGTCTATAAAGCTCTGTTTTCAAAGCATAAATATAATTAGCAATGATAATCTGTTGAGTATTTTCACTTGAGACGAGGTAACAATTCCATCAACTATTAATTAACAAATCTATTACAGCTAGGTAGTGGTCGGCGTTTGGACAAGATAATCCACATAATTTTGGTTAATCAGTTATTCATGGATGATAATCAGATAATTATTCGTGATTACATTGCATTAATCATAGACTTCCCGTGGATAATTTCAAATTATGAATTAAGATAAAACAAACAGATATTATCCTATCCAAATGCCGACCACTACAGCTAGGACAACAGACACCCCTATTCCTTTTTAACAAAACATATTTCTTTATGATACGAGTAGTAAGTTTCTCTGTAACAGGCCTCGAATCTGTCTCGGAATAGTTTGTTTCCGAAGGCTAAATTTAACTGGCAATTGTTGATACTTTCTCTTCAAGGCCAGGCATAAGTGTCATATCAAAGGAATCAAAGAACATCTTCAGTGCCGTTTTACTTTTTAAAAAATTTATGTTAAAATCTCCCACAACAACTGTCGGAATAGAGGCATCATATCTAATATCGAATAAAGGATTAAAATCCTCAAAAACTGATATCAAACTCGCTCCAGGCGATTTGTACAACAAAACAACAGTCATCGGTTCATTTTCAATGGAAACATCCAACCAGCAACGTTCCACATGCGAATTTCTGAAAGGTCTATCGGTTCGTAAAACCCTATTATTCAATTCGTTAACTACATTTTCTGGTGTATCTTTTAAATAAATGGAAGAACCAAATGCAATTCTACGTGCCGTTCTTGGCAGATAAATACCGCCCACTTCCCTAAAGGATGCCACATGAAACTCATCATTTTCTTTCTTTCACGTTTCAACAAAGCATAATAACAGGGCATTTCTTATTACGGTGTCTGCTAAAATATCTTCCAAATGTGCGTTTAAGGACTGCACATTGTGAACATAAATATAAACCGTTCAAGAACGGTAACGCAAAACTCTTCGTATCTCGTAATCTTTTAATTTCCAATTCAACTTGTTTGTTTTTAGGCGCATTTGGAACTTGAAATTTACCCTCAATATACAAACCAGAGGTGTTTCTCGCTCTACTACAAGCAACGTATAAATGAGCTCTCTCTAATTTCTTTCTTTGATTACAATGCACTACTACAGACGAATACGTATCACCTTGACTCTTGTGTATCGTAATAGCCTCAGAAATGACCAAAGGAAACTGTTTCCTAGAGACCGAAACATTATTTTGCCTCCATTTTCTACTGAATGCCTTAGTAACTTACTCGACCGGAGTCCAAGTCCTGTTATAGTTATTCTGCTCGTACAATCCAAGACATTTTTGTCTCAACAACTTCCCAACATTAGCATCAGCAAACTCAATCCAAACCCTAAACGGAATTTGTTCCCCGAGCCTATTTTTACCGTACTCTATCTTTCTTAACCAACCTGTCGCACCATTCGTAAGTCCATCAGACGTATAAACATTGTTAGTCATCATGTATCTGGCGCCACAAGCGAGAGTTAATTCTTTAGGCAGACCATACGTATCAGACGTTGCCAACGTTTGAACTTGAGAAAGAATGTTATTTCTAACTTCGCTAGTAAGATCACCATTTACAACATCTACTGAAACGGAAATAGACTTTTCCGTATTCATGTTTAAAAGCATCTCTTCGTTAAATTGGTTCACTTCAACGTTAGTAGGGAAAAGATGTATCGCTTCTTTAGGCGGAACACGCTCTCTATTCACTTCAAAACTTACAAAAAAGTCAATATCATCCTGATTCATACTTCCCACAGCCATTCTGTTCAAAGCTTCCGCAAATCTTTTGTCATCTTTTTGCCTCATAATTTTTTCAAGCTCTGCAAACTGGAATTCTTCCCATATTGGGTTACCAATTAACGCCGCATAGGGATTGTCAGTATCACTTTGACCTTGAAAAGCGAAATGATCGCGCACTGGTCTATGTTGGTTAAAATCTCCAACTAACAGTACAGATACACCACCGAAATAATCTGGACAACCCATTATCCCTTGCAATCTCGCGTTAACTCGGTTAAAAACCTTGGCTTTAATTATTGATATTTCGTCAATAATTACCAATTTCACTTGACCATACATCAATCTACAATTGTGAAGAGTTTCACTTTCTAGCCTGGAAATATTCCCGGCAAATTGACTAACCGGTAGACAAAAGGTACTATGCAAAGTAGCGCCACCTATATTAAAGGCAGCCTTGCCCGTAGGTGCGCATCGAAAAACTTTAACTTCTGAGGGATTAGACCCTGGCTGCTTATTGTAAAATCTAGTAACAGCTTCAAATTTGGCACTTATCAAATCGCTTTTTCCAACACCAGCGCCACCGGTAACAAATAGCCGTAAAGGCGTTTCCTTGCATTTTAAATGATGCAGAACTTCATAAAATATTTCTTTCTGTTTTACATTCAGCATTCTAACAAGTACATTGTACTCAGAATCATTGACTAACGTTATTGACGGAGCAATAGTTCTTTCCGCATTACCATCAAGAATATCACGGGTAATATTTCCTATAGACTCCTGAACCGTATTAATTAGAAATTCAGAATCTTCAACAATTAAAGATCTATCTATTTCATTTCGATGTTCCAACTCAGCTTCAATAGCTTCACTCGAAATCTCGGACAGCCTGTTCAATGCCCGCTTCGTCAATTTCGTTTTTAAATTCTTTTCTACATTCCTTTGTAATCTGGAGTTTAAGTTCATACTCAGATTTTACATCCTTTGTCAAAATATCTCTACTCTCATCACGCCAAGGCGAGAATAACATGATTTGTTCACGATAAAACTGCTCGGGATCTTTCACTAAATTGAATCTACGATACCGTATTATTTTAGAGTGACCACGTTTTCTAATGAACCCTGAATCATTTTTCAGTTTTAACGATTAACCACATTGAACTTCATCGTTCTCACCGTCATAAATATGATTTTGAGTTTTCAAAACTCTACGACTTTTGGAAAATTCATACCAAGCCGCAAATTGAGCTAATGTTACTGCCTCTAAATCATCTGACCTTTGAACATGATGGTCTAACATTACAGAAGCGAAAACATCCATACTATCTTTGTACAATCGTTCAAGCTCAACTTTGCTTTTGAGAATATGAACACGATTCTCGGGCACATTTGTATTAACATAAATGCAAGCCCGACTACACCTGGAGACGGGAATTTGTAAAGCGCTATAAGCGGCTTCCTGCGCGCTTACCTCGTGCGCGTTCAAAAACTGATTAGCAATCACCTTCAACTTTTGCTTCACCGTGCATTTATCTGACTGCGCTCGTTTAGCAGCTTCACGCAGAAGCATTGACATACCACGCTAGGATTTCCCTATATAAGACACGATATACATAACCAGAGCGTAAGGATCTAGGACAAACTGAATGTCCATATTCGCTTGCCAGAGGCGCAAAGTGCACGGGTTGTACGGATTAACCCTGGTATACTTAGGGTGTCTTTTCAATAAAACCATTTTCATTTTGAGGTTATACGTAATGGCTTTAATATAATCATCTTCAGTTATACGCAACTTTTCCAACAACTCCTCAAAACTATCTACCCACAATTCTTTTTCTTTCGATTGCAAAAGCTCACGCAATTTCTTGGAATTGTTCTTACACTTAAGTTCTTCGTCAAGAGTATCGGGTTCTCTTAAACTCGGATCATAAATAATAGTTCTAGGCATGGGAGGAAATGGAATTCCAAAACGACAAACTGAACTATCATTAACCTTCTTCCTACACGTTGTCGTGTGTTTATGCATTTGCAATGACGTTAACAAATCCCCATTATCATCGTTCAATTTACCAGCGCAAGAAATAACTTTATCAATATATTCCTCTACCTCTTTAACATTTGACAAGTCACCTTTAAGCTTCGGCGCATCTTTAATCCAAATCAACCCATGTTGATGAGGAGAGCCTCTTTGCTGTATTTCAACCCTGAAGTAATAATCTTCAATAACACCAAGAGGACCTAGCATTTGCAGAGCTTTAAGAAGAGCCCGAAAGCGGTGGTCAAAATATCTAGCACAAGTAACAGGATCATCCTGAATCAACTTTGCCTTTTCCGAAAAACTTAAATTGCCAATATCATCATTCGCTAAGCGATCCTGACCCGAAGTCACCCTCAATATGTTCAAAAGCTCAGGCCATTTGCCTTCCGCAGCGTAAAACGTTATAAAAAGGTAGCCGTACCAAGCTGCCTAATCATAGCCATCAACTCTTTCTGCCTATGCTGCCAATATGATGGCGAGGACTGCAAGTTTTCCAATATTCTAAAACCGTCATCCTGCTTAACAATTGAATCGAGTGCACCAGCAGACGATAAAAACCCAGCAGTCTAATTAGAGCCATCTTTTCTCTTGGTTTTTCTGATACACACTTGTATAGATTCACTAACTTTCATTGTTTCCAACTTAACAAAAGCGTAAAACAATTTTGAGTCATTGTTGGCACAACGTCGATCAACATTACGAAGCTCCCACTTGGCAATATCCCCAAACCTACCTTTAACCTTAAGGTTTCTCTTCTGACCGACATAAATACTGGGGAATGACAATTCCTCAGCGTCCTCGTCATAGAGCAAAGACATTGGCGTTTGACCTTCACCAGGAGCAAACTTAACATGCATGGTGTTAGTCGGAAGGAAATCGGACAATGACACTAACAACGTGTCTTGATTCCCAACTGGTAATAAATTAACTTTGTTAGCTTCATTGACTTCATTCCACATATCATCGCTATCATTTTCGTTCGCTAAATTCACTGACCCTACTGGGTTTTCCCTTAATATATCATCTTGATTTAACTGACGGTCATTTTCGTCAACAATAAATTCAAGTTCTTCTGGAATTGGATCCAATATATCGACTCTTACAGATATTCCATGCTTAATATACAACGGTGTTTTCACCAAAACCTTAAGAGCTTCGTGCATTTTTTTCGGCCTAACAGTTTCATACAAATAGGGTGTATTATATTGAATTCTACTCGTAGACTCAATTTGAATAGTATCTGTTTCACGAAGTAACCGTGGTAACACTGACACTGTCGACTCTACATTTATAGGAACGTTGACCACGTTTCCCTCAATCACCCTTTGTTGATCACACCCTAACCTTCTTATTTGCATAAAAGGTATTCTTGGTGAAATCATTCTTTCCTCCAAATTAGACAAATTAACTAGTTCTGCCGGAATTTCAGGGAATTCAAATCCATTTTCTCTGGAAAACTTGGGGATTTCGTTCTTTTTCACAGCTTTATTACAAGTACTATATAAGAATACATTGTCACCTAATTCACGACCGTGAATCCCAGGAACAGCCAAAAGCATAGAGTTAACAAATCTACCCGATGCTTTAAAAAAAAAAGATCTGAGCACCCTTCACATGGCCACGTTGGACCATCTTTAATACAAGCAAAATAAGTCTGCTCTATAAACAAAGGATTTGTCCTCCTTTCAGCCATAGACAATCTATTTCTAGAACGCTCTGGGCTTCTAACATTTACATTTTCACGCCTCGCAGCCTTATTCAACTGATTTTTAACACGGTCAGTTTCAACGTACTCTAAATCTTGGCGTTTACTAGCCATAGCCAACTGATTTCCAACATGTTCTGTTTCAACGTACTCTAAATCTTGGCGTTTACTAGCCTTACTCAACTGATTTCTAAAACGTTCAGTTTCAACGTATTCTAAATCTTTGCGTTTACTAGCCTTACTCAACTGATTTTTAACACGTTCAGATTCAACGTACTCTAAATCTTTGCGTTTACTAGCCTTACTCAACTGATTTTTAACACGTTCAGATTCAACGTACTCTAAATCTTGGCACTTCGCCTGCCTCTGGATAGTCAGCACGTACTTTGCATTTCACTGGATCGCCAGCACCCATTTCGCCTGCCACCAGATAGTTAGCTCGAACTTCCCATTTTACCGGATCGGCAGCATCCATTTCGCCTGCCACAGGATCACAGCACCCATTTCGCCTGCCACCGGATAGTCAGCACGCACTTCGAATTTCACCGGTTCGCCAGCACCCACTACGCCTGCCACCAGATAGCCAGCACCCACTTCGCCTGCCACCGGATAGCCAGCACCCACTTCGCCTGCCACCGGATAGCCAGCACCCACTTCGCCTGCCACCGCATAGCCAGCACCCATTTCGCCTGCCACCGGATAGTCAGCACGCAATTTGAATTTTACCGGATCGGAAGCATCCATTTCGTTGCCACAGGATCGCCAGCACCCATTTCGCCTACCAACGGATAGTCAGCATGCACATCGCCTGCCACCGGATAGCCAGCACCCATTTCGCCTGCCACCGGATAGTCAGCAAGCACTTTGCATTTTACCGGATCGGAAGCATCCATTTCGCCTGCCACAGGATCGCAAGCACCCTCTCCGCCTGCCAACGGAGTCAGCACGCACTTCGCATTTCACCGGATTCCCAGCATCTATTTCGCCTGCCACCGGATAGTCAGCACGTACCACGCCTGCCACCGGATCGCCAGCACCCACTTCGCCTGCCACCGGATAGCCAGCACCCATTTCGCCTGCCACCGGATAGTCAGCACGCACTTCGAATTTCACCGGTTCGCCAGCACCCACTACGCCTGCCACCAGATCGGCAGCATCCATTTCGCCTGCCACTGGATAGTCAGCACGTACTTTGCATTTCACCGGATCGCCAGCACCCTCTTCGTCAGCACCCTGCTCGCCTGCAACCGGATAGCCAGCACCAACTTCGCCTGCCACCGGATAGCCAGCACCCACTTCGCCTGCCACCCTATAGCCAGCACCCATTTCGCCTGCCACCGGATAGTCAGCACGCACTTCGAATTTCACCGGATAGCCAGCACCCACTACGCCTGCCACCGGATCGCAAACACCCACTCCGCCTGCCACCGGATAGTCAGCACCCATTTCGCCTGCCATCGGATCGCAAACACCCACTTCGCACTTCACCGGATTCCCAGCATCCATTTCGCCTGCCACCGGATAGTCAGCACGTACCACGCCTGCCACCGGATAGTCAGCACGTACCACGCCTGCCATCGGATCGCCAGCACCCTCCCCGCCTGCCACCGGATCGCCAGCACCCTCCACGCCTGCCACCGGATCGCCAGCACCCTCTTCGTCTGCCACCGGATCGCCAACACCCTCTTCGTCTGCCACCGGATCGCCAGCACCCTCTTCGCCTGCCACCGGATCGCCAGCACCCTCTTCGCCTGCCACCGGATCGCCAGCACCCTCTTCGTCTGCCACCGGATCGCCAGCACCCTCTTCGTCTGCCACCGGATCGCCAGCACCCTCTTCGCCTGCCACCGGATCGCCAGCACCCTCTTCGCCTGCCACCGGATCGGCAGCACCCTCTTCGCCTGCCACCGGATCGGCAGCACCCTCTTCGCCTGCCACCGGATAGTCAGCACGCACTTCGCATTTCACCGGATAGCCAGCACCCTCTTCGCCTGCCACCGGATAGTCAGCACGTACTTCGCATTTCACCGGATAGCCAGCACCCATTTCAACTGCCACCGGATAGCCAGCACCCATTTCGACTGCCACCGGATAGCCAGCATCCACTTCGCCTGCCACCGGATAGCCAGCATCCACTTCGCCTGCCACCGGATAGCCAGCATCCACTTCGCCTGCCACCGGATAGCCAGCATCCACTTCGCCTGCCACGGGATAGCCAGCATCCACTTCGCCTGCCACCGGATAGCCAGCATCCACTTCGCCTGCCACCGGATAGTCAGAACGTACCTCGCCTGCCACCGGATCGCCAGCACCCTCTTCGCCTGCCACCGAATAGTGAGCACGGACTTCGTATTTCACCGGATTCCCAGCATCCATTTCGCCTGCCACCGGATCGCCAGCAACCATTTCGCCTGCCACCGGACGCGAGCACCCACTCCGCCTGCCACAGGATATTCAGCACGCACTACGCCTGCGACCGGATCGCCAGCACCCACTTCACCTGCCACCGGATCGCCAGCACCCACTTCACCTGCCACAATTAATAAACTGTTCCCAAGGACCAGACTCTGGTCCGAGCAATTAATAAATTTGTTTTGTATCTGTGCTGTTTCCAAGACTGATCTTGACTTCAGTTGGGAGTCCTAGTCAGGAAAGCTTCCCAGTAAGAATTATTTTGATTTGTTGACTCCCGGTATAAAAAACCGTTATTTAGATAAAATTGCCCATATTAATGGGCTAGATTAAAGAAAATTGTCGAGAATAGCTTAGGGCCAACTACCAATTTTGAACATCTTCCACCAATCTCATATCCAGATATATATAATTATTTAATTTCTGGTGTTTCGCCATTCACTTTTATTCAATTAAAAAATTATAAAAGTCTCGACGCGTATAACCAATTTGTTTGCGGATTTGTACAACAAGTTCCTATCAAGAAATTAGACATATCCGAGAATGTTGTTGTCAAATGCAGGGTAAGTTTGTACGAGAGCAAACGGTTACAAGTTTGCATCCTAAAAGTTATTATATGAATTGCAATGCTATTTCTGTTAAAAGTTTTACATTCTCAAAGATTACGAAATACACCATTAAAAACATGGATTATTTCAAATAAGGATGGAACTATTCTATCAGTCCATTGCGCGTGCATGGCTGGGCTCGATGAATGCTGTACCCAAGTTGCCGCTCTGCTATTTTTCATAGAATACGCTGTCCGGTACAGAGAAGTTGTTACTGTAACTGGTAAAAAGGCGTATTGGAAGGTTCCAACCATGAAAGACGTTTCATATGCTCCAGTTTCACAATTAAATTTGATTTCTGCGTAAGCCAAGCAAAAATTGTTAGACAAGGTTTTGGATTGTGGTGATGGTGGATCAAATTTGAATGTTGTAGTATACGACCAAAAACAAATCCCACAAATGACATTAGAAGATTTTAAGGAAAGAAACAGTAGACTTTTTGAAATGGACCCCAATGCGGCAATATTTCGTACACTTCCCGAATATTATGAACATTTTAAGCCCAAGTGCTTAGATGGCAAGTAGATGGAAAAGTTGGCAGCTAGTTAATAGGAGAATATTTTGGAAAAGGTGGCAGTTAATTAATAGGAGTATATTTAGGAAAAGGTGGCAGCTAATTAATTGGAGAATATTTTGGAAAAGGTGGCAGCTAACTATTGGGAGAATATTTTGGAAAAGGTGGCAGCTAATTAGTTGGAGAATGTTTTGGAAAAGGTGGCAGATAATTAATAGGAGAATATTTTGGAAAAGGTGGCAGCTAATTAGTAGGAGAATCTTTTGGAAAAGGTGGTAGCTAATTAGTAGGAGAATGTTTTGGAAAAGGTGGCAGCTAATTAATAGGAGGATATTTTGGAAAAGTTGGCAGCTAGTTAATAGCAGAATATTTTGGAAAAGGTGGAAGCTAATTCATAGGAGAATATTTAGGAAAAGGTGGCAGCTAATTAATTGGAGAATATTTTGGAAAAGATGGCAGCTAACTATTTGGAGAATATTTTGTAAAAGGTGGCAGCTAATTAGTAGGAGAATGTTTTGGAAAAGGTGGTAGCTAATTGGTAGGATAATGTTTTGGAAAAGGTGGCAGCTAATTAATAGCAGAATATTTTGGAAAAGGTGGCAGCTAATTAATAGGAGAATATTTACGAAAAGGTGGCAACTAATTAATAGGAGAATATTTTGGAAAAGGTGGCGACGAATTATTGGGACCATTGCTTTGGAAAAGGATTCAACTAATTAGGTAACCAAATAAGCACGAGACCAAACCGTCCCGAGACCAAATAATCACGAGACCAAACCGTCCCGAGACCAAATAATCACGAGACCAAACCGTCACGAGACCAAATAATCACGATACCAAATAGTCACGAGACCAAATAATCACGATACCAAATAGTCCCGAGACCAAATAATCACGACACCAAATAGTCCCGAGACCAAATAATCACGATACCAAATAGTCCCGAGACCAATTAATCACGATACCAAATAGTCCCGAGACCAATTAGTCCCGCGACCAAATCGGCGAGACCAAATTGTCCTGCTCCGCTGGTGTTACGTATTTAACCAGAATTGATATTAATTAATTTAACAATAAAGCGTTATAAAACATAAAGATTGAGAATGGGATCCTCTTAATAACCAGAATTACGACCCATAAGCTTAAGTTTGAATCAATTTTGGGTAACGTACACTTGAGTCTAAGAAAACATCTATTCCCAATAATTTCAGAAACCTTTAACTTCTTTGAGAAGGCTTAGTAGCAGAACAGCGGAACAGTGTGTTACATATTTAACATAAACCGAAAATAATATCATTTAATTAAACATTGTGTTATAAAATACTTAAAAAAAAAACACAGCCACAAATTTGAAGAGCTACCTTGGTATGTCGAAATTTAGAAAAAGTGTTAGAGATCCAATGGACAGCAATGGTTCTTACCTTTTATATAGAATTTGAATTTAAGCAATGCAAATGTAAAATGTTATTAAATGAAATAATCTATACAGTTCTGTTTGTCATTATTTCCCTTAAAGAGTTATCGTCAACGTTTAGTCATCGGAGGTTTCATCATTAAGGTGTAAAATTTACCTCTAAAGCTTATTAATGTGTCCTAGCTGTCACAAATAACACTGTAGTAATTGATAGATCTACTAGTAAGAGTAATAATTAATTTGTTTATAATTTATTTGGACCTACCGACAGTATTCGTAATGTCTGGCTTTTATCCCAAATAACCGAAGATGATGTTGCATATAACTTCAACATAACGCTATTTTGACCGAGGCTTAGCCAAATTGCTTATGCTTAATAACTGGTGATTTTTACGTTTGAAAGTAATTCTAGTATTCTAGTAATGTTTAAAGACATTTCCTTATGAAAATAATAAAACTCAGACCTAATTAGCCTCCAGTTTAAATCCTAATCCAAAATTTTGGTTATAACCGAGAGCTCTAACGCCATGTTTTTCTTGCTTAATCTCCCTCTAATGGCGAGAATCACGACAAAAACGCCGTAAGTCCAATATAAAAAATTAGGGCTAAAATGCGTGTCTCTAACAGTGATAAAACGCCGTAACTTCAATACCCAAGACAACGTAACTAGAAGTATGAGTTTATAATGATAAAATCAATACTTAAACTTAATTGATTTTAATGAAACTAAAAAAAGGCGATACCTTGGACTGTTTACTTTCATTTAAAATGGTTTCCAAACGTATCGAATGAATAGTTTTCCTTATATCCCTGCGGGGTTGCCCCCACTTTATAAAATTCCCATGTTATGTCTCTGGAAAAATATATTATTTTTCACCGAATGTCGGATTAATTTTATGGATTCTAAAACCACCCTTAACAACTTTTTCTTTTTAGAATTAACTATTAGTTGGTTCTCTTTGAAATTTTAACCATAAAATTAGGGCCCAAATTTTAGTTCACTGACAAAATTTCAAAGCAGCAAACACATTACGAAAAAAGTTACGGCCAATCAAAGAACCCTCCTTATGCATTAGAGGCAGTATGAAGTCTTATCTAAGAGAGCGACCGCTCTCCTAGAATCACCATTAAAATCACACCATCTGAAGAAAGATTTGATATTAATGTTAAAATTAGTCACACATACCATTATGGAGCGCTTAACAATCTACTTGATTGATATCAATCAAAACTGTAATGAACACCGTTCCGATTTAGCTTTAAAAGAGAAACTGTATTTTTCAGGAAACTTTGAAGATGGAAAATTCTTCAAAGAAAAAAATAAATGTTTTCGGGAATCTTCAAATTTCATTGCTGCATAGGCTTAATATCAAAACTTTGAAAATCAATTCATTATTTACGGCAACGTCACACATTTTTACAACCCTTGTTGGATTACAAAAAAACTTGCTAATTAGATGGTCCTGGACTCGGTTACCAGCTTTAATTTTAATAAAAAAGAGTTGGCCCGTAACTTGTACTATTTTTCCACCATTAGAAACACAATTTATACTAACCATCATTGATATTGATATTTTCAATAATAGCCGTTTCGTGTTGAGCAGAGTTCGTTTCTAAATTAGATTTTAAATAAAATAAAACTATGATATACAAATCTTAAACAAGTCTTAGCGGTTAATAAGACCCTTCCAAAGGGGTCAAGCATGCTAATTTAGTTTTGGAATTTACCATACGCGATGTTTTCCGAGCTCTCTTCATTTATATTTTCCCGTTCGGTATTTGCTAAGGAATATGGATTATTTAATTAAACAGAAAAGTATTGAAATTTAAAAAAATAGAAGCATTTGCTTGGATCGTTCGAAAAATTGAGTCAATAAATGCTTATTTATTTTTATACTTACCATCCGCGTTATTCCCAAATTATCCTCTTCCTCTGAAGATTGTTCATCTACAATTTAAACGGGTTTATTGAAAATTTGATGAAAAACTATATTCAAATCTCAAACTAGTCTTAGTATTTATTTGGGCCCTTCCAAATGGGTTAATTTAAAAGGCTAATTTTGCCATTGTATACATACCATCTGTGCAAATTTTTGAACTTTCATCCTGACGATAAATTGAACAAGTAACGAAAGAGAACGATAAAGTTACATGCAAGTGTTATCATTAAAGAGATAATGAAATGACCAGACTTTAATTTTTGGATCAAATTAGATCAATAATATAGTATTAAAACGGTTTCCGTAAATTTTATTGATTTTTCATGTTTCCAAAGTTAACTTGCTAAGCTAAAATTTTATTTTGATTAAAGAAATAAATATATTTATAAAAAATGCCGAATGTACTGTAGCTAACTAGCGATGGACCTTTGAAAAACGAAGGGTAAAATAGTGGCGACTAATGAATGTCCGAAATATAACCTTATGCCCGACTTAAAAATGCCGTTTTAAAATCAATTGGTCCCGAATTGATTCGTAGGTTCGCCGACTAAATAGTTATTTTCCGAAACACTGTTCAATTGAACTGAGGTTAACCAAATATAGTAGTATATTCTGAGTTTTCTTTCGCTCTGTAAGGTATGGATAGGTTTATCGGAATTTCGATGCCTTAAATAGTTTTGTAGCTATTATTATTAAAAATCCTGTCTCGCGCTGCTTTTCAGAAACACAATATAACCTTTAGCCTCCTGATTGGCCACTTGAAGGCCTAAAAAGTGAAAAACAGGAAGACCCTCATGCAAGTTAGAAAGCAGGGCTAAACTTAAATTTTGACCCAAGCATTATACTCTCTTATTTTTCTCTTTATCTCTGTAACTGCAGAAGTATATAATACTTTCCTTCAAGAGAAGTGTACCACAAAGCGGGGTAAGTGTAACGTAACTCTTCCCAACATCCCTTAACATTTTGGAGCAAGGGTACTAAACCGAATCACATATGCGATAAATAGTTCCCTCGTCATTACTCTATCAGTGCTGCTTAACTATTTGCCTAGGCGCACTTGTGGATGTTTGTCCCACGTCGAGACATTCAAGGTCTGTGGGTTGATATCTGAGGATTTAGTACCAAACAGTTAAATAGAATTCAGCCTAATGCGAAGCCATGCCTATCTGAAGTTTGATGAGTGAGAGAGCAAACAAAAATGTGAGAGGCTGGAAAAAATGACGTTGCGTATCTAAAGTATTAAGAGGATTCAGAGTGTCATCCTTCTTCTATTAGCACCTTCTGGGATCTGTCATAAATCTAAATCCCCTTAATATTCCAAAAATCTAAAATAATTGAGAGTACGCATTTGCTGTAATGATCGCGCATTTCAAATCAAGATACTTAAAACGATCATTATCTCTCTTTTGGGGAAACAAAGACCTCATTTAAAGAATATATATGCATGGTAATGGTTTGAGTAATAATACTAAAATCTGAAGAAATAAAAATATACTAAAAAGGGATTTATAAAAGAAGGCATATGATAGCGTCCGGTGCGCGCGTGATAGTCGGCAATCCCCCCTTCATGGGTGGGGGTGGAATCGGAAGCGAGACTTTAATATTTTATCTTACTTTATGTTTTCCAGCATTTATCTCTTTTACCTTCTTTGTTCGAGGTTTGTTTTTTCTCTAGTCGGAATGCGTCACAAGGGATTCAACAGGAAAGCGCAGAGCAATGACGGGCATGAAAGGTGTGGGGCTTTCTTGTCCACTGACACTGGCGTAAGAGTATTAGAGTAAAATCTCGCGACTTATGCCTTCTTATATAAATCCCTTCTTGAATATACTCCTTTTGCTGTAATGAGGCCCATTTCTACAATTTAAAAGATGACGATTTTTCTCTACCGGGTAATCAAAGAGTGCATTTGTTCAATATATATGCATAGTAATGGCACGCAAACGGACCTCTTAGTGAGATTAAACATTTTATGTAAGTTCGCTTTGTGAAGCCTGGAATAAATCGTTAATCTCCTCTTCGTCATAGGTCAGATCGCGCAACAAAACGAGTAGCAGCGTTCGTTTTCATAGAATCACAGTCAGCGTGCAGTCCGAATTTTAAAGAAACCAACTTGGCGAAAATTAACATTTACTGTTCATTTTCAAGGTCTGTTCCTTTTGTTTTGCAATAAGCCTCTTATCTGACTTCCATCTCACTTTTTGGCACTTTGGGTCCAGAGAGTGCGCAGAGACGGCTAAGGGTCAATCTTCTTGTACAACTCGATACTGAGGGTTGACTACCACCTTCCTTACATCGAAGGGGCTTACTGGATGAGATATTGAGGGGGGGTATTGAAATCAATTCTAGCACCAGGATGCGATTCAGTGTTAATTTTTTTATTTATCGAGAAGTGTTTGAGGTTCGAACACTCGCGGTAGCTAAGTAGAATTCTGCGGACATCCGTGCTGAAATTGTGGAATGTTTTTAGTGAGTTATAGCGAGTGACAGTAAAGGGTTAGTAACCATCTTTATGAGAGCGCCAGATAAATAAGAGACAACTCAGTCTTGCTTGTCATGAAACATTTTGAACAAAACGCGCGGGTGGCCATGAAATTTTGAAATGTCACTTTTCAATTATTAACGAGCTCGCAAATAATGAAATTGTTTAAGAAAATTATGTCCATTTGAATGGTAGAAGTAGCTTTGTAAAGAAAACTAATACAATTACTGTTGGAATTAGATTATTGGAAATTAATTTTTAAGTCCCGAGCTAACTTTTCATCAAGTGTTCAACAGTCATGCGCTACGTCACACCATCAAAAAATCATATCGATTAGATGATTTTTTGATGGGCAAGCGCCGAGCATTATGACGTCAAAACCGAAACGCGAAAAAGCTAACAGTTGGGAAAAACTTACATCATCAAAGAGGGTTACTGAACGTACCCAATGAGAGGAATTTTTATTGGTCAAATGATAAAACTGACAATCAGAGTCAACAATCCATTTTAAATTTATTGTCCCAACTTCGACTAGAAAATACTCGCTATTCTGTCGGTTATTTAAAGCAGTTTCTTTTTGGAGCAAAAGTTTTGTCATTCAGTGTGTGCCCTTTACATACCCGTAAACATATAATTGAACTTTTGTGCATTTTAATAATTTGGGAAACCAAAATAAACCTCTCTGAGTCGATACGCAATTAAGAGGTTTTTTTAAATAATTAAATAAATATAATTGATATTAATATTTAATCGGCATTAATTTACCCTAATTCTAGTTAAATGGTTTAAGAACCTTCATTCCTAAAACATTTTAAACATAGCTATTGTTGACATTTAAATTCAAGAGTATGGCTCTTTAATAATTTTGGGAATTTAGAGTAGAGTTGGTACGTACTGGTAAATGTGAACGATTCTAAATGTAAACCCTTTTTCTTTAAATATTTTATCTAATTTTTGGGCGGCTCAAATTCCTTTAAAGGGCTAATTTTCTAGATTGAATATCGAGGATTACGACAAAAATGGTCCGAATATTGTAGGAATACGTGGATGAAAGATATGGACCTATGTACACACGAACTCGGAATAATCAACCGGGCCTCCGAAATATCTTGGCCCGTGATTCAATAAAAAATAAATAACCCCTAAAACATGCTATTACGTTAATTTAACGGTGAAACCTTTTCTCTTATAAAATTTTTTTATAATTGGCCCCTAAAATATGAACGACAATTTATGGAAGACCCCCTTCGAAACTGAAGTAGAAGCGCCATCTAGTACACATACTGGGTGAAAATATTTCCTCTATGAAACTGGATATTTCCCCACATAAAAATCGACACGCACAAACCTAAATCATTGTGGATGCACCGCTTTTATATAATGTTATACTTGGTAATGACAAAAGTGAATAGGCTACTACGTACAGAAAGGGTAGAAATTGAAGTCCGTTGCGCCCTTTCCTGTGGTTTTAAAGAAAACTCTTGAGCAGACGACGCGTAAAAGATAAAGTCAAACCAGACTGGTGGTATTCGAACTTTCCTCCGTTTAGAGCAGCCAATCGTACTTCAAAGCAATTACATCACTAAAAGTAGTTTTCTGGTAGGGAAATTTTGGTCCCACAGGGGAAGTTAAAGAGCTGGGTAGGGAAGATTATTTTTTGCAATCTGGCATCACTGACTCTGTAGTTTTTGGTCGCCGGTTTTTCGATTAACATGAATCCGGGTAAACAAACTTCAATTGTAACAAAAATGCCTTTTAAACAAGAGGTTCCGAGGGAAAACCCTTACAATTTTTGTCGCTCTTTTCTAATGTATTTTAGCAATGTATAATGAACTCCGTATTGA